>JANZLP010000018.1:21685996-21699076 GCA_026930925.1 Chelictinia riocourii
CTTAGTATTTATTCTCTAGTAGGGGCACTTTCTTCTAACGTAAAAATCACAATCCTTTACACAGAAGCTGTGAAACATATGAATTGGCAAATGTCTTAAATGTATGTCAGATGTATCATCACTTTTTTAAATGTATAAAATTAAATACATGAGGAAAAGTATGACAAGTGTTCAGCAGCAGACAGCAGTGGACACAAAGTTAAAAAATATATGTATCAAGCAACTGTAGTTGAACCCACTGTTCAAAAATATGTGTATAAGACAATGTGCTTCACACTCAATTGGAGTCAGTCAGATCTCATCATGGTGAGCATAATACCATGAGAACAGTCAAGAATTCAAAATTTTATTCAAGCAAACATATCTTTTTACTGGCGTGGGAGGGGAGGAAACAGAACAAAATAAGTAACCATTAATGTGAAAAATATTTTTTTTTCTTAAAAACAAAGATAAGGAAGTATACTGATACTGGTGACAGGTGAAGTTTTTAAAATATATCACTATCCTCTTCCTGTCTCATCTGTGTCCATGCTTATCACCCAATTTAAAATCTTAAAAATTTGTGCTAGTAAGATATTATTTTAAGCTATCCTTTCAGACTGTGATCTACCAAGAAAATTTAATATGGATTCTATGTAGTAGATAGTATATATATCATCCACCAAATAAATGTGTTCGTGTTGTGGTAACCCACCTAGGGAGCAGGCTGTGACCTTCTGGATTAATTCTGGGTTTGAATTTTTAGTCTACAGCCAGTTATACAAATTGCAGCATGATAGTTTGGAAGAGCCAAATATGTCTTGGGGTTGGTAGGACTTTGCCTGAGGGGTAGAGGAAAATGTTCTTGGAAAAGGGTGGACAGAAAGTAAAATTTCTTTGTAAGGGTGTTGTTTTGAGTTTGTGTGGCAAGGTTTTGGTAGCTGGGGAGGGGCTGCAGGGGTGGCTCCTGTGAGAAGCTGCCAGAAGCTGCCCTGGCTCTCAGTTGGACCCACCTGTGGCCAAGGCTGAGCCCAGCAGCGATGGTGGTAGTGCCTCTGGGGGAACAGATTTAAGAGAGGAAACATGCAGTGGAGGAGGGGAGTGAAATGTAAGAGAAACCCTTGTGCACATACCAAGGTCAGTGAAGAAAAAGGGGGGCAGGAGGTTGATGCCCCTGCAGCCCATGGTGAGACGGCAGGCTGTCCCCACCCCCAGCCCATGGAGGGGAGCAGGGGACCACGTGCAGCCTGTGGAGGATCCTACGCTGGATCAGGGGGATGGCCAGGACTCCATGGGAAAGCCTGCGCTGGAGCAGCCTGTGCCTGAAGGACTGCAGTGACCCATACTGGAGCAGTTAATGAAGGACTGCAGCCCATGGGAAGGACTCACATTTGGGAAGTTCATGAAGGACTGTCTCCCATGGGAGGGACCCCATGCTGGAGCAAGGGAAGAGTGTGATGAGTCCTGCCCCTGAAGAGGAAGGAGTGGCAGAGACAATGTGACAAAGTGACCCCAACCCCCATTCCCTGTCCCCCTGTGCTGCTGTGGGCGAGGAAGTAGAGAAAACTGGGAGTGGAGTTGAGACTGGGAAGAAGGGGGTGGGGTGGGGAGAAGGTGTTCTAAGGCTTGGTTTTACTTCTCATTATCTTTGTTTTGATACGATTGGTAGTAGATTAAATTGATTTTTTTTTTCCTCGAGTCTGTTTTTTGCCTGTGACCATAATTGGTGAGTGATCTCTCCCTGTCCTTGTCTTGACCCATGAACTTTTCTTTATTTTTTCTCCTCCGCATCCCACCGAGGAGTGGAGGATTGAGTGAGCAGCTTCATAGTGCTTTGTTGCTGGCTGAGCTTAAGCCACAACAGATACTTTCTAGCTAACTAGAAGTAATAGTAAAATCAGTATGATATGAACGCTACAAACTACTTTAGCTATAAGATGGTAGAGAAGGACACTCAGAGTGATGATCTGCCTGCCTTGCAGGTGTGTTTTGCATGCCTCAGATCTGCTCCTCAATTGGTACATGCATTTGGTAACAAGAATTTTTTTTTATAAGGTGCTAGAAGATTCAGTTCACCTAAGCTTAAGCAGCTACAAGATTTTGCCATAGCAGGCTGCAATCAAAAAGAAATTCACAGAACTTTATAGTTACTTTGCTAATACACACATACATACACAAGCCACAAACAACAACAACAACAAAAAAAAAAAAACAGGCAAAGAATTAATCTCTGGTACAGAGGGAGAACTGCATAGTACAATTAATGTTCATACATAAGTAAATTTTCTTCCCTTCCAAACAAGTATGGTTTTGTCCTTCCTGATTGCTAAATGGGATAGCCCCTGTTCTGTATGTAAGAGCTAACTAATCATTAATATAGTTAATCAAGAGCTGGTACTTGATTCAGTGCCCTTACTGAGTTTGCTAAAACAGGCAAAGCCTGTATGAGATTCTACCTTTTGGGGTCCACTTGGACAGGTGCCCACTTAGGGGTGCCCAACTTGCACCTGAGTTTTTCTTGCTAGCTGTCCACTCTTGCATGTCTGGATCCTAGATGTTTCACCTTGTCTTGCTGTGCCTGGAGCCAGGGTCCTGAAGACAGTAGGTGAGAAGTAGGTAAGTCAGTTTCTTACATGACCTTAAGATTTTAACTAACACTGTGAACAACTTCAGCCCATTTCAGTGAAAGTCAAGTTTGTCATCTCCAAAGGTAGTTTATGCTCAGCTGTTTTGATTTTGCAGTGAAATGGACTAGATATGCTTATATGGTTAGTGACCAGCAGTTACCATCAGCATGTCATTTTGGAGAAAATAGTCAGCTGCTGCTTAAACTGTCACTAAGCTGCAAATGAGGCTGTAGGACAGACATCTTGATCTGGCTGGCTCAGTACCTGACATTGCTCCTCAACACTTTCATGAAGCATGTGAGTATTTCGCAAACCTACCATCATTGCAGCATTGTGAAAACCAGCTCCATTATTTTTGACCAAAAATTTGGCATTAAATTGTTTCAACAAATTAGGGAGTATTCATACAAATTATGCCTCTGACAGATCAATGAAGGCCAAAACTTCTTAGGAAGGCACAACAAGTAGCTAAAAAACCTAACCTTTTCTGCTGCCATAGAGTGATCCAGAAGAAGATACCTGTTTTCATATTGATTATGTGAACTTTACTTGTCCTTTTCAATGCAGTTATTTGTTTGCTAAAACCAACTTCACTAGTGGTTTCAATTAACCTGTTAGATTCCTAATTTGAGAAACAAAATAAGAGCAATCACACTGAGATCATGCATCAGCTCATGAGACAGTAAACTCAGTGAAGTAATTCCTATGTAACTGCACTTCCCAAATTATGTTATGCAGAAAGTTCTAGATACAGATTTGTTAAGATATGCTGTTAGCAGAGCTAACCTTCAGCTATTCCCTGAACTTCATTTCTTGAACCTTTCAGATGTGCATGTGGAAATTCACGAGTACTTACTGTAATACAAAGGTGGCAGATCAAGAAATTAATCAATCATAATCTTGCCCTGAACGAATGATATAATGTGGATGTGCCACAATTTCTGATCAAGACCAGCAGGTATTTTGTATTACTTTTACAAGGGTTTCCATTTGGTCAAAAGTCAGTTCATCATGTGAAACTAGATAGAGTTTTCTATTTTCCATCAGACTTCCTATTTCCTGAAATTTTCAGAGGAAGATAAAATAATTGTCTAGGATATCTGCTTTAGTCAACAATAAGTTATTTTGATTCTGACGATATTTTATGGCCTGTCACATGCAAAACCTCAAATAGGTGCATTTAAGATATCTTCTGGATTTAAAAATCTATTTTCAGATGTCCATTAGTTTTATGAAGGAGAACTGTCTAAATACAATGGAAGATTTTTCTTATGTTTACCATAAATGTTCTGTATTTTGCATTCTGGCATCAAAATCTTTGCAGTTGTTTTTTAAATAGCGGTTTGGGCAGATATTTTTCTGAGATTTCTAAATGTATTAAAGTGGAAAAAGGATGTCTTGAGAAATAGAGTTTGGTAAGGCAGTTCTTCCCACATCTCCCCTTCTAATGGAGGACTGTAAATCCATGGGTGTTATAAAATTATTCTGGGAGCTAAGTAAGCATGGTAATCTCTAAAACAAACAATGCACTTTTGGAGAGATCATGTGGTTTTAAATTATAATTTCTAGATGAAATAACTGAATCTTTAGGACCTCATATGCTGTGTATTTGGGAATTGTTTTCCTACCTAATGTTGTATATGAAAAGTGCCTATTTTAAAACAGCTTATTTCTTGTTAGATGCTAATTTCTTGTTCAATTTAAGAGACGTTTCTTAGATTGCCAAACACAGTTTAGGAAACAAGTAGTTTGTAAAAGAAGAACAAGAGAGGAAGAAGGGAAGAAATAACAATGCCATTTATAGCTGCTTGTAATGGGGAAGCCGTTATTTAACTTCAGATCCAATTGATCTGAAGAGCAATATGAAAATGCATTTTCAGAAAATAGAAGAAATATCTTTAGATTAGGCAAAGATTAATGTAAATGAATGGTTGGTTTTGGTCTCTCCATTTTTATCAAATTAATTTTACCAAATTAATAACTTAAGTATGAACAACACTAAATGTAACTGAATTTCACCAAAATGCATCTGACCCAAACATTTCATTTAATGGTATTGGAAACAACACAAATTATGCTCAGAATAATCTGGAAAGTCATTAAGTCAGCTGATGAAAACTTAAAATTTCAGAATGCTTACACATGTGAACTTTACAGCCACTCCCTCTGATTCTGTTGCCAATTTGTTGATTTTGGCAGATTTCCATCTTCTGTTGTCACATTTACCTGCCAGTAGCAAAGTAGATTCACTAAATACTTCAGAGATACCCGAATCTCAACTGCTTATGCCTCCTTCCTCGTCATATTTCCCTTAGTTCAAAGCAACCATAACATCAGTAATAATCACCTCGGTGAAAGGAAATCCACCTACAGTAAGCAGCTGCCAAAGAGGCACCTAGGCTACCTTGCTCCATTGGCAGATGTGATTACCAGCCATTCCCCCAGAAGTCTATGGCCACCAGCTGTGTTGGTAAACCAGGACAGACTGGCTCAAAATTAGAAGGGAGAAAAAGAGTGAAAAATACTAAACATAGCATAGAGTTTCTATTGCTACACTGCACTGCATGCTCTTATTTGTGCTGTAAGCTACTGCTCCACATGCTTAAACCAGCTAGAGCAATACACAGATGTTACTAACAAAAAATGCAGGACTACCATTTCTTCCAAACATCAAATATAGTATTTGACCATCTGTAGTGAAAAAGGTACAGAAAATGCTAATACATTATATTAAAAACTTGAAATTTTACTTGTAGAAAAACCTTCAGTCAAGACCTTGGCACAAACCATAAAGTTTTGCTGAAAATGTCACCAGAACTAAGTCTTCTATCTCCACCCAGCCTCCACACTCTGCCTGTACCTACAGTGTATTTGCTGCTTAACTGCATTAAGCTAGAGTAAAAACCTGCTGATCAAACGACGAGTTATTAATAAAAGCAATGTTCTTTGCTCCAGAGCAATAATGTAATATTACTTGCTTGACATCTTTTTCTAGACAGACCTGTTGCTTGTGCTTCAGGCAAGTCTTAGTTTCCCAGACACTCCCTTCTTACAGTTTGACTGTTCTGAGCAGTATTATGAAAATAGCCTGTTAGCTCTCATATGCTTTCAGTTACACTTCTGATCTACTTCTATAGAAATATCTTCAATCATGGATTTTTTTTTTATTATTATTAAATAACAAGACACCTGTATCAATCCCAAGGCATGCTGAGTGCATCAAACAGGATCCATCTATTTGCTGGTATTTTAATTGCAATTCCTTGTACGGTTTTCATTCCTGAATGACATCAACAGATACAGAACACCACGACTTATCTATCTATATAAAAACATATATATGTTTTGAAAAATAAGTTTTTTCAGCTTTGGTAAGGACTGAACAAAAACTATCTCTAACATTACAGTACAAGCTTTAATATTAGCAAATTCTAACCTTTGGGATTAATTAGACTAATATATACCAGCAAAATACAAGAACCCATCTACTCACCTTTTCAGGTCCCTATGAAGGAAAGAATTTACTTTTTCGCCTGATCAGTAAAAATTGCTCACTGTTAATAGCCAAAGTTTTACTGTTAAGCAGATTTAAGTCTAAATTATTATCATCCCTTCTAAGGCACACGCTCATACTAATTTAGAGCCCAGCCCACAAAGATATTGCAACCCTGTTTGTTATAATTACCTAAGTAATAAGATCTTCCAGGAAGTGCAGACAGAGCGAACTGGTCTGAATGCCCTAAATTTATTTTGCTCAGCTAGCTTTACCCTATAAATCCCAAGCTGAAATTTGCATTTCAAATAAAATATCTCTGGTAGAACTATCGTGCTTAGAGCCAATATCCCTTGCAAATTTCTTAACCTACTTTCTGTATGTAAAACTACAGCTTACTGTGTCCAAAAAGAACATAATATTTAACAGACATATTCACTATGAGCAAGACGTAGTCAGAATTGTGAAAAGCCTTAATTAAATTTAAATCTTTCATGGCTGCCTTGAACCAGCAGCTGTCCAGAGATAAAAATGTGAACATTTAGGCAACTCATAACTCAGATGTTTTTCCAAGGTTGCGCCTAATAATGAGGTCGCCAACTTTATCAGTTATGGAGAGGTGCGTGGATTTTGACAAGAACTTTTGAAATCCAGATCTTGCCTTAGTATCGATGCTTTGAGTAGCCTACAAATTTCTCATTTAGAAGACACAGCTAATAATTAACTACCACCAGCTTTTTTTCTGGGATGAATAAATACATGTTTGTAAATTGTTTGAAGATGCAAATTCAAGTATCATATTGCTTTGTACTTAATGGTATAATGAAATATCAAGTGGCTTGGGTAAGCTTCAGAAGTCCTCCCTGCTTTTTTCCGCTGTAAGACGACTCCTGAGCTGGAATGAATAAATGTGCACATTTTCCACCCCTGTCATTTCCCACCTTGCTTCTCCCCCAGCCACATGCTATACTGTATCCAGTCACCCCACAGGGACACAGTTGCTGATTCATCTCTCCAACCTGGCTCTGTAGTTCTCACAACACCATCAAATACAAAAGTTATAAATCCATATTTGAATCCTGGCCTTTTAGAACCTGGCATACCTCTCTAATTAAGTTAATCCTTAGTCCTAAATAACTATCCACAGCTGCTGGCAACAGAAGAATTTCTGATGATCACTAGAATGACCGCCTAAGGAACACTACTTATACGGCATCTTCCAGAACTATCCAGCCAGAAATCCCACTCATCTGATTATACCTTAAATTTATTTGTTAATACAGACACTACTTCCTCTATTTCCCCTTCATATGCTTCATTGGAATAGGCAGAAGGGTAAATAGAACCTTTCCTTCATTGATCACCCTTTACGTAATAAAAAACCCCAAGAATATAGAAGGCTTTTAAAGAATAACTGGAATGGAAGTAAAAATAAATAATACTTATTTTCAGCTAGAAAGTGTAAAGGGTCCACACTAAGGGGGTGAGAGAAACTCTAGAGAGAAAGAGAGATTGGCCAAAGCTGAATGAAGACCTGATACTGAACTATTTCAGGTAGATGGTAAAAGAACTGGTAAAGTCTTTAGTCAACATGCCGCTGGGAGTCCTTACATGAAAGGAAATCCTTAGGCAAAGCACAGTACTAGTACAATAACTCCACGGTGAAAATGAACTAAGGTCATTAACTAAATAAGCTAAACGGACTTATGCAGGCAGCTGGGTATTACTCTGGCACTGTAAAACCACCACATCTATGTGCTGCTGATAAAAGTAGAGTGACAAGCAGTAAGAACTATACTGCTTTTAAACATATTATACTAAATAATTTGATTTAAAATATGAAGGAAACTGAATGTAGTTAAATTTACTGCATTATGAAGTAGCAAAGTCAAAGCCAAACATCTGTTTTCAAAAATAAACCCATTAAGTTTGCTAATACGAGTCTGAACCTCAATTTTGGGGGAAGGGAGGGAGAAGGAAAAAAGAAAGCACCCTTAAAAATACGCTAAATGATCTGATACTTTATGATGCTTTAAGAACACAGATCACCACATAGTAACTCCTCCACATGGATATTAAGTTACAGTTGTTACTGGTACCATAACCAAATTTCCTGACTCATGTTTGTACAAAGTCTCATCCTTACCTAGAAAAGCTGATGCTGACAGAATGGCATGTGCAAAGTCAGTTTTTTTCAGCTCCTCTCTATAGCAGTTCTGTGAACTGTAGAAAGCCCTTCATTCCTTCAGTGTTGTTTTAAACATTGCTCATAAAAGCTTAAAAAAGCACTTAATAAATTAATTTTAAATTGTTATCAGATATTTTAAGTTTTCTCTTTGTTATACACAATTTAAAGGGGACTGTTGTAGCTTCCGACTTTGCAAATCTTAAAACCAAAATTGCATTCATTATTTATTATTGAATTAAGTGAAAATAACCACTAATTATTTTAGTTCAGTTGTCATCTAACTAGTTCCAATTTCTAGCTAGTTAAAACTTCAAAACTACCCAGTGAATAAATGCTTTGGATTTAAACTTCAACTGAATAAAGTGTTACCTGGTAAAATACATGGGGGGAAAGTTTCTGAATCAAAACGTGAACATTTGTGGTCTTAAAATAAATGCAAAGATGAATGGCATACAAAAGCCAGATTTGGTACTACAGTTCACATTTAGTTATAAAAGTATTACAATTAAGACGAATTAGACCCTCTAAATTCTGACACTTAAGCATTTTTCCCCCCCTTCTAATCTCAGGTATTCACTGGCCTCAAGGTTACAGCTTCAAATTTTCTTCCATGAAGGACAATGTTCAACTAGTTCTTATAAGTTACTTAACTCTAGATTCAATGCCTGGGAAACTGCATTCCCCCCCCCCCCCAAAAAAAAAAAAATACCACCCCAAACCAACACAAAAACCAAACCAACAAAACCACACAAGAGTTGAAAAACTTAAGCTGAGAAATGATATAATGACTGATCCTGTGAAAGTAAATTCATGCCCTAGTAAATTGAAAGGTGAGAAACAGTCATAAACACAGAATTCATGCACGAATGAACTCTTTGCCCTAGAGTAAAACAGAGGACAAGACCTTGACATAAATCGAGAGAGATTAGGTATATATGATTAACAAAAGTACTCAAAGCTATCCTGTATAAAAATCCTAAACATTTAGACAAACTATACTGCTGGAAAAAAACACTCTTTAAAACTTGAGAATTACAAATAACGTTTCTTATGGTTCATAAATAGTTCTCAGGCTTTTTCAAATCTCTCTGAACAAAGGCTTCTCAGCCTGGCCATGACAACCTAATGGATTATGCCAGCCCCCTATGGAAAAACCTAGTGTTCAATTTTTGTTTGCCTTTCTACATTTCAGCAAGTTTTGTAAATGGAAATCATTCTTCTTGCCCATTAAGCTGTTACAGAACCAACTCAGCAGAACAAGTACTACTAATAACTAACTTTATTAATCTATTAACTACATGTGTATAAATCCCACTAGGGATACGGAACTGTGTATGAGCACTTTGAAACAGATTTTGCATTAACTTATGCAGGTACCATTTGGAATATTAGTCTGAAAACACAATGTTTCTTTAAAGGATGCCAGTGCTAACACAAGGGCAGAAGATCTGATATCTCAAAGAAATGTAAGGAGGTCCAATTTTCACATCTGTTCACAGTGTCCATTTTCTTCAGTTCCTTGATGTACAGGGAGGATAGTTACAAAAATCAGCTGCTTTGCCAACAAAGAGCAAACACTCCTCAGCCAACTATCTTAGTTTTTACAACCCATACAGTCTTAGGTCCTAGTGCCTCAACTTCTATTTACTATTGCCTGTAGTGTAATCACAAGAGGTATCCACCAAATTCATACGACTCAGAGGCAGAAAACAGCTATGTATTTTTTGCAACTCTTACGACACCATAAGAACAGTCATGCTTGTTCAGACTAAAAGTCTGTCTGGCCCGGTGCTCTGTCTCTAATGATGTTCAGTGCAACACAGGTGCATAGTAATCAGTCTCCTGCTCTCCTTCCCAATAATCAGCAAGAATGAGACTTTATGAAACACAGACTGGATAGGAACCATGATGTTTCATAGATGTTCAAGGACCTACCCTCTGTAGATTTATCCGGTTTCTATTCAAATCCATTTTGTATAATTTTTCAGTGAATGCTCTGACATCACAGAAGAAAACAAACCCAACAGTGGTTAATCACTGCTCACCTTTTCATGCCACCATCTTATAGTCTCTTTCCAGTCCTATTCCCCTTTCTCCCCCTACATCATCCCTGTTCAACTGAAGAGTCATTATCCTGCAAGTCTCTCCTCAGAGTAAACACAATCCATACTTTTCAACACACTTCCTGCTTCTCTATGTACTTTTTCTTGTTTTATTGTACTGTAGTTGAGATGAGATGACCAAGGCTACATGTAGCATTCAAGTTGCAGAGGATTTCTGACCTTTAGAAAAATGCCACAGAAGAAATACATGACGACATAGGTGAATATGTTTGTTTCCACACAGAGTAGAAGCAATGAAAGTTTACAGAAATAACTCACTTCAAAGGATTAAAAGAGTGGAGAGCACTAAGCATTCCTTAAAATGGACCTTAAAAGGTGAAGATTGGTAGAGGAACTAGCACCAGTGGACAGTGAGATATCAAAGATCTGTTGCCAACAGAACCTCAGAACAAAGAGGAGGGTTAACAAGCTAGAAAACTGACTTCCTACAATCAAAAGAGACAATTTTCATCCACAAGATTTCTAAGGTAAAAAGCTGAGGTCTGGGTTAGACTATACAGAGAAACAGTCCAACACAGACACAACTAAGAGAGATATTTCTTACGATTATTTCTCATTACAAAATGATCTACTCTTGGGTTATTCAGGTTATAAAGCTCTGTCGTGAATTTGCCTCAACTTCATTAATGTGATACGAAGACTTTTGTGAAGTCTAAACTCAGCTTTAGACATAAGACTTAAAAACGAATACTAAAAAGACAGCTTTTTTGACTTTGTAAAACTTTCATATTAGTATTTTTTCCCTCTTTGAAATATTTTGTGTAGCGATTTATAAATAACTGGAAACATCACTAGGCTAGTTTAATATGACCCACCCTGCATCTGTGAACATAAACATGCTGAATTCACACTAACAGGAACTGACAGTATCAAGTACTTCTGTATAAATTTAAGCTTCAGTAACTACTTTGAGGAAAGTGTCTGTGGGAAACAAAGAAAGGAAAAATATACTTCTGCTAGAAACAGCAAATTCAACATAAGTGAATCTGCTTTGATTAAAAGCATTAAACTAGGAACAACAAATGGATCACTATGAAAAGCACCATATCCTGCATTACTCATCACATCAATGAAAACAAATTTTAACAGCTGTGTCAGTTTAATGCCTATGTTTATAAACAAAACATTCTTACATTGATTGCTTGCTGAAGATTAATGAAAATCTTTGGAAAAAGCTGTCTTCAAGTTTTTCCCTTTCTCGGCCTAAATAATAGGTATAACCAAGAGGCAAAAATTCTCCATGGCAAGTTAAATCCTGATCTAAAATGGCACATTTTGGGTTTTTTTCCCCTCCATTATTCAGAATATGGGACATCATACTCCTTGGAGAACTGGCCAACAAGTAAGGAAGTAGCTGTATCAAACATTGTGCCACAGCTCATTTCTAAATCAGAGAATGATACATTCTCCTATCATTTTTACTTTCCATACTTAATGGATTAACATAATTTTCTAATTATGAGAAAAAGTATTATACAGAGAGGCGATGTTGCACAACAGACACAACAGTAACTTGACATCCAAAAGCAACATTTAATACTTTTAAGATTCACATAGGTGAGAGAAACTTGTAATATCTCCCAGCTTAAGAAACATTATTACAGGTGGTAAGAAAAATGTGACATCCTTTATTCTTGTTTTTCTAGTGGATCCTAGAAAAAAAACCCACATACCAGGATGACTGGAGACAGATTAAACACCAGCTGAAACCAAAAGCTGACTTTAGAGGGAACACATAGCAGCCCATAATGAACATGTGACTAGATATATAGGTCTCCTCAATGACCTATTCTATGGAGGAGCTGTATTTGCTCACAGAAAAACGTGTTTACCTAGCAAAGGATCTTAACAGAATCGCCACACTGAAAACCTACCCAATTGCTCAGCTTTTCTATTTCACATTCATCTATGCATGCTATCACTGTTTCTGCTCTATCGCCACAACTGAAACAAGTAAGTTTCAGGTAACTGTATATCCAGTTTTGAGTATTCGGTGCAAACTTTTTACAGGCTTACAAAAGAGTTCTGAAGTGCCCAGCATGCTGCTTCCATAGAGTAGATACATGCAGTGGCACAGGATACAAAAAAAGAGATCCAAGAAATCTACTGTTATCGATAGCACCTTTTACTACCAACCGTACTAGGCATTCTCAAGTTCTTACCAACCACAAAGCCCATCATGTTGTGTCTGCCAACCACTTCCAGGCAGTTATTCTCAATTCTGTACAAATGTAAAATGAACAAGTTTCTCTGTCACATCACGTTATCAAGGGAAGTCAAATCAATTTAAATTTCTTCTTATAAAATATACATGACATGTAGGGCTAAGAAAGGGTTAAGAAAATGCGCAGCCACAGCCAATGCATCAGAATGCCTATTTTAATTTGCAAAACTTAAAAAGTATATGTCATTTCCAGAAAGAGACTAATTGCTCAGTAAAACTGGTTACATGTATAAGCCTCCAAAGCTACCATATTCCAGTTTAGTCATTTTGGCTTACAGGTTTGCTAGGACACTTAATTCAGAAAGCTTTGGGAATTTTTGCAAATTAAAAGATGCCTCTCTCAACACCAATAGCCCAAGATCAAACCCTGCAGCCCTTGCTACTGAGGTGCTTCATGTTCTCTAATGTAATTTAATTCAGTTTTTTTGACTACTGATTTCCTGAAA
>JANZLP010000018.1:21711947-21723784 GCA_026930925.1 Chelictinia riocourii
CAAAGCTGGCATTGTGTTAAGGCTTTGCCTTGCTTATATAACAATGAAGCTTATTCAGGGAGAGCAGAACCATACTTCTAAGAAAAGACCTATGAAAAAACAGTTAGGAACCCCAAGAGAGAACACTGCTGGACATTGCTTTACTAACCATCTTCATTTCTTCCATCTCAAAAATCAGTCGAAAGTTATCTGTGAGATCCCAGATGTTGCTCTGTAACTGTTTATCTCCTCTAGATATAACAGCCAGGGTATATTTTTATTATGTTAAATGTTATTGAGCAGAATGGTCCAAGTTTCTCTTCCGCAGTGTCACAGTCACATTATGGTTCATGCTGACAATGCTGAGAGGCCCTGTATTTGAGTTCAGGCTGTGTTCCTGATCTGGCAAGCATGCCTGAATGGTGCTTAGGCTTATGCATGTTAGTGGTTCTCTCATAGTGCACTGCTTGGTCTGTTGCTGGATTGTAAGAGTAGTGGCAGAATGGTTCATAGTCACTGAAGGGTATGGACTAAAACAGACAGACAAAGGCTCTAAATGGCTATGCTCCCTAGATAGCAGCTCATGGATATAAGGCAGGAAAAAACATTCATGTTTTGATAAATCAGTGTATCAAATATGTTCCAAATTGCTGTTTTATTTGTTGAAAACTTTTTATAAAGCTTTAATTTTACTGTTTATAAAGGAGGTAAATTAGCTGCAACTAATATAGTCTGTATTCAGTCCCAACCATTCTGGTATTTTGTTATCAATTTACTCAAGAATTTTCTCAAGAGATACCTAAGACCTCCTGTCCTTCTTTATCAAAAGCTTTACTCCAGGAAGACTACAGCAAAGGTTGGTTACAGTGTGATTTCACTGTTTTCCCCAAATCACAGTACTCTTATTCATAGACTGTACAGGCTATGAAACACCAGGATTAGAACAATGAATATACATTGTGATGCAGGACTGTGAAAGCTGCAAGTACTGTGTAATCTCTTACTTGTGAAAAAAATGATCCATTTAAACACTCATAGATTTCATTTCAGGTAAATTTGGTTAAAGCAGCTGTAGACAGGAAGTAATGGATTGGAGAATCCTTCCCCATTGACTCCACACAGCTCATTATGTCTCATTAGACGGTGTAGCCTGCCTTATCTTTAACAAAGATTTGTGGCCAGTCATGTTACCAGTTTCCTCTGGTAAGGTGGACTACCTTCTCTTATCCTCTGAAACCTTTTTTTTTAACATATGTAGTATGCTCTTTTTTAATGGGTAAGACACTCTTGTGTTTTTTTTTCCTTGTCATCATTTGGTGGAGTTAATGTGACACATTCAAGATGACAGTTTAAATAAAGATATTTTATCTCTACATAAAATTACACTTGAAAATTTC
This sequence comes from Chelictinia riocourii, assembly GCA_026930925.1. Classification (NCBI taxonomy): domain Eukaryota; kingdom Metazoa; phylum Chordata; class Aves; order Accipitriformes; family Accipitridae; genus Chelictinia; species Chelictinia riocourii. The sequence goes on from JANZLP010000018.1 coordinate 21,713,324, forward strand.
TTGGAATCTTGCAGGACAGCTACAGCTACTTGATACTAAAACAGAACTTACTGGGTTTTTTCTCTCTCAGTTTAGAGCATCAACTGTTCTGTAGCAGTACATATGACATAAAAGTCTTCTTTTGAGATATCTCTTGCTAGGACAGGTGAAACAGACATTTAAAAGAATTCCTTAATATATTGATAGTTTTCTCAGGGAGTACTGTACTTGTTGAGGTGGGTTTTTTTCCCCGTCTTCTGTTTATATTCCAGAAGCTTTTATGGACACATGCAGTTCTTTAAAAAGCTTTCGGGAACATAATGTTACTTTCATTCAGCATTTTTAAAGACATTTAAACAAGCCATTGATCTGGCCACTTGCAAGTAACTAATTGGACTTGTACCTGAGACTGTTTATCTAAATTTAGCTAGTGGTGCTACAAGGACATGACTCCATCTAGTGTTCAGCTTTTAAACCAGGTACGAGTGATCTTGAGAGTTTTTAGAATGAGCGTTCTTAGCTCCCAGGTAAATACTAGCTCCATATGTTGAGGCATTTTATAAATTTCTGGGTTGGCAAGTCTACCATAGTAAATGAAAAGCTAATGGAGGGCAGCTGCAGTCTTTTCAGGCAGACACAGCTGTTTAAAATATCTGCATTTGCTCTAACCATCAGGCATAGGCTTTCTTATTGTGGCTTGGAAAACAGCTTATACCGTAAGTTAGTCCATGCTTGCATACAGAAAATACAGTACCATATAAGCTGTTATTCCATCTTCTTTACTGAGGCAATTTTGAGTCATGGGACTTGTTTCAGTCAGACTGAGCTCATAACATTGGGGGATTTGGCATTTGTCTAAATTTGTTGCATTAAGAAATGGTAGAAAAAAATACAGGCTAGAAAGTATTGTGAATTACGTAAGACATTATTAAGCTGTTTCTTGACTCAAAAGATATCCATTATTCTATTATCTTTTTTTTGTGAAAGCTTCTAGCTGGTGCTTAGGTTTGATTCAAGAAAGACGTATTTTTTGGTAAGAACTTTCTTATTTAAAAAATACATACAAAATCCCGTACCTTCAAACACAGCAGAGACCATAACAGCAGAAAAATTCCAAGTTCATCTTACCTGCAAGTTTTGAGCCAAGAGGCAAGGGTCTCTGTCTGTTCTTTTTCCCAGATAATGCTCTTGATTGCTTCTGTCTTTGGTTGTTATGGTTGCTATCACACAGTTCTTTCTCTCATATTTGTACATACAGATGCAATAAGTTATGCCTTCACCTTTGCTTTAGGGGCAGACCTTATAGACAGCTCCAGCCAATGCTGTTTGGTATTATGATTCATTTAGTCTGATATAACAAAATACTCTGTGCTTGCTTAACTACAGCAATGAGCCGTGGTGTGTGACTTGTTGCAACTCTACGGCAGCGAAGATTAGTTTAAACCACTTTAATTTAACCTCTACATTAGCCAGAGCTGGCAAGGTCAGTTGTGACTCAGCTGATATGCAGGAACTCAGTCACATGCCTGAGCTCTTGATTTATTTACTGCTCAGCTTTCTGATGTTGTTTGCTAAGATGTGACTTCATAGAGGATGAATGATACCTTCTGTGGAGATTAAAGAAGAGTGGCCAACAGTATAACTGAGTCTTTGCTGATACACATCTTAAAATTATCTTTAGGGTCAGCCTGCAAGCAGTCACTAAGATCTATTGCAAAAAACCCCCTAAAACCCAACCCAAAACCCCAGCCAACAACAGAAAAAGGTAGCAGGTCCCTATCTTCAATGGTTGTCATGGATCCAGTAGCTGATAAGCTGTATGTGTGTACCATAGCATGCATAGCTTGGAAATGATGAGTAATTGACAGTGAATGCAACAGGAACTCTTAGATTTACAGGTTCTCTGGGGGCATGTAGCCTGTCTCTACACAGTACAGGTTTCTTGTCAGGGCCCTTCCTGACTCTTTCTAAATAGTCTGACTTTTGGCTATTTCCCTGTTCCCTTTGTTCATCTCTGCCTTCAGAGATAAACTTTGTGTTTTTCTGAAACTTGATCTAGCACCTAAACCCTATTTTGTCTATCTGCAAGACTGCAGGTTTTCAGCAATTCTTCACTTTTAGTTTTGGTTTTTTTTTTTGGGGGGGGGGGGGGGAACGACAGCACGGGCAGCTAATGCTCTCTCTGCCTTGGCTTTGAGCTGCAAGCCTAATTTGTAAATGACTGTCCACTATACTTTGATTAGATTTTAGAAGTAACCAGAAAAATGTCTTCTGATATGTTTTTATTTTTTTAAATTAACTAGGATAGGTATCTGAAGTCTCATATGATAAAACCTGACCACAGCCATGTTAATTAATTTTCCAGTGTATTGCCTATAAATTTAAATCTAATTATCAAAAAAGAAAGTCAATATAAGAGGATGAATATTTGAATTCATGGCAGATTTTATGTAAATCTGAAAGTATTACTGGGGGATTATAAATAGTATCAGCCACTTCAAAATTCTCCTTTCTCTTGTATAGCCAAACCAAATCATCTTGCCCTCTTCACTCAAATCAACATACATCTCTGGTGTACTTTATGGTGTCTGTATAGATGAGTGAATCAGCACAAACGAAAGTCTGAGGGTATATCTCCACAGTTGGAGGTAAACAAATCCAAACCAAAGTCTTCGTTGTGAGCTGCCTGTATATACATTTCCACCTAGGAAATCAGAGAGACATTCTTTATGAATCATGCATTTTCTGCCCCCACCTTACTTGTACCATTCTGGGAGAAGAACTGAACTACAACTTGGGGGTAGAAGCTGTGCAGCCTTCATGCACCTTTTTACTGTGTTGGGACTAGAGCTGGTAGGGAACCACGTAGAGTACCAGCACAAGCCCTCTCAGAAAGGTTGTTTTTAGCTTGACCACATTGCCACAGCTGCAGGAGTTTTAGTTGATTCTGAGAAAAACCTGTGTGTCACTGCAAATGACCTCTGAATCCTGTTGTGATTTTGCACTGATTGCAGCCATATAAACCTCTAAATAAGCTTATGTCTCTTTAAAAACTAAACCAATTTTTTCTGTGTCTTACCATAATTTCTTTTAGTCTAAATAAAAACAGAATTTAGCATGGAAAAAGTTATTTCAGGTAATGTGCAGTTTAATTTTATTACACATGTTCAACTTAGTTAAGATGTCTATGTTACTGTGTGTTATCATAACATGTTATTTTATTCTCTGCAGCTTCTTAGTGTGAACTATCTTTGACTTGTTATGTTAATCAATAGGTAGGAGATTCTGTCTCCCCCCAAATTCTCTCTGAACAGGAAATAATTTTGGTCAGTCATGTTTATTGTGGCTCTGATTTGTTTTAGCAGAACTGCTCTGCTCTTCTTATGGAACTAGATTTCTTTGCATATTTATAATCATTATGATCCTTAGTTTTTTTCCTAAATACTAATTTATGTCAAACCAGAAGAAGTACCTCAGTATCAAAAACTTGCTGTGTGATAATGACTGTATTCCTGTCATAACTGTAGCTTAAGACAGTGGCTTTCTGCATCCAGACCTGAATTGTGACTCACAGGTTCAGACTGAGAAATGTTTCACTTTTTGCTGTTGTAAATGACTTTTTCCTCCTATTAGGATCTGTTCTGTGCTTTTTAGCTGATATATTCAGAGAAAGGTTCACTTCTTTTAGGCTCCTTTAAAAAACACGGCTGTATTGTTCAGTCTTAAAGCCTAGTTCACCATTCAGAGAGAACATAAAATACCAACTTTATTCAGTACAATTGTACACAGATGAAATATTTGTTTCCCTGAAGTAATGGAATGAATAAAGATATGAATTTAACTTCTCCTTTGTCTTGCTTGTGCATTGTCAGATATCAAGATTCTGTTTCTGCGTACATACCACATTCCTTTTTAAAAAGTATTCATATCTTGTTTATGAACACTCTGTATTGTTTTTCTTGGATAGTCATGTGATGTTGTATGTCCTCACTAAACAGTCAAAGGAATTCTTTTAGCATAGACACAAACAAGGGTGAAATTAAAACGTGATTTTTATGAATACTAATACTTACACTGTTGAAGTTACTTTGATGTGAGCAATATCAGACAAATATTATGACAGCAAATGTTAATATAAATATTTCACCAAAAATTTTGCTTTAGCTAGAAGGAAGTGATAAGCAGCACCTTCCTTGCCTTATAGATCCATTACAAGGAGTCACTAAAATCATAGCAAGTAAAATCAACTGCAACTTAATTGTGCCACCTAGATTTCAGTGCTGTGCTCTCTGATAAACCTATGAAGGTTTATGTTGCAGGAGTAGCTGGATGATTGTAGGTGGGGAGAACACAAATGTTTTCATTTAAAAAAATTACATCTCTGCTCTTCAAGAAAAAGGAGGTGCTGTGTTTCAGGTTATGTAATAAGCTTAAGATACGTGGATCTAGGGTTCTGATTTCACCTGGAGATCTACAATGGCATATATGAATTGTTTTATACTTGTACTGTTGTGTGCCCTTATTTATTTTCCTGTTCATGTATGTGCATTTGTACATCTCAAAACATAAACATACAAGTATATGACTGTTGCTGATGCATTGTAAATTGCTTAGATAGAAAAAATGTACACCCTTTATACCTATTGGTTAGTAAAACAGACATTGTTTTCAGTACAAATTGAATAAGAAAAAGATTTATTTAAACTATGTATCATATAACTTATGGTATTAGTAGGTTGGGGAATTAATGATATTTATTTGAAATTTAATAAATTATTTGTTGACAAGACTGACTAGGAATGTAGTTGTATCAAATGTGCAACAAGGATGGGAATATGTTACTTCTCTCATGATACTAATGCCATGAAAAGAAAAGGATGCAGGGTAGCCTGGAGGCTGTTTCAGTTTGCATGCATGCAAGACCTGTAAATTTAGAGCAAGACGTTTTGACTTTACTGCTGTCGTTTAACCTGCAAGTTTATGTTTGCATGTTATGGCCAAAAAATTGAATAGGAAATGCATTTTTTCTGGATGTAGTCACTAGCTTCCAAAATGGAGGGGAAAACAAGCAATTTGTAGCATTCAGCAAAATTGCTTTTGCTAAAAACATTAGTGAAATAGAATTTTGGGGGGGGATCCTGACAGGAGATAACATTTTCCACAGTGGTATGAGTTCTGCACACACTTCAGAGCTGATTGCCTCTGGGACTGAAATACCTGATTTCAGATGGTTCCCTCAGTTTTCTGGATCCATGTAGAGAAGAGCTAAGGCTTCAAGTCAGGTTTTGAACTTATTCTAAACAAAACCTTTTCTGTCAAAGTTGCTAATTCTTGTGCAGGGTCAGTTATTCAGTACTATCCATTAAAACATGGGCAACTATTAACAACATTTTGGTTTCCTAAATGCCCTGTGTAGTTGCAGTAATGACATTAGAGAATTTTACGGTGCATTTAATAGGAAAGGTCTACTTCTTCACTGATAGATATTTTTCTATACCCCTTTTAGTGTGAATAAGGCTTCGTGGGATGTACCTAAGAGCAAAATCTGGCCTCCCTTCCAAATCCCCTTTCCAAAGTATTCACGCCAATACCACTCAATTTTTGAGATCCACATAAGCCTACTTTTAAACAAAGAAAACATTAGCACTCTTGTAGAGACATGCCAGTGTGGCATTATGGAGACACAACAAAAGTTAGGAAAAAAAAAATCAGTTATGCCAGCAGGCTTTGGATTAGGCCCTGAATAGAAATAAATGGGTGAAAATGTCATCATGAAGAAATCTGCTTGTAAATCAAGCTATGTAGGAGAGAAACAAATGGTATGGGCAGAGTTCTTACCAGTATAACACAACATGAACAGTGACCATCCTAGTCTATCACTGAGTACTGAAGTCCATTACTTGCTTTAAGCAATGCCAAGCAGTGTGCCAATTCTCCAGCAAGAAACCAGCCTACTGTCATTCCCCAGCACATACTACTGCCTTGCCTGCATGCTGGAGTTCCTCCACTTCAGTAAATGGAGATTGTTTGCACTTTTGTTTGGTTTTCTCTAACCGTACTCTTTGGATTGTATATTCCTTTCTCTGGGCTTAAGGCTCAATAGAGTGCAAGTATAATAAAAAAAGCGTTATCTTCTTATATGCAATGCAAACCCGTGAAAAGTTCAAATAACTTAGAGCCACAGGTTCCGATTTTAGCCTTCAGGAGGAGCTATTTCTTCAGTATTAGGAGAGCTGTATCTTAATGGTGTCGGTTCTGCAGTTTCTTTTCTAAGCTCCCACGCATGTCTTTGCAGCAGCATCCTATGACTGGTGACAAGCACACAGGGTGGAAAACAGCACATGGGGAAGACATGCACTGTTACATAGCAGGATGACAGTAAGCATGTAATAGTTGCATTGCTTAAAACCATACATGATAAATGTGTGTGTTTTTCTTATATGGTGGCTGCTGGCATGAAAGCTAACGGGGGCTCTCATCCTGAAGATCCAGGCAGATAGAGTGAAGAAGAAAAAGAAAAAGATTATTTTTTGAGAAACAGGCATATCTCTAATGGGCACTGTAAAAATAAACCTAGTTATACTGGCATAATTTACACCATGCTTCTAGCATCAAGCTCTGCTATACTACTAAAGCAGTTGCTTTTAGCATACAATCTGCAGATCCTTGGCATCCACAAAATCCAAAGAAGAAAGCACACCATTGTCAGAAAGCTTAAATTCATCATGAAGGTGTCAATAAATCAGAGAGGGCTTAAAACCCTCCTGTCTATGATAATTGTGATTACCTCAAGTGCAAACAGGACATAATTCTTGCGGATTATCCTGACCTGAGCCAGCCCTCTGCAAAAGAGCTGGCAGAAAGAATGGAGGGCATGGAAGATGAGGAGTACCTGTGCAATGAAACCCTGCTATCTGATCTCACCATGGGAAGGGGGGTGGTCATGATTTAAAGCAGAAAATAGATGAAATAACATATCAGTGAAGAGAGGGGGACCTTTATCACAGCCAAAGCATTGAGGAGTACTGTTGTTGTTAGGAGGATGATGATCCTGCTGTCACAGCTGAGAATGCTGGATTCCACTCTGAGAACTGCAGTGAAACAGAAGAGCCAACCCAAGAGGCTCTGCCTGCAGAGTCTGAAAGTGAAAATGCAGCACTGAAAAAGCAAAAAGCCAGTGATTCAGATGAAATAGGGACACGGAGAAAGAGCAGCATAAAAGGACTTGAGTAATAAGGACAATAGTGGATGTTACCTAGATGGTGAAAGTAGAGGCCATAAACTGCCATTTGTGTGTTTTTTGTTCCTGATGAAGACTTCTCTGTGTTCATCTCCTTGTACCAATTTCATTCCCATGGTAACAATCAATCATATCATCTACCTGAAGTGGAAGCCAATGCCCTCTTTCATGCAGTCTTGTCATGGCTTGCTACTGCCTTGCCAACAGTGCTTTGTCCTTGCTTTTTGGAGACTGGTATCCTGGAGCAGATTATTCAGTTCAGATATTTGTGATTCTTTCCTTTCAGATTCTGAACAAACCATCCTTATTTTTGCCCTTTGTAATCCCAGAGTTAACCAAATGTCTCTTCTGACTTTCTCAAAAATGTCAGCTTGTGTGCTACCAGTAATGACAATTAATCAAATCCATATATATTTATGAGATTATCAGGAAGCTGGAGAAGAAAGTATGCCTTCTTTCTATATCTGCAGTATTGTAGAAGCCGGCGTTGAGGGGCTACAGGTTCAAGCAGTGGCATGTGCAGAAAAGGGTTACTAGGATGAGCACAGAAGTGAGAGTCCCATCTTACAGAAAGAGAACTAGAAGAACTTTTCTTGTTTGCTTTGCTAAATTAAGCCTGAGAGTGGTATGATTGCTTTCCATAAGCAAGTAAACAGAAGGGAAAAGAGCTGGGAGCTGAACAATACTGGCACAAGAACAAATGTGTATAAATAATCCATGAATAAATTGAGGAGGAAAATCAGAAGATTTCTATTCATCAGAAGAGTGAGGTTCTGCATCTGTCTTCTGGTAGGAATAATTAGAACAAAGAATCTCAGCAGCTTTCAGACACTGTGAATGGGAATATAGTGCTGGTGATCCTAACAGCAGAATAAAGTCAGTAGCCAGAAAGCACCTCTCTAGTTCGATGTTCTAACTTCTGCTCACATAGCAGAGAGCAGAGGTGCTCTTGGGATATTGTACATAAGGAACGAAATATGAAGGAGTGCTAAGGTCAAAATTAAACTCAAGCCTGTTTACTTGTGTTGAGTATTACTCCCCTGCAAAGAAAATTACTGACTCGTTGGATGTGTTTATTTCTTGTTCCATTTTGTTGGCTGTGAGCGAGCTTTGCCACAGACAGAAGAGGATAGTGGGCAGACAGCCTTTCTCCATCACAACAGCATTTGTTCAAAGCAAAAAAGTGGTAATGTTTTATATATATATATATGTGTGTCTTTATTGGTAGGCATAAGGTATAATGGAAAAATAATAAGCAAAGTAGAAGGCAACTTTTAAAGGAACGTTTATTTGTGAACACAGTAGGCAGACATCTAGATGGGAAATGCACTATTAAAGGAAGGAAGGATTGCTCTTGCTGTGGGTTTTTGAGTTGCTTCCTTCAGGAAGCTCCTATGTATCTTGTCAAACTAATTATTCCATTTTCCTACTGCTATAGTTCTAGAGTGCTCTAAACATATTTTGTATGTATTTATGTAACATATCCCTGCTACATTTTAAGATGCATTTGTGTCCTTGGACAAAGTTGCAACATACTGGGTTATGTGACTAGTCTATGAAGTAGACACACTGCAGAGTTTTATGATGGCCCTTTCTATTATGGCAAATTCAAAATACTATTCTTTTTCGTAGATGATTCAATTTAAAAGCATCACATATTTTTTTCCCCCAAGTGAAACGTACTGAATTTTATGAAGTTGTGTATAAAATCCCAATCTTACATAAAAACTTGGGCACACAAAATTCCAACCACTCTTGTAAACAAAGCCTGGAAAGCGGTAACTAAGTTCTCTGCCTGATGTAATAGGTGCTAACCTGGAGCGTGCATGGGTAAAGTTTTGAAAAAAGTCAGCTGAGGATGTAGAATTGCTTTTTGCCCACTTTGAAGGATTTTGAAAGGCCTTATTTTGAGAAGCAATAAGTATTTTGGCACTGGATGGTGCTGGCTTAGACACTCCCTCACCCGTCCCATCTGTTGCGATACAGGCAGGAGTCTGCTCAGCCCTCTGGAAGACCATATTGTTATTTCCAGGTGCTGAGGCTTGAAGGCAGTGGAAGACTGTTATTCAAATCTAGTCCTGAGTAGTTAAGCATGTGCAAATGCTTAAATTTGGGAAATTTTATCATGGGGCTTTCTTGGGAAGAATGAAAGATGTGTCTGTAACACAGTGGCCATTTGTGCGAAGTTTGAGTCCAAATTAAGATCCAGAATGCTAAAGTTCACCTTAGAAAAGGGGACTGGGAGCTCACAGGAACAAAATAATATCCATAAATTATATTTTTCTCCTCAAAAACAAAACAAAAACCCTCAGACGCTTATCATGGAAAACATCAGCCCAGACATTTTGGCAGGGGTTATAAAGAGAAATTGTAACAATGAGCAAGCAGTTTTAATAGGTGGTAGAAGTATGAACTCATATAGTATGACCTAATGAATAAATTTAAATTAAGATACCTCATCAACCTTAGCTGTGATATTTTGTAACTTAAGTACTCATCTTTGCAACATCAACATGAAAATTCAAAACGTGTGAAAAGTAACCACTACATACTTGCAAGGGTGCAACCTAGAGAGCCAGGTAACATTCCTCATCTCTGAGTATACTATGGGCCTGTCCCTTCTGGAATAATCTCGGTATGTTTTTGCCTCTAACTTGCACAGAACCACCCACTTTTTGAAGCAGTTGCAGCTGGGCAGAAGCTATGAGCTATTAAAGCATGGCAGATAGAGAATAGGAGGGGGTGGGGAGCATGGCCTGACCGCTGGTGAGCTGCAGGAACAATAGCTTGTTTCTTGTCTGTTTAGACTGCAATCTTTGTGGCAGAAGCCGTCTCTCCCATGTTATGAAATGTCTAATGCATCTTTGCAGTATTCGTTATTTATTCTGCCCCCAAAGCCCAGCCTAGCACCCAGGTGCAAGGCAGGTGTCGGGTTCTGTACCAATGCATCGCCTTTAATCTTGGTGTAAGACCTTTATGTCTGCAGTCAGTTGAAGGAGGAGCGGGACGGATGTGGAGAAGGATGTTGGGAAGATGCAGGGAGGGTGCTGGGGCAGTGGAAGGAGACAGGCTGGCTTTGTGGGGTAAGAAAACAAAGCCTGGGAAGGCAGCTGATTGCTCTTCACTTTTTCCACCCTGCAGTGCTGCCACCCACAGCCTGGAGTCTTTTGTGTTGCTGCTACTCACCTATCCTGTGCACACTATTAGCTGGCAGAGCATTTCTGAGGATCTGTGCTTTCCCG
>JANZLP010000018.1:21960676-21971534 GCA_026930925.1 Chelictinia riocourii
GGCAGATGGAAATAAAGCTGTCAATCTTGCAGATCGGTGCAGGCTTATCCATTTTGAGAATAAGGTAAGCCATATGACACGTTGGTTGTGAATGGGAAGAGGAGGTTAGTGGGAAGGAGATGTCATTATGTGAGTCACACCCTTGACTTTTGGGTTTTTGTAGTTGTCAAGTACAGGTGTGCTTTTGTCAGCAGTTACTTCTTAATCGGTTATGTATGTCCTTGTACTTGCAAGTAAAACTTAGCATTCTTTTTAGTGAGGCTCTGGAAAATGTAAAGCCTTTTGTAAACAGAAGTTTGTGTACAGAGAGAGTACCTGGGACATTTCAGTGTCTATAGAAATAGCTAGTACAGATGTTAGTGGCATTGTCCATAGGCTCTGGTTAAAACTTCTAAATTTGGCAGAATTTAAGTCTAAAAGTGCTCTGTGAGCTCCTGAAATTCCGCTAAATGTTATGCTAAAAGAGTAAAGAACAACAATTTGGCTACTAGGCTGTCATTTCAGCACCTTGAACACCCACTAATGGATCTGTAATGACTATAACGATATAATGCATGATGTTAGCACCTGCTATGGCCAAACACCTCCCACCCTTCTCCCATCAGGGGATGATGAATTGGCCATCATCAAAAAGTACATCCCCTATTTAGAATTTTTCTTTGAGGAGTTGCAGCAGAGTATATTTGTCAGGCTTTCTCCACACATTTCCAGCTGACTCTTTCTTTTACTCTGCTCCCTGCTTTCTTACATAGTTTTTATCACTGCAGTAGTCTGTGTCTGTTACAACAGTGCAAGCTGAAGTCTAGTAAGTAACCCATACCGCCTTCTCCAGGGCAGAAGCAGAATGTAGATGTGGACTTCTATGGATTTGTTTTCACTGTGCAGAGGTTATTGCTGCTGTTTTGTAAAATGTAGGTTTACCTTTTTTCTACATATGTCTAAACACATATTATCTCTGGAATAATTTCAAAGTCTAAAGAATTTCCCTTCAGGTGTTGAAATGGTTAGGTGCTTAAGTTGTGGGGTGTAGCTTCTCCTCCCTGCTTGGCTGGTCACGCTTCATCATCCCCAGAAGGGCACTGGAATTTGATTCAGAGTGCAGGTGTTCTTGCTACTGGTCTGCAGTCTGGGAAAGCTTGCAGCTTGCAAGTGTGTCTGGGAGGGGAGCCACCAGCAGACACAGAGGGTATCAGGAGAGAAGGATCACCTACTCCTCACCCTAAGGCTGGTAATAGAATATATGAGGGTCCTGAGTGTTAGGGAGGAAAGAGAGGCTTGTTGTGAGGAAAAGAGGCAAATACACAGCTAAGAGGCTACTTGATAGTAGAGCAGGGACTTATAATTTCACTTGTGAAAACAGTTTCTCCTCCTCAGCCTCAAATTATTTGACTGTTATGATCATCTGATAGGTCAAGTAGCCATTGGCCTGATCAGGTGGTTTAACATTAAACTAGATGCTCAACTGATAATGTAATCCATTCTAAAATCATGCTGCAATTGGAAAGCATAGCAAACCATCTTTGAGGCTAAAAAAATATATATATTTAAACTAACTTGTTGTGGGAAAACAGACAATTGATGAGGGCCTTTCCTCTCTAGCCCTCTAAGCCTGATGTTTCCAGGAAGTAATCCTGTGAGCTGTGATTCTGTCCAGGGTTTTGATCCACTTACAAGTTTAATCTATCCTCTCTGAGCTTAAATGCTCCATTATCTGTTAGAAAATAATTAGAGGCTGCAAGCACAAGTCTGCATACACAGAGTTCCTTGGGAGTCCCTGAGCTCATTGAGATGAAGACAGTTTGACTGATAGTGGTCAGCTGATATTGGGCCAGAAGCTAATAATAGAACACAGCGCTGCTTAGCTAGGTGAGAAAGTTAACTTGGGAAAAATTAAAGTGAAGGGTTTGGGATTTATGCTTGGAAATAAATTTCCTATTCTCATTTGTTTCCTGGTAAGAGATCTTCAGAGGTAGTTGGTTCATTTTATGGTTTTATAATTAAGATCTAGGGGGCTTCTTGACTTCGCCTGGACTTACTGTAGTTCCCTGCTGTCTCTAGGAGCAGCATTTAGTGTGCAGGAGAGCATTTGTCAAGCAAAGCGTAAAGGTAATAAGTGACAATGACCTCCACCAGGCATGCAGCAAACAAATTAAAGCTGCATACAGGGGGCTGATACCCACATCTTTTCTTTATGTCTGGCCTAATTAACTAAATTAATAAAGCAGTCAGATGTCTTGTACTGCAAAAAGGAGAAACAGTTTTTCCTAAATTGTAGGCCCGTCTTACAATAAAGACAGGTCCTCAAGACATATCAAACTTATCTTTGCCTCAGAGGCTTCAAGAGGAAAGAAATCATGTAGCTGACTAGAAAAAAGAATTTTATTTCCTGTTCAGCCAAAAACCCAGAGATCTCAATAGGTCTAGATGCTTTCTTTGTTTCTTCAGGTATGTCTAGATGCCATTGTGGAAAGTACAGTGGAGATACAGCTAACTAGTCAGGCAGGGAAGGTGAGAGAAGATTTAGCTTTTCTTGGTTTCCACCACTGGCATTAGACATAGGAAGGTTCTAAGCTGAAGCTTTTGAGTTCCTTCCCTGGCCCATGGCAGCTTTCATAGAGCCCTTGGGGCTCCCTGTGGACACACTCTGTGATGTACAGTTTCTCAGTTGATACAGATGCATTTACACCAAGTCTCCTTGTAAGATCCTGCCTTATATGAATATGTAGGTGACTGGAGAAGTATTTTTGTCTGTCCCTTAAATTATTTTTAATTCCTTGTATACATCTCATGCTATCTAGCCAAGTGTTTGACCCAGATCTTTAACAGTCCATGTAGATGCTTCTGAAAGTCTTAAAAGATATTACTACTAACAGTAGTTGGACAGTACGTTCAGGCACCCCATAACCATCCCACTGACTGATCTGTAGCTGATTCAGCTTTATGTGGTACAGCTCCCCACAGCTACACATTCAGGCTTTGAGACTGAAATCCATCCCAAACCCCAGCATACACTACCTACCAGTCAACACAATCCCTTCTTATAAAGCAATATCTCATCCTTTAATTACAAAGAAGGAGGCAGGATATTCTGCTACCTATCATTTTGAGATGATGTGGGATACAGATTTCCCTGAAGGTCCTCCCTCATTAGAAATTAGTTTTTAAAAAAAGTTGTGTTATTCTAACATTTTCAGAATTAAATTATCCATGTTTGGAATGATTTATTATTTTTGTTGTTATTATGCACCAAGGTATTTCTAGATAGTCAGAAACAGACAAAATAAAATAAAAAAGCTAAGCTGTAGCTATTTCTTTCCATCACAATCTTTTCCTTTTATTATTATTTTTTTCAGAAGAATTTTCATATTTGAAGAACTTTTTTCTCTGCCTATACTTGAAGCTGAATTGTGAAAATCTTTTGAAAGAATTACATTTTTCTGCAGTGTTTTTCTTTAGACATTATTATGTTTCACACAACAGCTGCAACCAAATCATGTTGACTCGCGACTTAGAAACCTCTAATTTCTAGTAACAGAACTTTTTTTTTGTTCTCAGTCATTCAAGACAAGTCTCAGAATTCCCAATACTCTGTTCATTTAACAGAAGTCAGAATTTTCTATTTTTAAAAAAGAAATTCTGAAAATATTGCGGTCCTTTACCATGAAATTTCCAGCAAAGATCATTCTAATCAGTGTCTTCACATTAATCTTTTTTTCCATTGTATTTATTAGAGGTATAAGTTTGAAATGAGTTCTCCCTCTCATAACAATGGTTTGGTCGTCTATAGATAAAACCATCCAGTATCCTGTCTTTAGCATTATCTTCTAATATATTGCTCTATAAATATTCAAGAACATTTGTTTTAGAGTTGTCAATGCATTGGAGGGAGGTAATGTTGGTTTTTTACTGGGTGACATTCTCCCACATCTTCTATTTACTCAGTCCTAAATAGATGATAAACTGATTTTTTGACATCTCCCTCTCAACATCTAACATTGTAGCACATTTCTATAAACCTAACAAGGCTTAATTTTTGCTAAAACCTGAAAAATTCCATTTTCTTTTGCTATCATAAAACATTTTATTAAGTGACATAAATTAAACTCTTTTTTTTTTTCAGTAATGTGACATATTTTTCAGATGCTTCCTCTCTTCTGGCCCATTTCCCACAGAAATCAGGCTTGGGATCTTTGTGTATTCCTCTGTTTCTCTATTTTCAAAAATAACTTCAGAAACTGTTAGTTGATTTCAACCCAATTTAACAGAGGGTTAGAGTTCTCAAAGAGAAATTAGGTTTATATGGAGTCAGACACCCATGTGTATAGCTGTCAGAGCATGATTGTGTAGTCTAATACTTTGGGGATTTTCATTGAAAACAGATTGAACTTCTCTTTTTGGTTTTGCCAGGGAAAGAAATTGCAGGGAAAGAAATTATGTCCTGAAGAGCTTTAATTCCTTTGAGTGATCTGGAGAGCAGTATAAAATTCTAGGTGATGGATGGCAAAGGGATACCCATATAACACTAAATTGTTCAAACAGCGTCACACCCCTACGTCCCCCAGTCAGAAATGAAGTTGATGGCAGTGATATATGGTTGAAGAGATAGAACTGACAACATACACGGTGGCTTATGAGGAGGTTAAGAAAACAGAAGTACAGATAGAATAAAGCATAGTTATTAAAAATCTTAAATGTGTTTAATTGTCATCAGAGATCCTGTGTTTTCTAGAACTCTTTCCCTAGCAGCATGGCGTTCTGGAAACAGCAAAAACTTGGAGGGGTTTTCAATCCTCGCAAAGAATAATGTAATTTCATTTATTGATTTGGTTTTTAAATGAAATTGTGACAAGTTGTGCGCTATGTCATCACTTGTTAGCGGTGTGGAGCTGTCCAGGGGACTGTCAAGCAGCCTGGTTAGAGCGTTTCTGGTGTGTAGGAGCTCAGCTGGCTGCATGGTCCCCGTGCTACCCCCTCTGCCTGTTACTTCCACCGTCTTGCGGATGAGGAGTGAAGGCAGGCTGTGCTGTGTTTTTCCACCAACTGATAAATCTGGACTGACTGATAGCTTTTAGTCCTGCCTCATTTTGTACAAACCCTAATCCTGTTCCCCTTGAGGGAAGAATCTGCCTGTCTCTCCATTAGGAGAAATTTATGCCACTTTGTTATTAGCTTTCCTCCTCCCTTGCATTTTATGCTGAAGGGATAATAGGGTTCTGTATTACAAAATCTCCTTCCATTATTTATCAAACCAACCACATCCTGGCATGACTTTGCTTTTCCCTGTAGTAGGGCTTTTGAGCCAAAACTTAATAAATAGATTCAGCACAAATGCTATTATATCCAAAGTGCTCTGTATTGCTGGAGTGCAGTGGTTGTGAAGTGTGTGCTGTGTGTGGACTTATATATACCTAACGAGTATATATGAGCTGCGTATAGGTATGCTAAGAATTTCATTAACATAACAAGTTGCTACGAATGAGTCATGAGTGTTCAAAGGTCAGAAATATTCCGTATATTCAACTCTGCTATAATGAGATGTGCAGCAATCCCTGCATAGGACAGATACTGAATATTCATGTGACGTAAAGAAGCTTAATCATAATAAGGGCCTGTTCAGTGAACATACGTATATCATTGATTGCCACTGATTTTGGTTTAAGTGAGGTGTCTAAACAGTTAAGAACCTAAATATCTTGGTGGATTTGGGATTAGAAATAGTATTGCCAGATTCCTGGATACATCTTGAAAAAATACATCAACATTAGGTCTAAATGTAGATAAGCTATTTTCTTTTTAACTATGACGCTGGGGGTTTTTTGTACTTTGAATTAAGAATTTAATGTTAAAATATAAATAATGACATGCATCAGTAACTGGCTGCAAAATGAGGTAAAGTAAAAATCCAGGTTACCTTGAGTTTAAGTGTTACAACACTTTTTAACATTGATTGTACAAGCACAGAACCCAGAACCCAGATTTAGGACACAGATACATAAGCCAGTTACTGCATGAACTTAAATCTCGGTGAAAGAGATGCTGCAGAATAAGGTTAGGCACATCTGAAGAGCATTTTAAGATAGGAAGAGTACAGACTGCTCTATGGCATCTACTTTGAATGAGCTGCGAGAGAGCAAGAATGAGAATTAACTCATAGCCCTTAAATCAGAGCCACAGGAGCTCACCTCTGCACTTGGAGTGCGTATTTCTGTGCCATCTGCTGAAGATGGGTACCTTTAGTCTGTCTTTTAAAGAAGTGGCTGGAGTGCACTCTTCTTCATAAATTGGCTAGAAGTGGAGTTAGTGGAATCCCCTTTGATGTATCAGCTTGGTGGTTTGAGCTTTAGTCTAGGAAGTGAAATAGTTCCAGGTTCATGTGGAGATGATTCATCCATCCCCCATGCACTATCTGCTGCAGAAGTGTGTGCAGCAAGGGATGAAGGGGGCCAGGGAAGGCACTTTCTCTTACAGCTATTGCTGGTGTGTCATTATGGCAAGGCAAATTCAAAAGACCCCAAGAGGAAAACCATATCCTGTAGTGTTTTGCTAAGGGCATCCCTCTGGACTGAAGAAGCCCTGTGCCTCAGTGGTCTCCTGATGCCTGTTTATGTGCATCCCAAGAAGTGGTCATGGGACTGTTCCGTTTTCCCAGAAAAGCTAAAAACAGCGCTGGGGATGTGGGGAGACTACAAGTTTAGATACCTGGAGAATTTGAAAGTCAAACTGGGAGTTTGACTGCTGGAGGCCATTCCTTCCAGGATTACACAGAAGCTAATGTGGGTTTGTACTGGGACCTTCACTTACCCAGCTAAATTATGCAGCTTTATGCTGCGTGATGCTTTAAAAAGCTTTAAAAGCTGATGCTGGTGTTTGAAGTTGAACCTCAAAATCTCAAACTCCTGGTAAGCCTTTAGAATGAAATGTTAAAATCTCCAAGTTTGAGACTTTATAATAAAAATGCTGTGTTGATATGTAACTGGAGTAAAATTAAAAATGATTGCTCCTGATGACTTTTCTTTGTAGCAGAGCTCACACTTAAAAGAGTATTTGATTTCTGGCAGCTTCTTCAGGATTTCTAGTAGAAAGAGGCAATATGGTCAGTACTTAGTTTTTACATTAGAATCTCTTTTCAATTATTCATTGATATGTTTTTTTAATTAATCACTCCATGACTTTTTTTTTTTTCAGACAGGCAACTTCACAAGAGAAGTTTGTCAATAGTTTACAATTACCAAACCACAGGAGTGTTGCAGATTGTAGTGATATTTGGAAGTATGTGTAGAACTGAAGTTCTGCTACTTAACTATTTCTTATTTTCTTTAAACTGATTTTGTCACATTTCTGGTTCAGGGTAGAAAAATTCAAAATGTGAGACCTTATACTGGGCATTGAATTAATTGGAACTTTTAATTCGCAATACTTTTAATTTTAGTAACAGAAAATATTCCAAATTCAAAGTCTTAGATCTTCTTATTGGAGAGGATCTACTTCTCAGTAATAGGTTGTCAGAATTTTAAATCCTTTGAGTACTGGGGCAATAGGTACTGAAAATAATCAACAAAACTGCTTTTGGCCTTGCTAAGCCAGGCTGTCATTGAAACGCATTTCAAAAGATGTAGGGATGTTTCACAAATGTGGCATACAACATTGTATGTCCTGATACATTCTGCAATCTCTTTGCTGAGTACTAGCACATATATCCAGATTCCCTGCTCTGGAAGAAGAATATCAATCATTTGTGTGTTCAAAAGAGAGAAGGTGAGGGAAAGATAGAACCTGTCCAGTGAAAGTCAGGGTTAAACTCCAGAGTTAGGTGTAATTGGGGATCTCAGCTGTGTAATGGTATAATAATGTATAATATAATAGGTGTAATATAATAACATGTAGTAAAGTATAGTGTTCCCTTCTCCATTTGCTCACAGGTTACTTCTTTCTCTATGCTGGAGCGTCATGTCACATCTTTCCTAGGTTTACCAGAAATCTTTTTTCCCCAGTAATTTGTTATTGAAGTTAATCTAACTTTAGATAGAAGACTTTTTCTGAAGCAAAAGGTTCTCATTTTAACATGCTTTTTCTGAGGCTCAAAA
Organism: Chelictinia riocourii; assembly: GCA_026930925.1. Lineage (NCBI taxonomy): Eukaryota > Metazoa > Chordata > Aves > Accipitriformes > Accipitridae > Chelictinia > Chelictinia riocourii. The sequence goes on from JANZLP010000018.1 coordinate 21,968,761, forward strand.
TCTCCATTTTCTGTTATTCTGGATGTTAAAATCCCCTGTCATCTGCTGAAAACAACCACCCAGTGCTACTCCATGGTGGGCAGGGTTGATGCTGCTGCCTTGCACAGAGCACTCTGGTGCTAGCAGGTCATGGTGTTACAGGTTTGGTGGCAGGGGTGTGGTGGAGCTCAAGAGCTGTCCCATACTGTGATTGTGACTGTCTAAAGGGCTTAGTGAGTGCAAGGATGTCCGTTGATTGGATTGAAATGCAGTAAAGCGACTTGTACGGGGAACACTTGATAAAGCCAAACCCAAGTTGTGGAGATAAAGTGTTTGTGTGATGTGCCTTATTTACATTTCAATGTATATTAAGTTCTTCTGATCACAGAGACAGGTGGGATGAGGGAGCACACCCCCATGAGGAGATGGAGGCACAAGGCAGTACTTTGCTTATGGCACACTCTTTTGACAGGCATTTGCTTAAAAACAAAGAAAAAGCTTCTGCATGTGTTAAAATTGGTGCTAGGCAGAGGGTAAAGGATTTCTGGATTGCCCGTGGCAGAAACGGAGGGACTGCTGAAAGTGGTAGGGGCAGGAAGCCATCTCCCGAAGTTCCCGGCTCATGGCATGGCCGCCTGCTTCTTCTCTTGCCGCCACTCCTACAGCCTGGTCAGGTGGCAGCGGCCTGTGCTTGGGAACTGCCACAGGTCAGCGAGAGCAGCCCCAGCGGGGTGCCCACAGCTGCCCAGGGGAAATTCCAGACCCAAAGCAAGCCAGAACCTAATGACCTCGGTACCAGAAGATATACTGGCCTGAATGGTAATTTCAGAAAGTCACTTTGCAGCTCTTGATTTTTTTCGTTGGATCAGTGCAGCCAGATTTAATGTGAGAATGAACGAGGAGAGCTACAAGTAATAACCTGCAGAATCTTCCAGCAGTTGAACTTGCTGTACAAATGGCAGATTTTGATCAAAGCATATCTTTGTATGATTGGAGTATAAAGAAGTTTTAAGATGACTTGAACAGAAGGTCTCATTATTTTCGCTTGAATGTAAATACACAGATTATTTCCTTTAAGAAGAACAGAATGTTATGTTTGGGCTTTTTTTTATCTCCATGTTGGAAGACAGAATATTACATAAACATTGGTTGAAGCAAGCCTTTTTTGATCTCTGTACTCCCTTCAAATTCTGAGTGTTCGTCATGAAAATGAAAACAGCTGTATATGTGTTTTATTTATTGCTTTCCATAGTTGTGAAGAAGACGTCTCCTGAAAACCCCTCCTTGATAAGTAATTAAAAATTGACTAACTCACTCATCCTTTTTGAAAACATCTTTGTGGCTCATTTCTGAATTTAACGAGCCTGACTTCAAACTAATTCAAGAGTTAACAACTACTTTTACTGCTGAGAATTGTCAGTAGCTGCCCTGGATAGGCTGTTGGTTCATTCAGCAGGCAGAAATGTATAAAACCTTTCACAGTCTGCGCAAAGGTCTCTGTTCTCTCCAAAGCCAAGGCAGTGCAGGACGCAAGTTTGCAGCTGGACCATAGCACTGACTGTCGGTGCTGACCAGGCATGTTTAGAATCCTGGTTTACACTGATTTTTGAGGTTCCAGCCTCTTGCCTGCTAGTGTATATCCAAGTTCCCACCTGCAATTTGTTGGATATTACTGCACAGGAGAAAAAAAAATAAAATTATCTAGTCTGCTTGTGCCCATCTTGATAGTGTACAGCTTTTTCTGGGTACTGATACTCAATGCTTTATAGATACATGAGTAGATGCATATGCTTCCTAATGTTCACTCTTCCTCTCAGGTTCCCTTAGATGAAGTGATGTGACATGGTGTGTAAACTTCAGCCACAGTGTCTTGAACTAGAAAGAAACCAAAGAGAATTCAGCAAGTAGGAAAGGCAGGATTTTTCATGGTTTAGTGAAACAGATGTGGTTTTGTTTGGGGGGGCAATTTCAGCTTTACTGTGATATTATTGGCCCCTGTTAACTTACTAAACTTTATGTAGATCAACTCTGAGACTGATACAAGCCTAGCCTGATATGCTAATCAGCTCATTATTTTAAGTGCCTTTGTATCTTTAGCTGAGACACAGCCTGTAAGTAGATGTTGACCCTCATCCAAAAATTAGATTCTGGTTTGGATGCTGTTTGTGTTTAGCAACACACAGTTCACATCTCTTTGCGTTTTTGCTCTAAGTATATGTATGGGAAGTTAGATGTGTGAAATGCAAAAAGCATCGAGTGGTATAGCCTGGGGATAATATTCTGCAGCATCTTAATACCCAAGATGCCACCTGTCAGTGTGGAGAAAACCCACTTATCTCATGATTATTTTCCTCATTGCATAGGCCAGGCTGGCATAGTATGCTGGAGAAAATAGCACAGCCTGCTTGCCTGAACATTATTCCCATTCCTGGTTACCCACTGCTGGCCATTGCTGGAGGCAGAAGACAGGAGTAGATGGATTTAGGATCTAATGGACTATAGCTATTGTAATGTGCTTGTGCTCATATGATTACAAATGTGACAGTAAACTGTAATCCCTTTTTCCTCTTCACTTCTGTATAATAAATCATGGCTACCACTAATTTTCCCTTATAGCTCTACACTGAAATTAACTATAAAAAATGGAGTATAAAAATCAGTATATATATAGAGCTGAAGGTTGGTAGTATTTACTCCAGTTGTCCCATTAAAAATGTAAGCTGCAACATGAATGCAAAATGCATGCTTGCAATGCTATCCCTTAAATATACTTTAGCAATGACAGGGTAACAATT
>JANZLP010000018.1:22458032-22468139 GCA_026930925.1 Chelictinia riocourii
GCTCTGCCTTCTCAGCCAAGCCCAGCATCCCCAGGTCTGTTGTGCCTGTGCATAGGGCACCAGTGGAAAGTGAATTTGCTGGAAATTAAATTAACCAGATGTGAAAGATAACTGCAAAATTAGAATATTTTATTAGATGCTCCATAAGCCACTAGTTTGCACTGAGCAATTTCAGTTAGAGAAAGAGCAAAGGCAGCTATAAAAATATAAAAGAATATATGGTGAATGGAAAGAAGAGGAAAACGGGCAATGAAGACTTAAATTAGAGTTTCAGAAATGTAGATAATTCATTAGATACACCAAATGTCATAAGAAGTAACATATGGCCAAAGAGCAAAGGATGATATGGAATCTAAGTATATGGGGAACAAAAAGAATTCCAGCTGTGCTTTCAGCCTGTTCTAAAGAAGGTGTGTTGATTATTTTTTTCCTTATCTGGGGCTAAAAAAAATAAAATAAATATGATATTTTATCAATATAGCTATTAAAAGTACCAGAATTTACATCACAGAATGAGCTAGAATTCACTAACAAACTCCCATTAAAAAGTTTTAAGAGGGCTGCCTGAGGAGCTGTGCAGCTTACAGCCTATTGATCTGTTTAGCTCAATTCAGAACACTGGAAGAATTGTCTAAAACTAAGGAAAGCTAAAGCTGTGTATTTGTATGGTGGCCAAAGGTAGAGAGGATCAGTCATTGATCCCTTGTATGGTTTTTGAATAGTTGATATAGGATTCAATAATAAAGTATTAAAAGAAGGTTAAAGTAAAAGAAGAAATAACTGTATTGCTGAACAACCAGAAAATAGAGTTAGTTTGAAAAGATCTGTATTTTCTGACTGGGTTACAAGTTTAGCTAATGCAGCTGATACTGTTGATATAATTGTTTTTATAGAAAATATGACCTGATAATAGTCAGCATTTTGACTATGAAATTAGAATGATATAAAATTCACCTGGAACATAGAGAAGGGATTAAAAACTGGATAATTGTCAAGTAGCAATTACTGTCAGGGAGGTGCCCTGTTGGTTCTTGCAGGCTGTGACGTTTGGCATTGTTGTTGTTTTCAAAGTAGTTAATAGAAAATAACTGTTAAAGCTTGCATGTGACACAAAAATGAGCAATTGGACAATGTGACAGGACAATCTGAAGTCGTATGTCCAGAACTGAAGCCCTTAGTGAGCTGAAGTGATGAGAAGGACCAATAGGATCATTAGCTGTAAAAACAGAGGGCCTTTCCAGTTGGAATAGAGGTTATCCTTCAGGATTAGCAGTGGTCTCTTTCTTTGTGGAGGACCATGTCAAATCCTGGGGTGATAATTCCAGGAAACATTCATCTAATGGGGCAGAGGACTAGAGTGGTTTCACAAAATCAATATTTTAGTTTAGCAAATCACTCCTAAATTTTCTCCTAACACTCTCTCTTATCTCTCTGTGCAACGTGCCCTACTTCATCCTCCCAGCCCACTGCCCCCCCCCCCTCCCCCGCAGCAGAGAAGGTAAAGTAATGTATCATTGTAACAATGTGTGGGTTGAGGTTGACCTTCCATGCTGGCAATTTTGAAATCAGGATCTTTCTTCTTTTTTTTCTCTCGTTTTTTTTTTTTTTCCTGAAGATTAACATTAAATTCTGTTTGAACATTAGTCTATATGTCTTCAGACCATGTTTCTATATTCAAACTCTCATCTATGTTATTTGGGAGAGCAAATTATGCATTAATAGTGGTACCCTCTACCTTTTATATCAATGTGAGCCTCCCCAACCCCAAAACCAGCAATTCATTTCATCTGAACAAAATAAGGTTCAGAATTATGCCTAAAGGTGAAATCCCATAAATAGTAAACTGCTAGCTTCTGTCCTTTTGTCAACAAAACATATAAAAATGCCCTTTCTTTTGACTTTTTATAAAGTCAAGTTATTACAATTCTGTTTGTGGTCCGTTGTTTCTATGGAAACAGTCAGTCTAATTTTAAGGAATACTCTTCACTCCTACCATTCAGTTAAGCTTTACATAAATCTATGTAGCACCACTGGTGTCTGTTGCACTGTCATCAAGGAAACTCAAAATGCAGTTGTAGAAAAAGTACACATCAGATATGGAGAATGCAAGTGAAATTTTCCAAACGGAAAAAAACATAAAACACGGAAATCCAAGCTATATGATTACAGCTGTACCTGTGTTTGATTTCACGTGCTGCCACTGGATTTGTCTGAAATAGTATTAAAGGAAGAAAGAGTCTAGCAAGAAGTGACATCATTTAACTCAGATATGTAGCAGACCTCTTCCTTCTGGATATTTAAATTGTAAAAGAATTAAAATATGGAGTGTCACATACATATATAAAAATGAAATAGAAAAGAAAATGGGCAGAGAGACAGTACTGTTCAGTCTCTAAAGACAAGATAACTTCATAAGTGTTTACAATAAGGGTGAAGTTACCTGAATAATATAACTTATGAAACCTCACCTATAAGGCCATGCTGCCTGTACTAAAACAATAGTGCTAATGTGTTGCATACAACACAGTAAGGATTAAGAATGAGGGGAAATTTCATATCTTGTCGGGGACTGCAGCGGGTCTGCAGAATGCCTGACACTGCAAGAACAGCGAGACCTTGAACAACTTGTGGTGTACCCATGAAGGCCTGGGAAGTCCCGGGAAGAGCTGTGAGAACAAGATTAAAAGAACTGCTAAAACAATGAAGAAAGGAGCCTTCTGTTGATGTAGCAGAGAGAAATGTCATCCAATCATGAACATTAGCTGTCTAAATAAACCAATGATAATGTGCCACAGTAATAGAACAAAGATATAAAAAGAAGGTGTTAAACAATAAAGTAGCCATCTTTCTACACAATACTATGTCTTGTTGTGTCCGTCTCTACAGCAACAAGAGAGAGAGGATAACATACAAGAAGGAGTGGAAAAAGATGAGGCAGTAGTAGAATCCTTAATTCTTAAAAAGAAAAACATTGTCTTTCCTCAGAAGAAACAAGAACAGTTAAGCTTTTCCTCATTTCAGGTATTAATTATTAAAATGCAGCAGAATTCTTGCTTCTGAAGCTGCTTAGGTTTTCAGCTTGCATTTATCTGCTTGCAATCTGGGCCATTTTTTCTTTTGAAATATTTATGCATTTTTCATGACAAGTAAATAATATTTATTTTTATTTAGCACTGAAGCAATTATGTAATATGGGCAGATAAATACTAGAAGTATATTAATCAAAGCAGGAATGAAAGTTAGTAGGTTTGGTTTTGTGTCAGCACAAATTATTTTTTCTGTTTACAGTAAATATTTTTGTCCCAGTCACCTGGGAAATCTGACCCAGCCACACATCAGTAGCCTGAATAGCAGTTCTAAGGAGGAAAAACCTCTTTCTCTCTCTCTCTCTCTGATTAATATTTGTCAAACAGAAAAGAGACCATTTGGGACAATATTAAAATCTTTCTTTGGAAAATTTAAATATGTGTAGATACTACTTCAGAATTTAGAAAAATGGTTTAATAATTCTATTTTACATCTTAAGGAAGGTAGGTCTTGCTTCTCTTACAAATTGGACCATCATTCCTCCAACTTGTTTCAGTTGGCATTGAAATTTAAATTTCAGTGACAACTCAAGATCAGGTTTCAGAATCAAACCAAAACCCAAATACGCATTTAAACACACTTCCCATTTTTTTCTGAAGTTGCTGTTTTGGATGCCTTATTTTATATGTACTTAATACATGATCATTTAAAATGGGGGCTGATGACAGAAAGAGCTAAGCAACACGGCCACATTTCTGCAAATAATCTGGTAACTCTCTATAAATAAAAATAAGCATATTCTTACTTATCTTTTAATTTGAGAATAGGTCACACATGGAGTACTTAGAGTTCATCTTTTGGAGGAATTCATTATTTATTCACTAAAACAAGACAATTTGTACCTAGAATTTTAAAATAAATCTCTGCTAGTTTATGTATTTGTTGTGTTTGATAATACTGAAGGATTTGGTGAGAAAGAAAGAAATTAAGCATTGGCAGCTATTTTGTATCAGCTTTAGAAATCTGTACTTCAGAAATCGTCCCTCAAAAGACTGGAATCAGTGAGGATTAAATACTCCTTGAAAACTAATCACATACTTGCTGTTTGTGCTTTTTCCTAATTTGTTTTCCCTGTTTTCATTATCTGCTTTTGCTTCCTATTTTTTCCTGAGGTTTTTATTGTTTTATTTCTTCCATTCAGCTCACTCCTATCCATAACCAGTGCTCAACATTTTTGGTCACTTTCCTACTCTGGTATGGGAGGAGTTATATGTTACACTTTACCCATGGTGAGTAACCCCCTTTGAAGGCAATGTTCATAAAATTAAGTATCAACCTGCAATTCTGTGAAGCCTTATAAGATGGTTAAATTCGGGTTATTTTCAGAAAATGTCACATACTTGATTCCCTGCCAAATTTCAATCCCTCCTCCAAATTATGAATGTACCAAATTTTTACATGACTTGTTAAAAATTATTTTTTTAAAATATGTACAAAAGAATGGGTTTGCTCAGTCTTAATCTCAAAAATATTTGAGTCATTTTATCCAAAAATTTCTGTTATTCCTAAGAAAACATTTTGGGAAAGGGAAAAAAAATATCTGCCCAAAAAATTACAGCCAGACAAGGCTAGGAGCATGACGCTATCTTGACCAAAAGCATCACCAGCAGCTCCATCTCTAATATATAAATGAACAAAGTGGGGAAAGACTTAGACAGGTTCTTGAATAAGCAATACAAATGAACCAAGACATAGTGTTGTAAAGATCGCAGCATTATTATTGTAGAGTTACTGTGGGTTGCTCATCTGTTTCCAATTTGTTTTGATGAAGCTAATTTTATAGTTTTTTTGTCCAATTTCCTCTTTTTCAGGCCATCTAATTAAGTACAAAAGAATTCCAGTTTTATGACATGGCATAAAGTGGTTCATTTGTTTTTATATGTTGATAGTAAATCTGCTAACACGTCTCAATCCTGAAGATGATCACAAACACTGAGACTGGTTCCAAATTCACTCCCTTTTACATCAGAGGAAGCTTCAAAGAATTTTACCAACCAAATACAATAATAGATATGCATTGCAAGAAAATATTAGTTGATCTGCAAGTACCGATATTAAATACTTCATTATTGAAATTACAGCTACATGTCATAGTCTAATAGGGTGCAAAAGTACTTAAATTATTCATTATAATTGCTACTTCTGTATTTTAATGGGAACAGTTGCAAGAGCAATCTTGATCCAGCCCAGTGATGCTCAGGTCAGCACTGCTTAAATAAACAAATTCCAGGACACTGCTAAATGACCTCAAACACACTTCTCTCTTCTCTCTCACTAAACATGCATTTGGAACTGCACACGTAGAGATATAAGAAAACATATTTTTTTTCCTTTTCCTTAAATTACAAAGATCAGCATGTGAAAAATACTGTAAAGCTGTTGCTTTTTGAAAACCAAGATATTCAGCTCAGCAGTTATAAAGCATATGCCATCCTTGCCCCTAGAGGTCCCAATTCAAATTAGCCAAGAATAGTGTAATGCAAGACAACATGCACACTTCGGTTGTATATTATGGACTGCACTACACTCCCGGCACCTGTTGTTTGATGAAGATATTATTCTACACACACTACCCAGACATTATTTCTATGGAGAATAAAAGCCACAGGTATTTGAGTAGTACTGCCTTTCTGCCATACCAGTATATAACTGCCTTTATAACTGGAGAGGGGCTTATGGATTACATGAGCAAGGTAAATATTGGAATTAAGCCAAAGACAAAGAAATACATTGAAATGTGATTATAGCACATATAGTATAAGCATTGCTAGGCACAGCTGTAAGTAGAAAAAAATTATTATACTGCGATGGCAAAACACACACAAAATTACAAGAGATTTTCAAAAGCAAAATGAGAGATAATTTCTTTTCTAGGGACGTTAATAGAGATACTCCAGTAGGTGAGCCCTAGCAGGTGGAGATGAAAGTTGTGGAGCAACTCGTTGCAAGTAATATCATAATCATGAATTGGAATACATCTTCTTGAAGTGATTGAGAAACTGTTCTTTGCTTGCTGATACTGCCAAAATTACATAGTACAAGTAAAAGTGTTCCTGTTCTAAGAAATAGTCATGCTTAAAACAAGTAAACAATACTTCTATCTGACCTCAAAACTAATGACAATACTGTCCTTGCAAGCTTCATTCTTCTAAAAACAGATTTCTCATTCTATGCTTCCTGATCTTTCTATAAAGCTTTTACTTCAGAACTTATGGCTTGTCTATCTATCAGAGGAGGATATTTTTAAAGAGTGAATTTATGACTGGCTTGAACAGAATGAAAGTTTGCTTACCTAGTGTCAGCAGCATTATCAGACTACGCAGTCACTGATGAGACAAAGTGAACGAAGTTCATGTGCTACAACAAAATTCTAGCCTGAGGACACACTCATGCACCTTTGTGGAGATATGTTTTAAGAGAATATCAGAGAGGTTATAACCTACTTCTCAACAGTATCAATGAATGGAAAGTGTTACTAGAGTTAAAAAACCTTAAAAGCCAGACAGAAAACCACCTCTAAAGGTAATGAAGGAAAATTAAGATATATGCTTAAGGATAGATACAGTAAGAATTCAAAACGGGCAAAAAAAGGGCATAAGAAGAAAAAAATCTGATGTCCCTCAAGTTGGTTCAGAGTAGAAAACACTTAAAACATCTGCTTTAAAGACTCTAAGAACTAAATATTTACAACTTTACATCCTCTAAAAAGTAACAGTCACACAAAAAATGCTTTTAAACAGTAGAGTTACTCTTAGAATGATGCCCAGAATTTGTCCAGAAGTTTCACAAAACAATATGGCAAATCAGTTCAGGTATTCATACATGATAACTGATCTACCCTTTTTAATGAAAAAGAGAACTCATTATAATAGTATGCAGCTTTTCTGTCTAATCTTCCTGCAAAAGATTAGATGAGTAAATACACACATACAGTGCACTTCAATCTGCATTACCTTTATTCTTTCATTTCAGTTATGCATTTATCGACATAACATTAATTCACAACAGGAAAGTGGTATTTATAAACCAAGGAGAGTATAGATTTGCTACTCATTTAAAAAAGAAGAAACACCCCAAACCCACATAATGCATATAAAATATATCTAATACATTCAACAGGTTCTTAAAGTAAGATGCTATTTCATGTAAAAAAAAAGACAAATGCAAATAAATTAGTCTGTTTACAGCATTCAAGCATTCACCAAGCCTAAAATCTCAGCACATTTCAGCTTATATAGGGTTTCATGAATCATTCATGAATGAACACCACAATTTGCAGAAATATTTCACATCTGTAATTATTTGTTAACTAGAAAGGACAATTAGTTCTCAGACATTGTTTTGTTTTCAGATAGCTCTCTGTGATATGTGATTGCTTACATAGATATATTTTGATCCCTGAACTTCTAAAATATAACTTTTTATAAGATCATAAATTTCCAGGATATGCTAGTACCTTCACGAGTAATCAAAAGCTATCTAGTTATTCACAATCACAAACTGTGTGACCTTTACATAGTACTTCAAGCTCCAGTTTTTCAGTTCAGGATTTAATGCAACCTCTAGTTAAGTAATGGAGCTGAGCACTAAATGTAACACAGAAGAGTCCACCACAATGGCCAAAACAGCACCTTCTGTTCTCACTTCTTCTTTTCCCAACATATTTACACTCACCATTGATGGATAAAAGCACTGCCTTAATCCTACCTCTATTATATGTTCTTTAGTTTAAAGTACATCTAGCATGCCCCAAACAAAACAAAACCAAAAATAAGAAAAACAAAGTAAGAAGGGAAAAGGGCAAAATTTGATATTAACTATCTTGCTATCTGAGACATCCCAAGAAAAAAAGCATGTTCCTAACACAAATTGACTGACACACAAACCTAGAACTCTTTCCTTCTCAGTAGTTCATAATTGGAAAATTCTAACTACTCATTTTGTATATGCATGATACTCAGGAGTGTAAAATTTTTCTCTGTGTTTATCACCACCACATTTACAACATTGTATTTTAGAAGTAAACAATATGAATGTATATTTTCATAGATCAAAAAATAAAGGCAATAGGTATTTTTATATTGCAAATGAAATTAATTAAAATATTTATCTACAGCTCAACAAAATAGTAAAACTAGTGGAAAATTCTGAAACAGAATTCTATTTAAAACATAATTTTACATTTTCTAATTGAGACACTGTTATATAAATTTGTTCCCTCCCATGTCTTGAAAAGTTAGGACACACGGTTATTTTAGGAAACTCTAGAATATGTGACTGCTAGGTCTGCTTGTAGCACCAGTGCTCTTGCAAATCTGTATAAATACAGAATGCAGCATCCTACATAGCCAATAACCCAAACTCCATGTTTTTAGACACCATAAATATTAACTTTGAAATTTATCTTACAATTATCTAAAAATAACAGGTCTGAATTGGTTTATGCTGCTATAAAATTGCACTTTTTGAAGCCTTTCATTTCCCCATATAGCTTCTGATGACTGTGATGGCATTTGTGGATCACCACCTGTCACTGTCGTATGGTGATGTGTTGCTAATAATAAACAGTATGCTTTCTGTAACATTTGTTGAACTTGGTTATGTTATATAACTTCGTGTTCTGGAACATAAAATGTAGCATTTTAAAAAAAAAGTTATTAAATCTTTCGGTTGGAAGATTGCTATTATTTTAGTTGCAATCTGAGGTTTCTTCTCCTCAGCAGAGACGCTTAATTCTACTCAGGAAAAACATAGACTCGTCACAAAAAAAATAAGGTCATGCAACAATGGTGAAGAATCACGTTATTCTAATAAGTGATGATAGAAGTAGAAGAAATACAAAATTCTCTTTGCTCTTGCACGCTCTTCCACTCTAGTTCAAGGTTTCCAAGTAGAAATGTCTCTGCTTTCTTCTAAGCAGCTTCATAAAATAGATTTAAGCACAAAGCCATAAGCAAACCACAAAGCAAAAGTATTGAGCTGGTTCATAGCTAGAATTTAGAATGGGTACCACCAGAGTTGTCCCTGTCAAAGTCAAAATTAAATACCCTAGACAACAGCTGGCCATGAGCTCAGCCAAACAAATACTGTATTACAGTACAATGGAAGACTGTTTACAAAACAGCTTTACCCAGAAGGGATTTTGTAAACTTTACACTAAAAACAAGATTTATTATTGAAATTGTCGCATAGATTCAAAAGCCTGCCCGACGTCTGATGCCATGCCACTGGGGTGCTAAAGCAAAGGTATAAGTGACCCAGGTTCCTACAAAACCCTTGTTAAACGAGTCTCGGAGGCTGAGCCACTAGAGCATGCAGCAAAGCCTTGCCTCCGGTACACCTTTCGCCTCCATGGACTCCATTCTTCAACTGTAAAACAGGGGCCACCAGCCACATAAATCTTCAGAGGGGTGCTCAGACGGCTGCAGACGTGAGTCAGTGCACGTCACCTCTCTGCTCAGCCGCGGTAACCACTGGCTGTTACCAGTCCGGAGCCGACAGAAAGCTGCCTGGGGTTTGCCGACACCCCACTTCCTTCTGCGCACACGCTGGCCCCCAGGCACAAATGGTTCACGTGTACTGGGAAAGGGGCACGGAACTGTCACACATAAATCTTTAAGGAGTGCCTGGAAAGCACCTTGAAGCCCTGGGATGACACCGATGCAGAAATGCAACGTAATTCCCTGACACCCAGAAAAGATCAATGGTCTCTGCTTGTTGTTCGTTTCCATGTGTGTGCTTGTGTGAGGCCACCACACCATGAAATCCAAGATGTTCTCACTGTGGTAAGAAGGGAGATGAGAGCAAAGGGATAAAATTACTTCGGAGAAGACTATTTAAATAGAAGTTTAGAAACATAAAAAGTTTGCGTGCACACAAAGTTCCCACCTCTGCACAAGTACAAAGGATTTATTTTGGTACTACCTAAGGACCACATTAAAGGCAGCCACAGGGAGATCCTGTGCATAGGCCACCAGTGGCGGGTGAGGACAAGGCGAGGTTCTGGGGAATGGCTCCTTC
>JANZLP010000018.1:22559438-22569967 GCA_026930925.1 Chelictinia riocourii
TTTTCAGACAGCTTCTCGCAATCTCTCCATTCCTCTGTACAGTCCACCAGCACTCACTGCTCTTCCCACATCTTTCCCTGAAGACAGGGAAATCCACAACAGGGTTATACTCTTCTCCTTCCAGAGGAAGGAACTGGGGGCTGGAGACTTATGTTCCAGTTTTGTCCAGTTTGTTTTCAGTCTCCCCTTTTGACAAGTGATATCTGACTCTTTTTTCATGGGACTGCAGCCACAGAATAGGGATACAAAAAGGAAAAAGAATGTAAGACAGGTAAAATACTTTTCCTGGTCTTTGGTTGTTGTTTTTTTTCTTTTTCTTCTACAAGAAAACATTTAAAATGAATGCTTAGACACCACAGGCCTCCTGGATTTACAATGTTAGTAGGGTTAAAAATAATCAAAAAACATCCCAAACCAACAAATCAAATTAATAAAACAATGAAAAGAAAAAGGACTTCCATGCTTTAAAGGGCAGCTCTGGGAAGGGAATCTACGACAGCATCAAAAGCCTCTAGGTGTCAGGGGCACATCAGCAGAGTGCTCAGCTTACAGGTGAACATACTTCTTTTTTCTTGACAGCTCAGCCTACAAATTCAGACTTGCATCTGACAGTCAAAATGAATTCTTTTCCTCACAGGCATCAGGAGCAGTAGTAAAGATTTGGCAACAAATGGCTGCCCCCAGGAACTTCTATATGACTGTGGTGTCTCTTGCTTAGCTGCTTAAAGCCAACCATTAAATTCCAACTGCAGTTCACTAAAATATTCTGTTGATGATATGCACAAGGAAATAGAATCCATCTCCCAGTTTGTTTAGCTGAATTGGTTCTGGATAAATACCAGATGTGAGCTCAAGCAGCAGAGCTGATTTTTTTTTCCTAGTGGAAAAAAACCCCTAAATTTTAGAAATTGTTTCTAACATGATAAACTACTGCAATTCATTTTTGGACCCTCAGCTTTAGTTCTTTGAAATATAGGTATACTTTGGGCTAAAAATTACATCTGTCCCAGACTAGGATTGTACAATTAATTATTTAATTTATGATCTGTCACTGCAGCCTGCAGGAGGACTTGAAACACTGTGCAGTGGGGCTGCAGCAGAGCTGGGGGCTAGGATTCGGGAGCTGGGCTTTCTTGAGAGAAGCCTCCAGGAGGGAAAGATGCTCCCCAGCCTCCAAACAGCACAAGGCCACCCTGAGAGGCAGCATCACCTACTCCTGCCACATGCCTATCTGAATATTTAACCTCTGTCTTGGGAAAGAAAAATAGTAGCTAACCCACCAACTTTGAAAGGGTGTGAGCCCCTAACCCAATGAATTATTTAACTCTCTAAAAGACCTTACTTACAGTTCATGGGATGGACAGCTAAAGTATCTCTGCCTCCTCTCATAACTTTTCACTACTAGAGATTACCATGCAAGGAAGAATTATCTTGCTCAGATTCTTTGCTCATCACTTAGCATCGTTTAAAACCTCTCCTTTGCAAATCACAGTAAATATATGTAGTTAGAAAAGCATGAATGCTTACTGAGTCTGCCCATTGCCCTGGTAATTCATTCTCTCCAGCATAGGGCATCCAGGCTTGGTTCCTGTATGCAGTAGGTGGTGTTGGGATAAAATAGCCTGTGAAGCCAGGTCGGTTTGCTGCTGGTATGGCAAACACTGCTGGTACAGTATTTCCTATTAAGAAAGAGAGTAGATATAATTAATAGTTGACATTTTCAGTTATAAATTAGAAGATAATGTTTATTAAGTAAGTGGCCTCAGTTTTGGGGGGGGTGGGGTGTTGTTCTGTTTTGGTTTTTTAATTGGTGAGAATGTGATCACCATCTGACTGAACATCTCCATAATGCTGGGAAATACTGCAGAAGGCAAGATTTGCAGTTGTCTATATAATCATGCACAGCCTCCAGATAAAGATACGAGGACTTAGTCCTTAGGACTTGATCCTTCTAACATCTGATCTTCATCAAAACTTTGAATCATTAAAAAAAAAGGCTTTTTTTCCTCTTACATTTGCTTCCTTGTATTCAATTTGTAGCTGTTGTTATCATGGGTTTCAGATCAGTGCATCTTTCTTTTCAATAGCAGGTTATGGAGCATTCAGTTTACACAGTAAAATTGCCTTAATATCTCTAGGCACAAAATATACAAAAATGAGTGAGCGATACATTTAAAAGGCCTGCTCATTTCCTTTTCCAGGAACAGTCTATGACTGCAGTAAGTTATGCAGCTATGACAAATATTTCCAAGGAAACTTGTTGAAACCAAATCTGTTTTATTACACCTTGATCAAGATGTATGCATAGGGATGCCCAGGAAGCCTTCTACTAAAATTCCACTATCATACTCCAAGTTGGGTGGGAGAAACCAGCCTTCCTAGTATGAGGTTCAAGCCAAATCTCTCGATATGGCTACATCTGCTCTTTCAGGTAGTGTTTACAACTGGGGCTCACAGAGATGCAGAGAACTACATGGTTCTTGCTGCACTTACTCAGATTACCCACAGGATATAACTAGGCTGACTGGAAGACCAGCATCTTCTCACATGCTCCCACTATTTCCCTTCAGAGAAGCCATCATAACTCCATGTATTTGCCAAGCTTAGAATAAATACAACCAACTTGCTTGTCCAGTAAGACTTACTTCCTCTAGTGTCTATTTATATGTGAAGGCAGACACCGGCAGTGTACCACAGCTACACTAATGTCACAAAATCCTTCTTCCTAAATCCTGGGTGGGAAAGCTCTGTATCATCTACATCAGGTAGTAAACAAAGCATGTGGACGGTGTGTTTTGGGTATTCAGTTATAATACATGGATATGTATTTCACTTTTCAGATTCACAGAATATAGCAAAAAATAACACCATTTATGTGAAAGCAGAAGAGCCAGTAATCCCCATAAGAACACAAAGTACAACTCAAGCATTTTCACTGAGGAATGAAAGTACAGTAACGTTGGATAGATGGGCACCGGCTCTGTACTAGAACCAATGCGGAGAAAATACACTACTTCTCCCTTCCAACTGCACATCATTTGAATATTGCCACTAATTGCCCTCAGTAGCTACGACGCTACTGTGAAAGAGATGCCAACAAAATGGCAAGACATAGGCATTCCCCCGAACTTCATACAGAGAATAACTGATAGAAATCAGAAAACACTTACTAGCTGCTTCAAATATCTGCCCCCCAGAATGTCATTTACAGCCCTTGCACATCCTTGCTCCTGAACACTCTGCTAGAAGATTAGGCTGCCTACTCTGATAGATGCTGGGAACACTGGATGAGCACATGCACAGAGACAGAAAGACTCAACCCATGACTTCCATCCCCAAAGCACTCTCCACAAAACCAGTGATTTTTAACTTCTCCACCTCCCATGCAGTCCTATGCCAGAAGGGCTATGGATGCAATCACGGCTTGCGAAGAGGCGAAAAATATCTTGTGTGGCACAATTCCATCCAGAACAGAAACTTATCATCTCTTTCAACATTGACTCCAAAAAAACACACAAAAAAACTCAACCAAAAGAAAGAAAGTAAAAAAACCACCCCAAAAACAAAACCAGCAAAAAATTGGAAATAAATTAAGGGATATGTCATATGGACTAAAAACTTCTATGTTATGCTTGACATTTACACAGTGTTTTCTACGGTTAGGGATTAAGTCTTAGTTTTCATTTTGACAGTGGGTTGTAGTGCCTTTTCACCTATGTGAGGGAGGATGCTGGAGTCAGCCATCAGAGAAGCAGTCACCATGGAATTGCTATGGACCAGTGGGATCTATGATGTATGCCTGCATGGCAGGTAGCCACAGGTTATCTCACAGGACCTCTGTCCCAGTTCCTCCAGCCCCTTGGTATGAAAAGAGGTGGGCTAAGAGAAGAGGTGTGGGCAATCTTTGTTCCTCTCAGGTCACAGACAGCACAAGGTTTGCTATTGTCAGCGAGTTGGCAGGGCTGGAAGAAAAAATTCTTTAGATATGTACAGAGAAGAAAGTGCTGCTCCTGTAGATGACACATGGCTTCTACACCAAAATGCTCTTTTAATTTAACCACACCAAAATGAGCTACTATTCGAAATGAACACTCAGTAAGATGACGTACTACCTTATCCCAATTCTTATTGCAACATTATTATCTCAGCTGGAGTTGATGGGCTGCATGAGAACATTAGGCCATTTCATGCCAAATCAGCACCTGCAGCAATTTTTCTTCAAGTATTGAGGCAATAAAAATTTATTCTCCTATCAGAACATTAGAAATCCTTGTATGACAGTTGCAGGTTTTTAAACTCTCCATGTCTTTCCCTGTATTACAGCCATTTGTAGCATCTATCATACAAAAGTTTCCTCCAGCTCCCCCCACAATTATTCTGGCAAACTCCACAATGTACACAAAGGTCACTTTCCCTCTTCTGAAATACAGCCACTCTTCAGTGGTAACACAACATACCCATTTTTAACATACAGCAATAAAATCTCCACATTACTGGAAATTATTAAAAAAGTATATCAAACAGAACACATTACTGCAGACATGAAGAAAGACATCTTGGTAGTGTGGCATATTTTACAGTTTGAAATGCATTAAAGTGAAAGGGTAAGCATCTCCTCTTTTCAGATTCACATGCACCATTTGCAGAAGTCATGACAAGAAGTGAGAGTAGAATGGATCCTTCAAAACTACTATATTTAATTAACAGACAACAGATTTGCATATCCACATTATTATTCTCAGTAGCACATGTTGAATACAATGCAGATAATTGTCTATTATTTCTGAGGAAGCCAAGAAAGATTTTTTTCTGGCAGATTAGCAGAGCAAAGTCTAATAAACCTACTAATTTCAAAACTTTGAACTGACAATGAAACATTTTTTTAATCTTTTAAGCTCTTTTCTGTAGCTCTTCAAGAAAACATACTTTGCCAATAAGAAGCTATTTCAAGTACTTTCCCAGCTACATGTTATCCATCAAAAGTGTATCAGCTTAATCTCATAATTAAATAATTTCATTCATAAACAAAATTCCTATCAAAGGTCCAGAACTCACTAGGCCTTTAAAACTGGGACACTGAGAGCAAAACAAGTTCTGCACTTGAGCAGGAACTACCCTCGCCAAAATAGGAAGGTGGATGAACTAACAGATTACTTTTGACTATGCAAAAGCATTGCTGCCTTGTGTTCTGAAGGGAAGAGGCTGCATATGTTCAACTTAGCCCCCTCAGCAGCCCACTGTTGTGACAAGACTAGGGGTTAAATTTCTCAAGAAGAAATATGGAGTCATAATACTCATCCCACAGCCAAGCTGGAAAACCTGTCTCACACATGCTGTTTTTCATGTCCACTTGTTTTTCCTCCCTTTCTTTACAAACCAAGCAGAGCTGAATGCCATTAAGCCTCCTTCTGCACTACTACTTACAGCTCCATTATACTTACTCTGTTCTCAAACACTTGGCATGATATTCTTGACTGATAAAATTATGGGAGGATCCACCTCATTTCTCCATATCCCTCAGAACCCCGTTACCTGACTCTCTCACTTTGGTTGTTTCTGTACATGGTGCAACACAACATGCGAGTCAGGCATCAGTCCTGAAGCTGCAACTTCTGCTTTTGCCAGCCAACGCCCTCTGTACCAGCCCTAAAAATTCCACCATTTTTTGTGGTACAGATGAACTGTTTGATTGGGCTTTAATAATTCAGAGTCCTTATCACTGAGCCAGCAGAATGCCATAGTTGAACAAAGACCACCTGGTACATTGTTGGATCTTACCTTCAGAAATGACCACTTCCTGGTGCTTCTGCAGGATGAGTAGTATTTTACAATGCAGCTGATGCTGCATTTACAAAGGAGCAATGCTTTGTAGGTCTCCTTCAGTTGCCCCAGAAAAAACCCACCTAATACAGTCTTTCTCCAAATAATCAACTGTATTTGCTATATCCTATGCATTCATTTCTATGCAAAATAAACTGCAAGGCTCTCAAATCTGCAAGTTGGGTCTGCACTATTTCTTCACCTGAGTGAAAAGCTGATTGATCAAGTGGGCCAACAGATATTGGAGCTCTCGAACCAGGTGCAAAAGATGCCTGATCATGATGCTGGGCCTGATCTGCCCCACTGGACTCAGGTATTCTCACTTTGCTGCCAATATCTGATGTAGACCTGTGCATTAAGAAAGCAAAAAATAGAAACTTTTGTCATTCTGACTGACCGATGAGATTCATAGCCACATACATGCCTAACAGCTACAGTATGACAAGCCAGCTAGGTACAAGCTATCTGATTTTGCTCTGGCATGACTGAAGTCTGGAGAACAGTAAGTCTGGAGAAGTCTGAGAACAACTTCTTTAGCCTGGTCGCTGCTTTGCAAAGCATGTTATTACCACTCCATAGAGCCTTTGCTTGCTGCTTCAAAAAAATGCCTGTGACATGCAACAAAACCCAGAGCTTTACCATAGTTCATTGACACAAGACTGCGGACAATACCATATTACTACAGTATACATGACATGGCATCATATAGTAGGAGCCAACTGCGGTAAGTAACATTAACTGCACTTGGGAAGTACTAACATCTTTTGAAATGGTGTGTCCCAGTTGCTTTAGAGCTAAAAGGTAATGGATGAACAAGAATATGTCAACAGACAGCATCCATATCCTGAATCTTTGGACGCAGTTACGATATCATTAGCAGCCACTCAGAAAAGTTTCTGAACGTTTGAAGAGTCTTTTTTCACCCTTGGTAAATGGTTGTAACAGACTTGTAGTTGTAATCTCCACGATGCTGTTAGCATGAAGCATTTTTACACTTGAATCACAGTGTCCGATGGTTCTTCATACTGTGTGTCTGCTCCTTTGCAGACAAGCATCATTGTTTCCAGGATATTTTGGGGTCTGAGTCTGTTCAGGACACCTGCAGCTTGCCGCATGCTTTGGAGTCTCTGTTTCAGGTTGCAGCTTTCTTTATGCAGGGTTCAAGTCTGGGTCCATTTAGGCTTTTTGCTACTGGTCCTTTGTGCCACAGCTTGGTGAGTGGACACAAATATTTGGGAAAGAGTCTCAGACAACCTCACTCTGTGTCTGGGATAGATTAGAAGTCATGCAGCACATGACTGATGGTTATTTGTTTGTTTTATCTCCAGCACAGCGATGCAGTCCATGACCTGCTCCTGGACTTTATCACGTGGGTTGGCATCCTCCTCTCACTGGTCTGCCTCCTGATCTGCATCTTCACCTTCTGCTTCTTCCGTGGGCTGCAGAGCGACCGCAACACAATTCACAAGAACTTGTGCATCAGCCTCTTCGTGGCAGAACTCCTCTTCCTCATTGGCATCAACCGGACTGACCAGCCGGTAAGAGGCAAAGCACTTTCTGCTCCCGCTACTGGCTCTCGTCTCAGCGTGTATGGGATGTTTGACCATGCAGTGAGGAATATTCCAGTGCTGCCTTAATTCCATGCTTAAGCCCTCACAGGGTTGGGCCCCTGGTTGTTAACTGGGAGTCAGATGCTGTCTGCTGGGATTTCAGAGGCTGTATGTATGTTTTTTGTAAATAATGAGTGTGTGTATATTTAATAAGCAGGTTGCAAAAATGCGCTTATATTATGTACATCTTCATATGTTTATTTGCTAATTGTGTACATACCTACCTTTGTATCTTTGAATATAATTTATATATGCAGAGATGTGTTTATTTTAAAATAGTTCACACACATTTTGCAAGTGAGAAAGAAGTACTTCCTTTGGAGAAAGGAAGATAAGAACTCCCTCATTCTTATTAAACCTCCCATAAGAGTAATCCTGACTGTTGCATTAATTCAGCATGGTACAAACAACTTCCCTTGCTCTTTTCAATCCGCATGCAGATTGCCTGTGCCGTCTTTGCTGCCCTCCTGCACTTCTTCTTCCTGGCAGCTTTCACCTGGATGTTCCTGGAGGGGGTGCAGCTCTACATCATGCTGGTGGAGGTTTTTGAGAGCGAACACTCCCGGAGGAAGTACTTCTATTTGGTTGGCTACGGCATGCCTGCGCTGATTGTGGCCGTATCAGCAGCGGTTGACTACCGGAGCTACGGCACGGACAAAGTGTGAGTGGGGCTTGGCACTGCTTGGACCTGGCCAGGAGGGATGGGACTGGGGACGACAAAGGGAAGGGAAGAGCCCAGAGACCTCGTAGGCAAAGGAGGCTTGTGCAAGCAGAGCTCAGCCAGGAGACATGCCTTGTCTTATCTCTGTGTCTCCGGCACAGTCCATGATGATACGGGACAAATTCCCCACTATGAAATGATTTGCAAAGGTATTTTCCTGGGGAAGTCAATCAGGGAAAATTTTATCACGTCATTGCATAACATCAGCAGAGGTGGCTGTCCCAAGTCTCAGTTTGGTACTGTATCAGCAAGGTCATCCTTCTCTAACCAAAGAGTATTTCTCATTGGGATGATGAAACACTGCTTTCTTCTTCCTCTTTTTTAAGTGTTCTATCAAATTAACAGAGCCTGCAAGCAAAATAGGTGGTGACTGGAGTGCATTAGACTCTTTGCAAATTGGAACAGCTACATCATCTATCATTATGAATATTCTTAAGTGTTTTCAACGTTGCTGAAGCTGGTATCAAAGCACAATTTAGATGATCATGCAACACCGTCTAATGGAAAACAAAGGGAAAATCAAGCCTTTGATTTTCTTCGCCAGCTTTGTTACAATAGCACTAACAATATGTTTTTATTGACTTTTTTTCTTTCCCTTGTCAGGCTGCCTTTCCCCCATCATTTTAACCAAGTTAAGGGCTCAATGTGAAGGCAGACATAACAATGAGCCAGTGGTGTTTTTAAAGCTCTTTTTTAGCATAGGTCAGGTCGGGCTGTGGAAGCAGCTGATAATCTGTTATATTCAACTGCAAAATTTTTGCCTGAAACCTTATTGGTATATATATGAACTTGATTCCTTGCAGAAGCAAATCTGTAGGGCAGTGGAGCTGCTCATGATCTATTACCATGCCAGCAGGTAGGCTTGAATCCCAGCTGGATATTTGTGTCGTGTTCCTCCCATGAGTAGGAGAATAACAGGTCTGGGATTTGGGTTAAGACTTTCTGCTAGGGAATTGAATCCTAATGACTAAATAATAGGGTCCTTGAGAGAGGCCTTAGTCTTCTGTCCTCCTGAAAATGATGCATTTGAAATAAATGTGGATTGGGTGAAGAAAAAGACTAGAGGTTTATAGTGTGGATAGGCGGGAGAGAAAGGTCATTCTTTGACTCCAGTTCTGGTAGCTCCCATTTGCCATGCAAAGCAGAACAGCTTTCCACAGAAAAGCTCATGTGTTTGCTAGGCTGGTTATGTGCCCTGGGACATCGAAGGACACATTTTAAGCTCACACGCTGAATGAGTCAAAGAGAAGATCTGAACGTTGGTTTCCTATGTTGGACAATATTATCCTCACCAGTAAGACATATGCCTCCTCTGATTTGTGAATTGTTCCGTATCTCCTTCATAAATGTAGCCCCTCTTTATCAGCTTGTTTCAGAAAGACTTAGATGAGCCAATTTGTAATTTTAGAATGTTTTCCTCATTTTTTGTGCCAACCCAAATCTGCCAAATCTGATTCACACTGAAGAACCTTTTCCAGTTGAAATTGCTTTTCCCCCCCAGAAAATAAATTATTTATTGATAATAATTCACTTGGCCACCCTATGGTGCAGCATTCCTGGCTATGTCATAGGAGAGCAATATATTCTCCTCAGCGCCTGGGCTTCTTGTTCAGTGCGTTTTCTGAGGCAAGCTTGGCAGATTAATTCCATATTAACCAAAAAGTGTGATCAGAAGGCCAAACACAGTGGAATATTAATATTTCCATCTGCATAAGCCCCTGAAGTGAGAGGTGTGAGCAAGCTGGAATTTTCTAACCCTACAGGGCAGAAGTGTGAAGGGAGAGATTCAGCCAGGCACCAGCATAAGCTGCCAAGTGTTCGGACAGGAATAAGAGGAATCTCTGGCTACTAGTGTTAATCCTCCCAGAGCTACAGTTTGCTGATGGCACTGCCAATCATTCTTACTTTTTTAGTGCACTGCTTTCCTATACGCCTTTATTTATTTATTTTATTTATTTCCTGTAGGATTTAAATCATTAGAAATTACTTTTGAGGCTATGGATTTTCCTGTTGAATCACTGCGATGTCACGCCCTAAACAAGTGCCATGGTCTGATGTTACTGCATTGCTTTAGCTGACATTTACTTGATACTAAATAAGAACATTGTTTTTGAGGGAATATGTTCAAAGATGGGAAATGTGGGAATTTGACATAGCAACAGAATGAATGAGTGAGAAAAATGGTGTAACAAATGTCCTTGTAGAGGTTTTTTTTTCTCCTGCATTTTAGAGCAATGGAGAATGTCCGGAACCATGGAGGTTCCCAGAATTTTGCTTAAAACAAAGCAAAGCCTCCTGTTTCTTTTCAGCTTGAAACCACCTGATCCTCATCTAAACCTGGAAGGCTGATATTCTCTTTGTTCTCCGCTTCAATCAAT
>JANZLP010000018.1:22931273-22941862 GCA_026930925.1 Chelictinia riocourii
ACATCCAGCTTTGGGACAGAGCATAAAGCACCTGCTGGATGGGCACTAACAGAGCAGGAAAAGTTAAGGTACTAGGGATGGTGCACTCTTGCTTGGGCAAAAGTACAGTTTAGTCCCAAAGTGCAAACTCCAGTATTTTATACTGAAGTGAAATCTGTAAGGATTCCACCCTTGCATTTCTGAAGAGACTGGAACAATAAACAAGTTCCCAAGACAGAAGCTTCTGGGACTGACTGTTTGAATCGACAAAGGGTGCATTGTTGAGGAATGCAATCCTTCCATTCCTGGGCTGGAATACCAATGTGACTGCGGGACCAAGTCAAGCAGGGCAATGGCAAATGAAGGGCAGGTAGGCAATACACTGAGCCTGCGCTGGTGCACACTGACCTCCGGTGGAACATGCTGCACTCTGAGTAAGACTCCATGCACAGGGGCAGGAAAGAGAGAGTCTGAGCCAGAATTACTTGAGACGGCTTACTGTAAGGAAGTGTATAGGGGGCGTAGACTATTAGCGATGTCACCAAAAACAGAGGGAACAAGCCTCTGCTTCTCAGTCTTAGTAAATACTAAGGAATTTTTCAAATTTTCCTCTTGCAGAACTTTTCCTAGACATTCAAGAATGATTATATATTATAACCAGAGATTGATTACAGCATACCTAGATGTGCACAGCATGGCATGGTCCTAGCAACACTGTTTGGATAAAGAATCACTGTCATCTACACACTAGAAACCTGTTCAGCCAGAATGAGCAAGTACAATCAGACACAAATAATTGAAAGTTAACCATCTCCCCAGCTGGGCATTACCATTTCTCAGGTGAGCTGCAGTAATCGACTGAATGTGAACTCCTGTATACTGCAACACAAAACCAAATATGCTAACTTATGTTACTACTGAGAGTGGTTTTAGGTAAGTTCACAAAGGATTAGGAGAGCAGCTCTCACCAGTTTATATAATTGTGGAAAACCTGTGGAGGTCCAGCTGAATGAGCAGTGATTTCCAGCTGAAGTATGGTGAGGTAATTACTTACACTGATCTACCATGGCCAAGTTTCATGTCCCTTCTCCCAAAGTAAGCAGCCACTAGTGGCACCAGCTTGATGGGACAGAAGGTGCTGATAGATAA
The DNA here is from genome assembly GCA_026930925.1 of Chelictinia riocourii. Taxonomy (NCBI): domain Eukaryota; kingdom Metazoa; phylum Chordata; class Aves; order Accipitriformes; family Accipitridae; genus Chelictinia; species Chelictinia riocourii. The sequence continues at coordinate 22,932,402 of JANZLP010000018.1, forward strand.
AGGGGGGAAAAAGTGAGAACTCTAAATGGATTTGCCAAGCATAAATGGCAATTATGAATTCCTGATTTTGACCATTTGTTTTGACTTCTTTAGAAAACTGCTACATACCAATTATATTTACACTGAATGCAAGGCTTGTATTTTAGAACAGAGGATCAGGCTTAATTTTTAATGTATGCTACAAGCAGAAATCTGTAATTCACCTTTTATATTACTGTACAATGCGCTGGGGCCACCAAACTCAATTACGCCATGTTTTGCCAGGCCCACAGTTTAGGATGGGAAAATGGCCCTGGAAGCATCCTGCAGAGAGCTTTGCAGCCCCACTAAAACTCAAAGAAAACTTGCGGAGTTCACATCAAAAAGAAAGTAACAATCTCCAGCCACACACTTCATATTACCTTTTTTTTTTTTTTAAAACCAGCTGGTTCCAGAATTGCGACACTTGGATTCTCACAGAACATGCAATGTTTCTCTTCAACTGCATTAGCGCAAAGTCCATTCACTGCGGTCAAACTACCTCTTCGGCTGTTTAAATAAAGTTGCTGGACCTTGCACTGAAGCAAATAAAAAGCATTCGCTTACTTTCTTCTGTTACAAAAGCTGTAGGGATAGTAATTTCCATATGCTGACCAACAACAGAAATCTGGCAGGTTTCAGAAACCAGCAAAGCTGCTTTACTTAGAGAACAGATCTAAATCCTTTTTTCCTGGAGCTTTGAATGAGTTACCAATTTGACCTAAGCACATGATAAAACACTGATGCTTCAGCTTTTATTCAGTTATCATACCATTTACCTTCTGTTGTCGCAGCAAAAATATGTGATACATAAATCATGCACAGATAAATCACGCTAGCAGCCACCACAGTTAGAAAGGTGAGGATGATGCCAAACAACATAATGTTACTTAAAAGGTCTTGCTATCTACAAGCTCTGGAAGTCTTAGATGGCTACAGTGTGTACTCCCAGTAATATAGTTTAAGATTTTAAGTAACACATGTAGAATAAAGAGAGACTTAATCCTAGTTTGAACGAAAAACACCTATGAAAAAATAACCACAGCATTTGAAATTGAATTTTTAAGGCTACGTATAGTAACTGGAGCCAAGAGTGGCCACTACCATCTATCTATAACCTTTATCGTATATGCACAAGATCAGATACACAAAATTCTCCCATCTGTAAACATCCCAATGTGTCTAAAAGAAGATAAATACTCCGATTTTGAAGCTGTTACACAAACTATATGATAATACTTAACTGCTCAGCACATTCCATTAGGTCTCAGTTACAGTATTTTAGTGTTAATCTATTAACTATATACTGGATGGAAATTTTACGTTAGTTTACCACTAGCATCATTACTCACACATTTTCATATTACTCCTATTCTCACTAATGTGCACTTACTTGAATACCCCTCTTCTAATGGCTGTTTCAGTGTATGCTTACCATGCACACACTCATCTACATCAAGGTAGAAGACTTGAGTGGATTGATTAAAATATTAGCAACTTATTTCCAAATAAAATCCCTTAGCTACAACAAAGTCCCAATTTGCATGGGCTGTAGCATATTTTTATTTGGAATGATCATAATTCAAATACTCTACACACAGAGAGAAACCCACTCATGCAATGACACAGCCCAAATGTAAGGGTTTATTTTTAACCCTTCACGTGAACATCTGAAGAAAGATAAGTGCCGAACTTTTGATGATATACCTGCATTTGTAAAAATAAAACAAAAATTCTTGTCTTGGATGATTGCAGTACAAATACTTCTTAGAAGGCTTTTGCTCTTCGCATAACTTGTTTGAACATTGACAATACAGGACAACCCAAGTAGGAACCACGGTCCAATAATACACACACTCAAAAATGGATTATAGTAGGAGACAATGAAAAAACACGGCTTTTATGCAGAGATATACTGGCATCCATGCTTTTCAAAACTGAAGAAAACCCCTTTTTATAGCAAACAAAAGGCAGAATTAGGACTAGACTGAATTAATCTTATAAAGTCACTTTGTGTGGCAAAATGCTAACAGATTTGTGGTGGGACCCTCTGCTACAATGTCCACCTGCCACCAGATTACATTGCTGGCCTGTCATTTCCTTTTCAGTCAGTGTATACATTGCAGCATGCCTAATTGAAGCTATTTCCTACCTAGGGCCACTCCTGATTCCTACACCCTCTGCTCCTCAATTACCTCCACTCTGAAAGCTCCCCTGGCCTCACCCTTTCCAAATTCTTCCTTTCCAATGTCCTCCCACATCTGACCCAAATGTTTCTTCCAACTTCCCACCCCTCTTCTCCCTTAGAGTCCTCCTGTATGAACCGTCACATGTGTACGAGCCCTCCCATCTTACTCTGTTTTTCCTAAGACGAAGGGTCATAACTGCTCCTTCAGTCATGCTCACAGGCACTGCTGTTACTGCTACTTCTCTCTACCCTTTCTGCCTCAGGTAGCTAAAAAAAACCCAACAAAAAACAATGAAAACTAAACACACACACAAAAGAAATAGCCCAGTGGAACTTTCAAAAGCAGAAACCTAAGACGTACTTGGGACAAATGAGATAGAGTACAGCCCTGCAAAAGTTTGTTTGCTGTTTTCCCTGACTCACCTTTTATTTTTCTCCTTTATAAAGAGCTTGTTCTCTGTATTTATTGCTGTGTTCTTATAAGAGATCAAATTAAAATAACTTTAAGACAGTTTTCTGTTCTTTAGTTTCTGGAAATAAAACAAAGATTTGTTAGGTTTTCTATATGAGAGGCAAATACCTAACACAGAACAAGTTATTTTGATTGCCTAAGATACTTACCAATAAATTGCTGATAGTAGAGTAGGAGATGCTCTTTTCTTTTTAAAAGCTGCATATGTTCAGCTTCTTGCCTTTTTTTTAAAAAAAACTTTCATAAATTATAACCTATATCTGGAACACAGTATCAAAAGCTTCAGCCTCCACATTGTAATGGGACATTTTCTGTGTCTACCTGCTTCCCAAAGTGTTTTTTGGAGAAAACAATCAACTTTATGGGCAAATGTCTCATTTTAGACTCATCTTGGTTTGGGAAGCAGCTCCTATACACAGGACCATCAAAAAAAAAAATATTCCAGCCCTTCAGATTCACCTTTTTCTGCAAGCAAGCAGCTCAGAGAAGGCCTACCATGTATCTTATGGCCAATAGCCACATCATGGGGCTTCATCCCTCTGCATGTGGGAAAAATATTCATAAGAATATCCAAAGTAATTTGTTGTAATTGAGGAAAAAAACCACCACAAACAACAAAAAAGATGAAAACCCTCTAAGAGCACCATTTCTTCCCATAGATACACAGAGATGATATTCTAGTTTAGCAAAAAAGAGAACAGAAGAAAATAGTATAGCTAAAAAAACACCTGAATCATAGCAGTAGTCTCTTTCTTACCCCAATTGCCTGGCTCCTCACTTATCACATCACTTTAAGACCTGGCAGATACACTGTGAAAAGTAATTCAGAATATTTAGAACCCATAAATGTAAAAAACACAGATCAACCAGATGTGTTCAATTTATGCAATATAATGAGGAAAAAAGCCAACCACAAACTCAAACCCTAGAACTGTACTTCACCATACTGAGATCAGAAAATGTAGTCTAAATTGCCAATTTTTTTCCAACAATCTAACTTTTCTCAAGACTTAATATTTTAATAATAAATGACTAAGCATTATAAGGTTTTTGTTTAAAAAGTGTTTTCACTTTAATGGGTTTAGTTAATAACATCATGAATGGTACAAAACTGTCCTTTTTCACATTTCCATACATTGTATTACGGACCACCTGAAAATCTGGACTAAGAACACATAAAGTATCTCTTAATTAGCCCTAGCTTAATTTTTGCCATATGTAGAGGAGATATGCAGAAAAACATGCATTAGTTACCAATGACATGTTAATATTAGCTTAAACAATGAGATATGGCAGAATGTGCATTGTGTAATGCACAGGTAAATAACAGGGTAAGAGAAACCAAATGTCAAGTGTTGGCAACAAAATAAGAAATGGTTGATGACACACTGACATTTTGTGACCATAGAATTAGCTTTTCTGTTTTAAAATTGTTTTAAATAGTAAATATTTAAATAACATTTAAAATATATTTCGCTATGGAAATCATTTACTTGGAAGACAGCCTGCAAGATCTGACTTTTTAAAAAGTAGTATTTCATTTCAACAATATATGAACACAATACATGCCATAGAACTTCAAAGACCCTAAAGTTCTTAGCCATTTTCAGAAACAGTTTCTCAATCCAATTTTGTCTCTGATTTTTGCTAGCAAAACTTTGGAAGTAGCATCTCAAAGAAAACCTGCCTTTAAGAGAAATACTGTATTTCAATAAAAACAAACCCAATGCAAATGGGATGCCATACTAAAGGACGAAATAGTGAAATTAAAAAGCAAATAATTCATCATGCAATTAGTTTAATTTCTGTTTTGCTAATTCATATCTAAGGAGGGTTTTGTTCCTTCCTAGTGCATCTTCTCTTGAAATCAAATGAATGCCCAATTTCTACTGTCAGATGTTAAGGGATGAAGACTTCACTCTTAATTCAAGGAAGAGAAAAAAAAAGGGGGGGAAGATTGAGGTGTGGATGCAGAATTATCTAAAATGCAATAAAACAAAGCAAAGTATTTGTGCAAGAAAGTAAATTTTACATTGACTTTTTTCTAAGTTTGCTTCAGTATAAAAAAACCTCTTCAATCCCACTAAAAAAGCTTTATTTTAATTTATGATCCTCCAACACACTTGAGAGTTCCATGTCTTTACTTATTCTAATTTGGTAAATTAATAATCCAGCCACCATTTTTGCAGCCGAAGACAAAGATGGAAGCTCCATTATATTAACCTTTAATAGCCTGGGGTAGTTACTTTTATTCAAGACAGGTTTTTCCTGTCTTCTACAGGCACAGTACTTGTTTAACTGGCCTTGGGAATAAAACAGCCAAAAATAAGCCAGGTCACCTTCTATGGCAGTGCAGAGCATCCTGGCCACTTTTTTTTGTTTGTTTGGGTTTTTTTTAAATGGTTGTTGTTAAAATTACTGTCTTTTTAAATAGGGACAAGCTACTCCAAAAGCCTCTCATTTCTTTTTTCAGCTTCTAAGGACTTGGATTAAAGCAAATACTTTCCTAAAGCTACTTCTAGATTCAAAAATCTACAGTTAAGTATACAGTAGCAGTGTAGAAATCATTTAGAAAGCACAGAGACCCCTCTCAATTAGTTGCTTCATAGTCATATTAGGAACGGACGTATGAGAGACAAAGTTTGACGAGTTCTTTACTATACCATCAAGGAGCCAACTTGATTGTTCCCCGGGTCTGCATCCTAATCATTTTTATAACTATAGATTAGGAATTCCCAAACTGTGCTAAGCATATCACTAATGTGACAACAGAACTCTGCCTGGGCAAATAAAATACCTCTCATGAATCTACACACACTGCCAATCACCCCCACCAATAAGGGAATACACTAAGTAAATTGGGGAACCCCCACTATTGATTAAAGAGTATACCAGGCACATTTCTACTATATCTCCAGTGTGCATATTTACATTAAAATAATTTTAGCTCATTGCTGCCAATGTTGGTAACTTTACTGTTTCATTTCACCATATAAACTCTAGCTCCTACCAGATTCAACACAGAGTGAAACAACAGCAACTCTTCAACCCTGCGGCTACCCTTCATTTCACTGTGAAAATGAATTAGCTTCATGATTGCTCCAACAACCTGCACATTCTTCCTAAACTCAAACCCATCTCGCTCTCCTTGATTATAGTAGACATAGCAGTAGCACAATGCATCTATTAACATGATAGTGACCTCCCTTTTTAAAGCAAAACCACCGCAAAGAGGCTTTAAAAAAGGCAAGGGCACATACCCATCTCTGTTCACTGTAGTCTGCATACAAATTGTAAAGGAGAATTATTGCTTTTAAAAGATGAAAAGCTTTGGAAATATGGTAAACATCCTACAAGGTTCTAAAACTAAATCAGCTAAAATTCTGTACATACTTTAATATTCAAACCTCTGTTTGATTACTCAAGATCAAATCATTTCATTTTCACATCTATTCATTAAACTCTTTATAGCTCTAAGATCTAATGAATATTCAACAACTAAATAGAATCAAAACAGGTGACAGGAAAAAAGGTCACATGCAAATGAACATTATTTCATTTGGCCAATGAATAGTGAACCCTGCTTTCTTGGCTGAAATTAAGGCACTAAGTGGCAGTGAAAGGATAAGGGAATTAATTTTTTTCTACATTATCTGAAAGAAGACCAACAAGATTATTTTTTTAGGATGCCAGTAGAGTACATATCCATTCTGAATGACTCAGTAAGGCATTCTGTTGGCAAATTTAAAGAAAATGTTTTCCTGATTAGAGCCCATTACATTCATTGTCTGAGGGTGACTAGTGGCACTACCAACTGTTAACAAACTGGAGGGGAAAAAAATGCTACAAAGATGTCTGAAGACTTGAAAGGCACCAAAAAGAGAACAGCTCTGCAACTGCCAGTTCTACAAACAATTATGTAAGCTGTGTTTAACACTGCATATAGTCTATTCAATCATCAATCTTTGTTGACGAAGATAGTGTAGTAGCTCTTCATTTAAACTCTCAGTTAATCAAGTGCTAGTTTAGTAAGAAATTTATTTTCACGTATCAGAAAATAACTGCAGTGTCTAACACAACTACACTTAAAGCAAAACTAGTCTAGTATGCATTATTCTGGTTAACACTGAAGCAAACCTGTATAAACAAAAGGGTTACCTTGAGATATATAGTTTACAATATGAAATCAACATATAAATGAATAGGATTTACTGAAAACAATGGAAAGTGTATTACAAAGATACATGAAACAATTTTAACCACAATATTTTCTCTGTGAAAAATACAACTATTAGTGAGATAAAATGTACAATTGAAATTTTTTTTCCAAAAGAAAAAAAAACACAGTATAAAGGAAAATATTTTTTTTTCTTCAAAACAGGGAAAATAGTTAAGGTCATTGTCTTTCATTACAATATAATTTGACACAAAAAGCAGTCATAGGATTGCACCAACTCCATGTTCAGTCTCCTGAACATGACAATAGTAAAAGGAGTCCATAAAGCATAATGACATTTGTGGATTTTATGATGGCAATATACTTATGCAGAAACTGGTGTCACTCCGGCTCTGTTCACAAAATGTACAAAACTCTAAATTTGGTGGCCAGACATATAAAAATTAGTTCACCCCAATGCTGACTTTTCTGTTGCTTAGTCAGGAATGAAAAAATCTGTAGTATTTTAAGTGTTGTTACCTTTTTAGCAATAAAGAAAAAAGTATATGTAGTGCATGGTTTATCACTTGTCAAAAATGCTTCTGAAAGTAAAACTAAGTTATCCAATAGTTTACAAAATAGAAAATAATTCTTCAGGTTAAAAATGTGGTTAGGTTTATGTTTAGTTCCATCTCCAAAGGACTGATTTCCTTGGCAGCATCACTTTTCCTTAGCAAGAGCCAAGGCACAAAGTTCCATAAAGAGAAATAAAAATGGCTATGAACAAGAACGCAGTCTGGCATTGTAAAAGAAATCAGAGCCTCTCTCTGAGCTTTCTGTTCCATCAGGTTAGTGCTGTATAAAAATGTGGGATGTGGGATACATTTTTGTTATGAGCATTTCTGCTGGACACGATTCAAAAGTTCACCAAACTTTTCAAAAAGATCCTCTACCCATTTTATATTTTTCATGCACAACTGCACAATCTCTTCCTGTCCTAGATCTGCACTCTTCTTCTGAACAGAAGAAATCTATTTAAAAAAAAGAGAAAGGGGGGGGAAGAGATGCATACACATATATATATGTTAGGCTGCCAGCATTTCACAATTTTCGTTTTTATAATATTCTGCAGTTAAATACAAAACTTTTTTGGAAGAAAACCTTTAAGCTTTAAAAACAAAGGAAAATGCCCCCAAAAATGCATTTCTTGACAACTGAGCCAGAGCACAACTCTCATATTTCTGCTACCTGGAATACTTCCACCAAGGATTTACAGAAAAAAATAGAGGTGGGGATTTTAAGACCAAAAGTAGCTTCTAGATCTGAGGAGTTACACACACTGATAAAATTTGTATCATTTATTTTGGATAACAGTGAAGAATACTTACCTATCCTGAGGGAAACTGATTTCACACAAATCTTGTAAGCCTCATCTCTGAATGTTCTGGGCAGCACTGCCCATTAAGGGCAACGTATGTGCTCAGCATACCCTCTTCTTTGCCATAAAGAGTTAATTAAAATAGGAAGCCACAATCCATACTCATTTACCAAGAAGAAGAGAACAGTCCCTCTAGTTGGACTCAATTCCCTCAATAAATTCCCTCAACAAATGTAAAAGTATCTCAAAGAGAACAATACTTACCTCTTCTTTACATGTTAGATATATGTGATATTTGTAATGATGGAGTGAGTGATACAAAGAATACAACTGTATTTTTTCTGGATCCACCGTAAACTCCTGTAAAGAAAAAACCCAGTTGTTTTAGGTAAATTCATGTTATTTTCCAAGACAGAGATATGAGACGTTTTCTTCTGTAAACAAATCTGTTTTCAACAGTTCAGAAATGGAGTACTTCATTCAAATAATTTCTTTGGCATATTTTGATACTGTAATTCATATTACATCACAATTATCTCCTATCTCCACCTTTCCTACCAAGTTATTTTGTCAAAACTAGGTTTAAGAATGCTTTCAATCCTCCTGAATGCACTCAAGTCTAAAACAGGCAAGAGACCCCCTTTTCAAGAACTACTGCAAGAATTACCAAAGCTTAACTATTTTTCTACCAGACTGATGTGTATCATTGCAAAAAAGCATGTAGTTCGTGCTTCAGGAGAGCTGATCTATACTTATCTAACACTAATGTTACTTTGGCAAGAGATATGAGTGTGGCCTGTATTTACAGGTCATTTGTCTAGCCACTATCTACTGCTGGGAGGTAAGCCTATGAGAGCTGGTACCTAGCAAAATCTACTGATAGTGTTCCCTAGGAATACTATGGAAATAATGTATACATCTCAAGCTTTACCATGTTACTTTTTAACTTAAGTTACACACCTTCATTCTGTCATTGGAATTGAGGAAAGGAACACTAAAGAACTACATTTTTAAAAAGAATTATCTAGTCTCAGTTTTTACAGTATTATTTTTTCACTTTTGATCTAGAAGACATTGTATCATTTACTTTAGAGATTTTGCAGCAAGTTTAAGAAACTGTTATCATTACAAGTTACACAGTGATTTTACCACAACTGCAATGTTGAAGGCAAAATGTTGCTGCTTCAGCAACAGTCCAGGAAGCCAACTGCTATGCAGAAACAGGGATTGTGGTGACAGAAGCAGAACC
>JANZLP010000018.1:23618972-23630666 GCA_026930925.1 Chelictinia riocourii
ACTGGCATAAAATCAGACAAGAATGAGAAAAGTTTGTATTTGTATTTTCCTTACTACAACAGATTTAAAGTAGAAGAGAACATATTTTTTAAAGAATCCTACAATTGCATTTCAACTCCAAGTTAGAGACAAGGCAAATTCATTAAGAGTTTAATATACAGAGTATATTTTGGTCTTTATTTTGATAAGCCGTATGCTTATGTTAAGAGGGACACCTACATGCTCCTAGAAGAAATAACCAATTTTGTAATGGATTTTCAAATACTGTGTATTTGTAAAAAATATTCAGGAATGTATAGGTTAACATAGTTACTGTTTAGTTAGAGCATCTTCAATGGCTGCACAAACTGTAAATTATGTAAAATTTTTAAATTCAACTGTTAATCAGAGTGTTAGAATCACCATCTCCTATGGGAGATCATTATTCAACTTTTCTGATAAAGATATTGGAAAGTGGCAATATGAAGTAGCCATCATATTTCATTACTTTTAAGAGTTACTGAGTACTTGTAAATACAGCTATTTCCTTTAGGTCTGTACAAATGGCAGCTGAACTCGTTGAAAATTTGGTAAAATTTGTAGATGCAAATCACTTCAAGGAAACTGCTTCAAAATATCCCACCTCCTTCTCCTAGGGTCTCTTCCAAAAGACAGTGAAAGAAATATTTTCTCTTCAAAAAGTATCACACATTTCATATTAGATGCTGATCTCAGAATAGTCAAGCAATTAAAAAGTAGATTAATTATAGATTCATGAAGAGTGTCTGTGGCATCTATGAAAAATATTCTGGATCAGCATTATGGCTCAAGTGGCTGTGCCCAAGGCATCTGCCACCACCAGTCTCAATTTTTTGAGAAAAAATAGCTTCCACAAGTGGGGAAAGCTTCATTTTCAAGAACAATCATTGACTTCAGTTCTTACTCTAACAGAGATCCACAGCAAGGTAATAAACTGACAACTGAAATACAATGCATGTGGGAAGGTGAGAAAACAGTATTTAACCGATATGCTAAACCCATACCTTTTAGCACTTCTCAGATTACTGTTGCTCACATCCAAAAATGGCATCTCCCTTTTCCTGCATAATGGGATGCTCTCAGCTGGACTTCTGGATTATAATTAATGCCTTCTATATGTTAAATAAATACTAAGAACAAAGACAGCTACAGTGCATAACATAACTTACCAATGTATAATTTTAGTACTGCAATAGTCAGTAAGGACAACTTCTAAGTGAATAAAAAAATGGATGAACTTTACTGATTTTTACAAACTTTTTATTAAATTATCTTCATTGATTTGTAACTGAATACATGTTGTTGGCTTAGATCTGGGAGGATGCTGTTCCACAGTACTATGAGGTTGCTATGGTAGCAATTTATTGTGGAACAGCAAAATGATTACACATCAGTAATTCAGCATACATAGGTAGGTCATCAAAAACAGAGTTTAATAAAGATTTCTATATTATATGGTAACTCATACATGCATGAACCGTTCTGTCATTTTTTAAAATTTGACTATGTATATCTGCGTGATCAGCTCTATTTGTGTTAAGACTCACTCAGGATCAAAACACAAAACATTTTTGTGAAAGAAATTTTAATTTTATTTTGTATATATACTATACTATATGTAACACTATCTAAGCTCCTTCAGCAGTATATATATGTACATATATATATACACACATATACTATGTTTCACATGCAAAGGGACACAACATGCTGCTGGGCATTTAAGTATCTCCTTAGCATGCACGTTCACAGGGATGTAGGGGCTCATACTTATTTATCTGAATTTGTAACAGATGATTGTGGAGAAGGTATTTCACTAATCCCATTCTGTTTTGACTGATCTCTGAATTAGAAAAAAAGACATTTTACTCCTCTGCTTTTCTTCTATGTAAGATTACACACAAACAGTGCTGGACTCATTAAATGGTTGGAGCAGTGGAGAACCCCAACAGAACAATTCAAGTAAAGCGATTTAAAAAATCTCAGACTGCTATGGAAATGAGATACTAGAATTCTAATCTCATGGATAGTATAAACACAACCCAAAAATTCATAGAAGAATTGCCTACATAGTATTGGGCCAGGAATGATTTATTTAGATATAACATTGGATTAGGCTTTTGTCAGGTTTTTATTAATTTCTTTTACACACTTAGGCAAGCTTTATAAAAAATTACTAGGAACACATGCTTATATGAAACACCAATAATGTGACGAAGAATTGAAAATAAAACAAATGCAGTCTGTATCTATAATGCATCAATGGAAATTGCTAAAGTTTAACAGCCCAGATTGCTTTTAAGTCATTTTATCATACCATTATTTTATGTCAAAGATAAAACCAGTTGTAAGAAGTCTGTTGAATGAATAAAGGTTTATCAGCTAAAGCAGTAGAATGGATTTGAATTTTAAATACAGAACTGTGAAATTTGGTGTGAAGATATGTAATACCTAAGAAATGCTTCAAGCCTCATAGACTATAAGGTAGAAGCTTGAGGGGACATCTGTGTGGAACCATGCATTGGAATTCATTTGAGTAGGAAGACTGGCATCCATTTCCAACAGGAAAACAGTCAACTGATAACCCCACAGGATGAGGAAACAGAAAGAGGTGTAGGGAACCACCTTTTTCCCTTGGACCTTGAAAATAATTGGACATAATCTTCTGAATGTCATCCAGATCTGGATGACTGCAAATTACAGGTGAATGTGAATGAGTGATTTATAGTCAAAGTTACTATAATGCAACCACTTCGTTGTATTTTTCTATTGCTTTATATCTTTTTAAACCAATCACGTATCTCAATTGCCTTTTTAGTGAATATTAGGAATCAAGCATCTGCATATCTGAATGCTAAAAACTTGTATGTATAAACTACTTGGAACTATAAATTTAGACAGGTCTACTTTTATTTCAAAGTGCCACCCATAACGCCTTTGTACAAAATTATTTATTTTGTACATACCAAATACTCACCATCTATGTATTTGTACTATTTACTCAGTACTATCAACCTGCTGAGAAGTGCTTTTATCTTTGGGTTTTACAGACTTTTGAATTATTACAGCTACACTGTCAAAAACACAGTTCATATTAAAGTTCACAAAGTAATGTAGGCATACAGTCTCTACTTAAGTGGTCTTCAAATCAGGCCACACATATTTTCACATACATCAGTATTCAGTGAGAAAACTCCCTATTTTCAATGCCTAAAGCTGCAACTTCTCTTTTGTAGTAATAATGCAGGCTGATGGGCTCAGTCTGGTTGATGGTAGTGGGGAAGTTAGTAACGGATATCCACATTTCTAGAAGCTGCATTACTAAAGTGGCTCACTCTTTTAAGATAAAAGTGAAAAAACACCAACAAAGTGAAAAACAAAGCCACTGCCTATTTTGCTGCTTAATACTGAACATTATTATACACAATTTTGAAGCCATCTCTCAACGTTTAAAAATTAATAAAGCGAATTATATTAATAGATGCATGGAAAGAGTTTCAATGTCACTTCTACTCTCCATACTTTTTAACGGATATTTTAAAATATGCTGGGTCCTTGTACCTGTAATTTAAACAAGTGTATTCAGAAGATGGCTTTTGACGACATATTCAGGGCATAACATACGCAAAAGCCACACCTAATATTCATATTAGGCAAAATAATGCTATGTATGTCAAAAATAACTGAACTGTTTTTACCATGACTTATTCATATACTCAGCACTGCTTTCATTTACTCTACAAAAACATCTACCCAAAGTATTTGTTTCTCATTCCATCACCTCTGCACTTCTAAGTAAAATGAATAACACAATCATCATAAAAATGTATTTAATTCATTTTGTCTTATGTAATACAGTATGCGAGGGAAAAGGTTTTTCTCTTGTGACTGTGGAAGAAGAAAAGCTATTACTCCATCATTTTGTAATGGAATCCTGCTACAAAGATCATAGTAAATGATTTTTTAAATTGTTTAGTTTTAACTCTTTCAGATGCCTTTGGCAGGTCTAGCTAATACTGAGAGTTTAAACTTAAGTTCTTATCTATGCCTACTTTTTGGCAAAAACTGGCAGGTTTAATAAAAGGGACCAAAAATGTCACAAAACCCCTACACCTGACCTATAATTTCCCACTAATTATTCCATACTCTTTCTTATACTGACAATATAAGTTATACTGACAATATAAGTTAACCAGACTTCTCTCTTTTGAAGGGCAGATGTTTCCCCATTAATATGGCAGAATGTCTTTGTTTCCTCACCAACTGTAGAGACAAATGATTAATACAACAAACTCTGGCAGTTTGCCTTACAGTTACTTGGTAGAGACAAGTAAAACTGTTTTGTGGAGTGTTTACATATTTCAAAATTCAGAACAACCCCCTTGAACCTATGAAATTACCTCTAGATAGACGTGACGTTCAACCCAAAGTTTAGCTTGTGTTCTGAAAATTTACTGCAATGACACTTCCGCTCTACACAGTTGTCTCTTACCAATTTAAGTAGTGGCAAAATAACACCAGAAGGCAAAACAAATCTGATTTGATTTACATATAAAATTGAAATAGCTTGCTGGACTTTTGTCAGGGTTTAATATAGACAGTGTTAAAATGTGAAGAAGCTGAGCCTGATGGTGCTGAGTCATGCAAAAGATATTTATCCGTTTGAAACAGAGCCCTCAAGATGGCCCTACTAATGTAATATAATAAAATATAAAAAGACAGGAGGGGAAAGAAGAGATACTTTCCCTTGGCAAGGGGACCATATCAAATTTAGCTACACGGACATTGTTACAGACCTACACTCTCCCTACACATGTTAGGAATAGTTAAAAAAATCACATGAAGAGGAAATGTCCAAAGCAAGACAAGACAATAACTGATGAAAATTTCTGGCAGAACTGAGAAAGATAAGTCTGTGAGAGACACTGTAGGAGAGGGAGAGATACGAGCCTGGTATGGTTCAGAACGTAATTCACCTTCTCTGCTGACACATCCTACTGAGATATTCAGTGAAGACTGTAATTACAGCTGAGATTCGATTCATCAGAAAATTTAACATATCAGCATATAAAAATAGAAACTATAGGCTAGCCACAAAAGGTAGATCAATTCTAGAACTTACTGAAGGTGAAAACTAAATTAGTTAATGGTAGGATATAAATAAGATTACTTCCACAAACTTAATAAGCTTACACTTTAAACAGTCCTGTTGATGCAGCAGTAGGGTCTCTCAGGAAACAGGAGGGTCTAGGATTCCCTTCGCAGAAAAAGAACTAAGAGAGTCCTGGACTGCAAAGAAAGCTCTAGAGATGTGATTTACTATGATGAACAAGAAATTGTCAAATTGGTCAGACTGATGAACAGAATGAACTGTGAATGGGAAGCAATTCTTTTTTTTGCTAAAGAGTATCTGAGTGAAATACAGAATGAAGTAAAAGACAATAAAGGCACCAAATACAAATTCAAGGAGGAAGAGATACAAGACAAATCACTGTGTTGCAGAAAAGGAAGTACACCACCATCACCTTATCATGTAATCCAAACCAAAAGTATTAGGGGAGTTGGGTACTAATCAAGTAATAAAGAAAATCTGGAAGTGAATAATTTGATTATTTATTGGACCTGTTTTTTACTGTCTGCTCTCCTCATTCAGAAAAAATACTTAAAATAATATTAAAAAAGCAAGCGTGAAGTTAATTTGTAAAATTCTTTGTTTTGTAGATACACCACAGGGTATTTTGAGGAAAGAAAGCAACAGAGGGAAAATTTTTGTAAATGATGCTATTTGTTATTTCTCTAACAAACCCCCTCAAAGGCTAGAATCTGCTCAGTTTCTATAGTCTTTCAGCTCATTTTACATATGAAAATGTTTGAGTACATGGATTTATTTTTATTACTGTGTTATCTATATCATGTTTCTTGGATGTTAGTCTAATTGGATGACAGTATCTTACTTTCTACTGCTTTTTCTACTACGCCAAACTGATCAGAGTTATTTCCTCTTCACCCACTAGGAGAATTATTAACTATATTACGAAACATGAAACTAATCCATTATCTGTTTGGTACAGTATAAATATTAAATATATATTTAATATAGAATTAATATAATTAATATAATTGTTAATATAGCATCCAAAGCATCCTAGAATATACGCTGCTGGAGCTCAGGCTGCCAGTCATGAGACTGGATGTACTCAAGGATAAACTGAATGCCAAAAACTCTGTTCACTAGGTCTTCTCCATTGCTAAAGAGAAGACCAGGTTGGCATGCTTGGATGCTGCCATCAAGCCATAAGCAGCCAAACCACCTCCAGCCCCAGAAACTAGCCCAGGATTGCTACCAGTGCTTCCTTTATACTCAGTCAAGAGACCCAGGGAACACTATGGGACAGTGCAGCTCAGCTGCTTTAAGTGCCCATGTTACATGTGCCTGTATATCGTCCCCTCCCTCTGCTCTCTACACACTTATCTTTTTGGATGTCTAGTCAAAAAGGCTGAATGCTGACCAGAGTTTGCCACTGTGACCAATGGGCAAAGACAGTCCTGCTTGCATGTCAGGTCTTTATCAAAGTAATTGAGGGGATTTATTTCTGGAAACACCTGCCTAACATTAATTTTCACATATACGTCTGCATTGCTGAGGTGCTAATAACTTTCTGGCATTGTAACTTAGCTAAGCTTGGCACATATCCTCCCTCTTCTGAAGATGTCTCACTCTCTTTATTCAGGGCTCTTTACCTGTAATGATATGCTGTGCTGCTTATTTAAAATGTGCTGCTTAATAAATAGAGCCAAGTTTATGCTTAGCAGACTGAAGAAGCAGCTTTCCCTCTCTCACAACATCAAGCATAATTTGCTCAATTTTACCCTCTTGATAGGGAAGCCTATCAATTTCAGCTAGAAAAGACCTATGCATAAAGCCTCTATCTCATGCTAGAGATAACGGCATTGCAAACATCTACAGTGTTTCAGGATTCTCTCTTCCCTGTTGGTTTTGCACTCCTTTGCAATCCTTAAGATATCTGTAAGGGTTGTTATGATATTTTATTTTTTTTTTATTAAGCATTATACAAACATCTTATATTAAGTAGAGAGAAAATGCACACAGGAACAGTTGGTCATTTCTTACTATCTGCATGAGCTAGGTGAAAATACAAATAATCAGACTCCCCTGAGATTGGCCGGGGAAGAGTTTAAGATTTCCAAAATGGTGGCTCCTCACCCACTCATCTCTATCACTTCATATGAAGGCACCATTTGCTGAAGCACCATGAGCTACATGACAGGGTGAGTCAGACCTCCGAGCACAGGAAGCGCCACTTCAGCCTGAAATATGGTCTAAAAGCACTAGAGAAATAGAGATATTTTTTTTTGCTGAGTAGGAGGCCAGAGTCAAGAACTGAGTTAAGGTTGGCTGAGAAGACCAGTGCAGCCCTTGTACATCTTGAAGAACACTTTGTGGTCAGGATGATCCTCCTCAGTCCACCCTGCAGGACTCATCTCACAGCAAAGAGAGATGGAAAAGCATGAAAAGTGCATGAGGCCAAGGACAACAAGTACCATCCTTCAGTGCTGCAGGAACAAAATCCACTTCTCGCTCTGTGTAGCCATAAAAATAGCCAATGCCTTGACCCTAAGTCTTTCTGTACCTCAGCCCATCATATACAACGTGAAAATAAGCCACCCCCCATTTTATGCAGAAGCTGGGAAAAAGAAAAAAAAAAAAAAGCAGCACTTTCTCTAGCCATTCCCCTGTAAAGCATCACCCCTTCTCTTGTAACTCATGCCTGGCCCAGGCCTGCCTTGCTCCAGTCTCTCAATACCCATTCCCAGCTTTCTCTCCTTACTCCCGTCATCTGCTCGGATCCACTTCATCTCCCCAGTCCTGCTGCTATCAACCCTCTCACAACTCTGACAAGGTGCCTGCCCTGCAGCTATTTTGCCTTTGAGCTGAGTTTTAAGAGCTCAGTGCTCTGTTGGGAAAAGCAGTGAATTGAGCTGCAGCAATCAGAGGTGGCATTACCTCTCCCACCACTGCTTTAGTGGCACCTGGCAGCTGCACCTGGGGTAATAAAAATCAGCAGAGTAGTAGTTAGCAGGAATCACAACTTCAGCCACATCATATATGTTCCCTAGGAAAGCTTAATTGCTCCGTGGGAGCGGCACTCACAGCCCAGGGGCTGCAGGCTTCTTCCAGACAGGCAAAATCTTAATCATCAAACTCAATTTCCTGGGAGAAAAGCAGCTATATTACTAACAACATCATCTCACATCCCAGGTTATGAGACTTATGACAGGCACAGCCCCAGCATAACCCCTCCGTGTGCCTCTGAGGAGACAAAGCCAATCATGGTATTTTCATCAACATCTGCATCTGCAAGCATGAGGACTAACCAGGAGGTTAGGACTGCAAATGCATCTACCCACACTTTGCTGCAGACTCAGTTCAGCACAGCAAGCCAGACAAAATGTCCAAGAAGGAGGGTTTTTTGGGGGGGGAGATGGGGCTTTTTTCCTTTTGGCATTACCTAGATGTTGCACACTTCTGGGCATGTGTATGCTACACATTTTTTGTTTAGACATGTATTGCTGCCACTGTTTTCACAAAAGTTACAAGGATAAGATTAAGGTACATAGTCACGTAGCTAGATTAGCAGGGCAAAATAGGGAAGCTAAAATCAAAGCTTGTCAAGAGTGATCTACCTCTGCCAAGTCTCTGCAAAAATTGCTGGCTTTATTTCTGAAGGACCACATATGCTACGTTAACACTCTGAATACTCAAAGCAGTTTTCTGGAAACCACTGATTTTTGCCCTCAACTTCCAAGGTAGTCTACAAGTCTGGGAAAGTGTTCTCATGTAGAGCACCTGTTTGCACAGTGACGCTTATTCCCTCAGCCAAATCCAAGCCCCAGCTTCCAGATGGAATGGCATCTCTTCTTCAGGACCCACCCCCTTCCCACTAAATCTCTTTGAAAAGCCAGAAAGCTAGTTACATTAAAAGAGTTTTGAGCTGCTACGATTGGCAATCCAACGCTATCAGCTAGCCATGTTAAAAGCCATTTCAGATCGCTCAAATGATTTTTTAGGCACAAAAGGCAGCAAATTGCAGGACATTCCTTTTCACCAGTTTTGCAAAACAGCACTTGCAGTCACCTTGCCAAAACAAAGGAGCGACAGTACGTATGCCCTGTGCTCCTGCCGGATTCAGCAGCCTCAAATATTTTACCCTGGGAAAAGCAAAGGCTTTCCTTCCAACATCACTGCTTTAGAAATTTTTGTCACTGATACCTATCGATTCAGAACTGAAATCCAGCAATTATCCCCACACTTAGCATTTCAAAGCATAGACCTCACACAGGCAAATAGGCAGCTCTGTCAGGCAGTCAAGTGCAGGAGTTTGCAAGTTCTTGTTTGGGAAGAGCCCAGGAGCTATCCGCATTCATTTTTTCTCGGAAGAACTATGGGTCAAGTACAGAAGAACAACAGAAGCAACAATAATATATATATTCAATAGCTTTTAAAGGTAAGGGGGCATCAACTGGGACATGGAAATTACCCTAAAAATCAGGTCTGGTTCTTTGAGCATCCCAGTGCTCAGCTGTAATACAGTGTTAAGGAACTCAAGAGAGAATTAAGACCTTTATCTCCCTAAACACTAGTCATGACACTGGCATTAAGTTAACGAAGTCAGAATCAGCAGATTTTTCTACTTGTGGATTTTCAACTTGCTCTTACCGACAATAGACACTAATTTTCAAGGAAGGCATGAAGTTTTAATTAACCTGAGCTGAAGTGATCAGCCTGAGTTTTAAGCCATCAGAAGGCTTGCTTTGTTTCCCGAGTACTGCAGGCTTGCAGATTCACTGCGTCACTCAAAATACCCAAATCCCCAACGCTGGGTGCAAAAGGAAACTGAATTAATAACGGAGCCTCCACCTCCATTTTGACCTTTACACTCTGCACAAGAAACAGACTCGTGTTGCCTCCAAAGGTTAGATAACCTTACAGTTAGTTAATATTGGCAGGGATAAAACAAATCAAAAGATTCAGGAGAGACTAGGAAGAACTTTGTACAAGTGTTATCAGTTCTCCAGTCTGCACAGTGTTCTAGAAAAAAAAGGGTTTAAACAGATTCCTACTCACACACACTAACCAGAGGCAAGCTTCTGGTCACGTCTCATATGCCGATTTCAGCATAATCACCTACTGAACAAAACAGCTCTTCTTTTTCAGACAAAAAGAGAACGCAATGGTATTTTGCTGGAACAGCATCTTGCAGGTAAATATTTGCCTAAATTTTACATGTTCCTGCTGAGGTTAAACTTCAGATTTTGGGGGTTACTGTTTTGAATCACAAGGGCCTGAAGAGCAGCTGTGAAAGATTCCTTCCTTCCTAATAACTAACTCCATGTCAAGCCAAGAACAATTGCAGTACCATAGCCACAGAGCAATACCCTCCAAAGGCTGCTATCAAGTCACATCCTGCAAAGCTGTCCCCCTCAAAATTAAAAATTCAAGCCATGCTGATTAAATAAAGCAGTTCTGCATACAGCTGGATGCTTGCTAGAATTTTAAGCTTTTCCTTCGGTTCACAGTCGAGAGATTCCCTGGCAAGGCTTGCTATTTTTGGCCTAAGGAGATTTACCCACGGCGCGGCAGGCAGCCACGCGGATGTGGTTCATGCCAGCCCAGGAGGAGACAACGGGGAGGGTAGGGGTTGTCCCCAGACTGCTTCGTTGGACTGCTAAGGGTTTGCTGCTGACAACTAATTAGCAAGAGGAGTCCAGACTTACCTCCCACACTTTTGTTAGACCACCTCCTTTATTAAGCCAAATATTATGGCTTGGCACAGACAGACTAATGACTTCTCTGGGTCATCTAGATGGGATTTAGGGAAGTGTCCTCCAATCCCATGCCCTCCAGGGGTAGATTATGGGGTTAAAGAGCTGGGGAAGTGTTGGGTGATGCTTCTTGGCTCTTGAGCAGTCACTGAGAGCCCATCAGATAAGCGTTTGCAGCCTTTTGGAGTAATGGCCACCTGCTAAGGAGATGCCAATCCATGACCTAAGCTTTCAGAGTGCTTCAAGACCACAAATTAAACCACAGCCTCCTCTTAAAAAGAAAAACAAAAGGGAAGAAAAAAAAAAAAAAAAGAGGTAGAAAGTATCTAGCAGGTGAGTCACCAAGACCAGACCTGCATCCTTTAAGTAATAGATCCCTCCACTACTGGCCGGCCATAACTTCAGTCGCATGTTTCCAGCCCTGCTTCGAGTCAGTCTTTTGTCATGAAGAGCCAGATGGAAACATAAAGCTTCCGCTGCCACTTCAGTAATAATTCATAACAGAGCTGAAGGAACTGATCTGCTACAACAAAAAAAAAACCCCACACACCCAGGCACTTTTGAATTAATTCCAGTATTGTATTTTGCAGCCAGATTTCTAGGAAATGTTGTGAATAATCCAAGTAATTCAGTGGGGCTTTATTTTTTGTTTTGTTTTTACAAAACACAGCAGCACGTGGAATTTTAGTTCTGTACCAGAACCCTGAAGGTTTTGCATATTTCAACGTATCCATCTTTTATGGGTCTGTTGGTAATAATTGCTAGCAAAAGTTAATGATGAGGGGATGAGATAATATTTATTGACCTTTGTGCAAAACAGTGTTCTGGCAA
>JANZLP010000018.1:23756763-23768145 GCA_026930925.1 Chelictinia riocourii
CTTTCCTGATCCTTGCTTTACCTTACATGTCAAGGTTTACTCATACCAAAATACTGCCCCCAACCCCGGGAGCTGTGGGGAGGAAGGAAAAGCCTGCGGGAGTAGCTGCGAGGCCACGGAAGGTAAATGACAGGCAGGCCCCGGCAAAGGAGACGGCCGCCGTGCGGGGGAGGAGACGGAGGAGGAGGAGGAAGAGGAGGAGGAGGAGGAAGAGGAGGAGGAGGAGCGGCAGCAGCAGGGTCCCGGGTCTCAGGTCCCGCTTCCCACCAACCTAGCACACAGTCCAGGGAGGGGAGCCCGCTGGAGAGCAGTAGCTGCCCGTGGCGAATGGAAGGCCGGGTACCCGCAACAGCGGCCAGGCGGCTGCCGGCCGAGGCCTTTCGCTGGAAGCTGGTGGCCGCGCGGCCTCGCGCCGCCCCGCCGGCCGCTGGGGCTGCCGCCATCTCAGCTGCCTCACGGTTGACAGGAGCGAGGGGACGCCGGGAAGAATCAAGCCCTTTCCGCTCCACCAATGGGAGAGCGGCATGGGAAACGCGCTATCCAATGGGAGACCGCGTTGTTTGCACGTCCCGGGCTAAAGGGGCGGGGGGAAGGGTTAGGGCGCCCGGTAGCGAGCAGGCAGGTGAGTGTGGCGGGGCCCGGCCGGGCTGGAGGGCGCGGGGTGCCGTCTTGGCGGGAGGGGGAGGGAGGGGGGGGCCGGGGCTGAGGGGGGTCCGTAGCGGGAGGCGGCGGCCGCGTCTCGTCCCGCCCTGGTGCGGGGCCGGCGTGAGGTGGTGTGGATAGTGCGGTGCCTGTGACTCGGCTGTGCTGCGGAGGGGAAACCCCCGCTTTCTTCTCTCGAGGGGGCCGGGGCGGCCGAGGTGTCGGTGAGGCTTGCAGTTGGGCGAGTCGTGAAGGGAGAGGCTCGCCTGGCCTGCGAAATAATGGGTTACCTCGTCCGTCTCTGTGCCGCGCCGTCGGTATCACCCTCTTCAAAACCAAGCTGCTCTTGGGCGCCAGCCGGGACGCGAATAGGAAGGCAAAAGTATTTCTAAAACGTTCTTTTTCTTCTCACGGTATTTTAAGTAACTGTATGTAACATAGTATGCTTGGAGTCCTTCTCGTGTTTGTACATAGCCGCGGATCTGTAATAAACGTATGATTTAAGACCTCTGACTTGGAAGCAAGATTTTGCATCAATATGATGGCTCTGGACCATATTATACGCTAAGAGCTGTAGCAGAAAAAGTTGCTTTATGTGAGAAATGTAATTTCTGTGCTTTTTTTTAGGGGGGGTAGCATTTACTGTTGAATCTGTTACTAATACAATAGAAAGTTGTTTTGTGTATTTTGGAAGATTGACATGTTCTTTACTAGCAATTTATAGATAGTAGCCTGTGGCCTTGTACATGGCAGCAAACAACTGCCCTAAACTGAGTGTATGTAAAAATTGGTGAGATATCTGAACTTGATGTTTCCTTTTCTGTTCATGTAATATACAAAGACATTAAAATGCTTTTTATCTTAATGAAAAATTTTAGTATGCTTGCTTTGTAAATCAACATTTTGTTATAGTACTATGAATATAAGAGAAATCCCTATGTGCATATAGAATAGCCACTATCACAAGTACTTGTGTATTTTTTTAATCTGTTGGTAGGTACTTCAGATGCATCCCAAGCTACTTGAAGACAATTGCACATAGCAGGATGTACTAATAAGGCTCTAATGTTATAATTCCCCACTCGCAATCTTTAATCTTAATGAATGATTTTTGTTATTGGTATAAGCCATGGCTTTTGAACACCTGTGGTTGTTGAGCCTGTCTTTTTTTTAATTGAGGAAAAAAATAATCCTCATATTAAATATGAACAGCAAAAAAGAGCAACAGTATGTTAATAATCCTGAACCTCAAGTTTTTCCTTCATAACAAATTCAAACTCAGGAGCATGAATTTTCAGTTTTATATATTCCTAGCTGGTGAAATTGCATTTGTTTTGCTGCTGGCCAAGCTTCTTTTTTTTTTTTTTTAAGCAGTGGACAGTTTAAGATTTTTATCATGAGTAGCAAGAGTTTGTCTTGAATGTTTTATATTTGCTGCTAAACTGAAATATAGAATAATAAATATTTAATTTCAAATGTAGATTATTTTCTAGTGAAAAGTATTTGTCTTTAGAGGAAAATCAAAGGATGCATTTGAGAATGGCAAGAAATAAATATGCCTATTAAATGTCACTTCTGTAGGATCTGACTAATGATTTGTGAGTATCTGCAATAGGAAAAAACTTTAAAAAAATAAAGGCATGAAGCATAATTCACAATTCTAAGAGTTCAAGAATCTGTTACTGTCAGTGGGATCCTGTGGTGTAAAGTCTGTATAAAAGAATGAGGCCAACACTTACAGAGTTTTCCACTTTTAAAACATCATGTCAACTCTTCCATTTCTTACTGTACTGTCATTCTGGAGTCTGGATACCAAATATTTCAGATATGAGTGCTTGCACATGTGTGTAACACTACTAAAATTGCAGTGTATCTATTGGAGAACTTTTTTTATAGAATGCTTGTAACCCAATGAGAATATCTTTAAGTCACCACTTACCTATCAGAAAAATAATCAAATTACATACTACATGCACTTTGTCTCAGTGATTGTTTTCCCCATTCCAAGCAGTACATTTCCTTTTGTTACTTCAGTGAGACAAAGTACTTCCTTGCTTGTTTTATATAAATAAAATAGACTAATATGGGTTGCATTAACCTTAAGGATAGGTATAAACATATATCCAGGGCAGAGTCCTCTCTTTTGTTCTTCCATTTCTCATTAGTACTTCTCTGACAGGTAGTTTTTATACTTTTTTCCTTACCCCATTTTCCTACAGGGCAACTAAAACTAGAGGCTAAATAATTCTTTTTTTTTTCTTCTTTAATTTTGGAGCCCACATAACAGAAGTATTTTGCAATTGGGAATACTTGTGCTGTGTTCCTACTGTTTTTAGACTTTCTTGCTTGAAGTGCAAGTTTACTGGAAATCTTAGTGTCTCCTGAGCTGATGCAATAGGTCAGTGTTACTGAAAAAGGAAGTATTTATTTCCTTTTCCTCCTCTGCTTCTACTCCAACAAACCCTGGTGCTTGTCACATCCTTTCTTGAGCTAATTCAGCTCACTAATCTGACTTGGAACCATCCATCGACCTTCTTAATAGTTTCATTTTATGTTGTACTGCTGAATTGATGCAATAAGGAAAAGGGCATATACACACAGTGGGGAGGGGGCAGCTGAACCTTCCACCTCTTGCTGACTGTGAAGCTTGCAGCTATTTCAGAATTTCATGTACTTTTAAATAAAATATTTGTTACAAATTTTGTGAGCTGACATCCTTTGAAATATAGAGAAACTGTCTCTTGCATTGTAACTAATAACAGGAGAGGCTGTTTCAGATATTACAAAAATATGGAGAAGTAGAAATAATTTTTCAGTGTAAGAACTGAATGTTAAAATACTGCAGTAGTTCTGTTTGTGATGTTCATTTTTTGTCTGTCACATTTTAAGATGATGGTTAAAGTCCTACTGATTTAGAAGGCAGGTAGAAGTAAGCTGGTTTTCACAGATTTAATTTTTTAAAAAAAGTAACTATTTAATACAATAAAGTTCTACAACTGAATATGTGCTTATGAAAACACCACTTAAAACGTCTGATTTACCTGCATTTCACTTCAGATGAGTATAGAAGAAACTAATTTTATGTATATTTCTTTATTTTTAAGTCAATGATGTTTCATTTTCAGGAAGAGTAATAGCTTTTTCACTCTCTTGGAACAATACTAAAGGTTTGCTTATGTTCATGTCTACTTTCCAAAAGATGAATTTTCAGCTGTTGTACAAGATCCCACTAGGGGCTGTCTAACACAAAGCAAGACTGCAGGAATTGTAATTCTAGGTATTACTGCATAACAAAACCCTCATCCTCAACTACACATTAGTAGGTAGATAGGTCCTACTATTCCTGCTCTAGGGGTGGAATTGAAGTGCAGAGAAACTAAACATGGAGGTGATTGCAAGTGATCAGAAAATATCTTGGCAAGTTATTTCTTGTCAGCTGAGCTATGGTCATACTTGTGTCATGAATGTGGTCATACTTGGCTCGTAAATTGGAGAAGTTTAAGCCTTTGTGTCTAGATCAGGATGTCTTAAACTGTAGAATAATCAACTTTTCTTTCTTGCAGCTCACTTATCATGTAGACCTGATCAAATGTTTATGTCAATTTAAACTGCAAATGCTAACTCTAGTAAGAAGAAATCAAGCTCTCTTTTTTTCCGTTTTTTGTGAACTTGCTGATCCAATTCAACCACTTACCTATGCCAAATGCAGATTCTAAGATGGATTAAGAGGATTTGGGATGAGAATTCCCTAATGAAAAAATGGAGGGAATACAATGGGTGACAGAGCAATCAAAACATTTGGGAAAAGGTATGTTTGGAATTTGATCTTCAAGTATGTTTGTCATTTATCTTCAAAAGCTCTAGCCTACGGATTTGGTGAAAATCCTAGTGTCCCCAAAATAGCAGCACTTCTTAGTGTGCTTTAGATATATCTGGTTGATAAGAGGAAAGACACCTGTTGTCGCTGTCACTGCTTCTTTTCTTTGTTTACTGCGTGCGGCATGCATGGGTTGCAGATGTAAACTCTTAGGACCTTCAGTTAATGCAAGCTGAGGCTGTATTGTGTGAGCTGTGTTTCTCAATGAGACCATGTTATTGATGTACATAGTTTATTGTCCTTGGTTTTAATTGTGCCTGATAAGATTCAGTGTATGCTTTTGTCCTTCAGTGGCAATAAGCAAAATGCTATCCATTTTGGAATAAAACATATCAGTGCATTTTGTTTCAAAACCATATGTCTGCCTGATCAGTTTTCAGTAATATTTTTCTGTTGGGTTTACATATGGGATAGAGAACTAGAAAACTGCATCCTAATGGCAGTTCTAATTCATAAACTTATTAGCATTTGCTGTTACATCGCCAAGCTGCTTCCCTCATCAATTCTGGAATGTGATGGTATTAGACTGTACTGATTAAAGTTTTATAGTCACCAAATCAGATTAGCTATTGAGTCACCTGACTAGGTAGGGTTTGCAGTCATGTGATCCAGTGCCCTGCTGAGCTTCCACTGGGAGCTGAAACAAGGTAGTTTGCTTTTGAGATGTTCTTAAGTATCTAACAGCATGGGTCATGGATTATGGCTGCAAAGAAGATGGCTTCATTTTCCTGATCTTTGAACTAGCTAGAATGGGGTAAGTTTGAAAGTGCAGGATCTTCAGGCCATGAGCCAACAACTGGAAAGAATGTTTAATCCTGGAAGTAGTGACACCAAAAGACCTGGGCTTTTTTTTTTTCAGTATGAAACAGCTTAAAGACTACTTATCCAATCAGTCTGTGGAAAACGCAAGGATTAGTGGGAGAGTTTAAGACATACCAGTTGTACGATATTACATAAAATATGATATGATTTTCTTCAAAAGGCCTCTGGATGTTACCTAAATGCGTGTCTGTGGGTATAATGAACAACAGCAATAAAAATTTAGACCTGCGTTTAACTTAAACAGTTCTTTTAAAATAAAGAAATTAGGAGACATGAGTTAAAGTGGTATGTGCTGAAGACAATAATATAAATCATAAAAAACTTATTGCTTCTGTAGTTTCAGATTATAAAAATGTACAGTATAGTATTGCTGAAACTTGCAGAACAGTAATATTGAAAGTGAATTGTAAGTTGCATGTACTGTCTTAACAAGCATCATACAGATTGGTGGCATATTTCATAGAGATTATTTTCCTTTTGTTTATCATAAAAGAGGAGTTTCATTTAAAAAAATTAATTTCAAAATACTTGTAAGATAGGACTAAAAGCAATAAGGGGAAAAAAGAACCCAACAACTAGAGAGGAGTATTATTTTTATTACGGCTTTTGATATTCTGTAATGTTTTCCATACTGGGTTCCATGTCCATATAAAGCTTATTTCAGGATTAAAAACTAGAAATTAAAGACAGGTTGATTCTAGCATTTTCAGATGCTTATCATCCAGAAATCTCTTTCAGATTGAATACAAATGGTTGCCCTCAAAGAATAAAACAGTTTGTCACTTCAGCATGTCAGTGGAAGAGGTGAAGAGTAAACTTAGTGTTTCAACTGGAAAAACCTAATTTAAATGTTGATATTTTGAGTCTTCATTTTTGTCTTCCAGTTGTATCTGCACATATTTCATTAAACAGGCTTTTCTAAAGCTAGGTAAATAGTGTAGGTAATTGTGATTTATGGAAAGGAAAGGTTAATAGCTGTGACTTTTTAAAATGTAATTTATATTAGTGCAGTTTATGCAAAGGTATAGGATAACTTATATTACATCTGCTTTTAGAGCCTAAGATTCACTGAATATCTGTAAAAATACATGTATCATTGAAATTAGTTTATAATTGCCATAACATTTTTTCCTGGTATGCTGGTATTACAAAGGTTAAGAATTCGCTCACTTTGGATTTCAAAAAAGCATTCTGTTTTCTGCTAGGTTGTTAGGGCTTCTAGTCTTCAAAGGCATTATTTCAAATAACCATATTGTTTCTATTACAAATCTACAGTATCATCAGGTGCTGGAATACAGGCAATGTTTGCCTCTCACCTACATTGTGGGGTTTTATAGAAGGTGCCTTTTTTTTTTTTTTCCTGATTTAGCTGTCTTGTCAGTCTCTTCAATGTTGTGAGACCTGAAACCTGTGAAATGGTTTGGCAAAGTTCTGCCTGTGGCCAGAGAAGATTTCACAAATCCCCTTAGAATTCTTTTAAAATTGTAGTTCATCTTTGCTTGCTGAAATATTTTTAAGGAGTTTTCATAATGGAGAATTTTCTTCCTCTTCTAATGTTAGCCAAAACCAAACAGTAATGTTTCAACAAGAAATACTTCTGCAGTAGTTTCTGAAGTTAAAAGTAAACAGCCTGGGTCATTAAGTCTTGTAGTTGCACAGACCCACCTTTCTGACCTCCCTGCTTACAAAGGAAATGTTATTATTAACTCTTCTTATGCTTGCAGGTAACTTCAGACTACTGTGCTGAAGTGTAGAATCTGTATTGCTGACATTATTTTTCAGCTTAGCTTTCAACAGATGTAGTAATTTATATAGCACTGTGAATAGTGATGCGGTTACTGACCGAGTTCATGGTTGTGGCCTGCAGTAGCAGGAAACTCAGCAGAGACCACGTACTTTCAGCATCTCTAATCTGGATTTTTTTTTGGTTAAATTATGCTTTTCCTTTTCAGCTAAATAAATGGTAGCGAAAAGCCTTTCACTGTGTGCTAAGATATTCTCAAGTGCTCTTGTTTCCAAGGGTGACTTTACTGGGGGCAGCGATGCAGTCTCAGAACAGAGTTCTTACGTGTCCCAGTTACAGATTTTCTTCCCATGCTGCTGACAGCTTGATTTGTGAAAGAAAAAAAGGACAAAATAGCAAAACAAAACTCAACCCACAGCCCCTGCAAGACAGAAAAACACAGACTTGCTGTGCTACAGAGGAAGTGTCAAACACAAACATTTCAAAGGAGGAAAGCTTCTAGTCTACATGTACATGATAAAAATCCTTTTACAAGAATAAGTCACATAACTGTAACTGTTTTTAAGCTTTAAAAGTTTCCTGTTTAATACCTGTGGGATAAGTCTGTGCAGCTAGCTGGAGGCCAATTTTAACGAGCAGAGAGCTTTTGGCAGAATGCGCGTGTCCTTGTTTTGAATTGCAGCCTGCACCTAGCTCTCATCTCTTGTTTTTCTGGTTCCAGATTGACAATTTAAAAGCTCCTTACTTATTCGCATCCATTAAGCAGTGCATCCCTCATGGGCATGGTAGCAGACACTAACTCTTGGTAGATGTTTTTCCAAAGTGCAAAGAGTGGGTGAGAGAGGGAATACCTCCTCCTAACAGCCTAAAGAGTTAATGAGCTGAGCTGAAACCCTTGTCCAAGATTTCGGTGACTTTCCACGGGGTGGAAGCTAACTTTCAGAAGCGCCAAAACTATCCAATACACTGATATGAAGAGACATTATAATAATTTAAAAAAAGAACACCACTTAAGCATGCACTTAAAATTAACCTTTCTTTTTAGACAATTTTCTGGAGAAAAGACATGTGAGTGTTCAGAGTGCTCAATACTCTTATTAAGATTCAGGTTTCATCCTGGTCTGTATTAAAATGATTACACAGGAGCTGAAACCATTTGGAAAGCTTAAGCCCCGGACAGACTGAGCTTTTGAGAAGGTGCTCCCTGACTCCTGTGGACGTCCGACCATCTGAGCCTTTTGCAGCGTTTAGAAAGTCCACCTGTCCCTGCAGAACAAATGCATGTGTCTTACAACAGGTAAAGCGCTGCTGCTGGCGTTTATCCAGCAGCTAAACGAGGGGAACCCGCGTCACTTTAGTCCCTTCTGAGGTCTCACCCTTTTGGGGGTTGCCTTGGGTCTTTTAACTCATCCGGGAAGAAGATAGAGTCCAGAAAAACGGGACGGGTTTCTTTGTGTGTTGCTTACCTGATGGTGAAGTCTTCAACGGCATCCTGCATAGCCTTCAGCTCTGAGCTGAGCTGCAGCCCATCCCCTCCTAGAGCCTCCAGCTGTCTCCTCATGGTGCTGATGTATGCGTCAAACATAGGTTCAAGGTTATTTTTCACCACTTTTTGGTCTTTTAAGAGGCTCCATTTGGTCTCCAGTACTTTATTTTGTTGCTCCAGGAACCGCACCTGAAACCCATCAGAAAAATGTAAATCATTTGGGATCATCAACTTAAAACTTGCCTCACTTTTCACGAGATGGGGGCTTTAATGTGAGGGATTTGGGGTTTTTTCATTTATGTAATTTAAATGGGCTTTAGATGGGCATGTCATCAAAAGGTCGTTGGGAGGAAGATTTGTAAACCAGGAGCAATATTCAACTGCAAAGAAACCTGGAAAAATAATTTGCACCTTATCCAGGCTGTCTGTAGAGCTCTGACAAAATGAGCCGTACGGACAGTCTGGATATGGAGGTAACAAGCTGAAGAAAGTCCTTAACTCCGTGCATTAAGGGTTTAGAAGTAAATTTATATTGTTGAGAGCAATTCTGATCCTAGAGTACAGGCAATGACAAACATGCCAGGCTGGATGAAGTGGAACATGTCTTACCTTGTCGATGAAAGAGGCAAATTTGTTGTTGAGGGATTTGATCTGGTCCTTCTCCTCCTGCCGCACTCTCTGCATGTTGGGGTCAATCTCCAAGTTAAGAGGTACCAAGAGGTGTTGGTTGACCATGACCTCTTGAATACCTCCAGGGCCGTATCCTCCTCCGAACCCAAACCCAGCTCCACCAGCTCTATATGCCAACCCGCCATGACCTGACCCATAACTGTATCCTGGTCTAGCAGAACAATACCCTCCGCTCATGGAAATCCTCTTGCTCGCCCCTAGATTGTGAAGGCTCCTGCTGCCAAAACCACCGCTGGTCCGTCCCACGCCTCCACCACTGCTGCGGGACACGGACACGGAGCTGAAGCTGCTTCGGTTAACAGGCATAGCGGCAGAAGCCGTACTGAAACTCTTGGTGAGTCCTCCTGACCTGATGCCAACCGACTTCTGCGCAATCGTTTGCTGGTGGTGAAGGCAGAGGACAATGAGGTGAGATGGCGGATGAGTAGAAATCTTTGGGAATTTGGATCAGGAGTCCCCTCTGCCTTTTATCCTTTTGGAGAGCTGGGCTTGTCCGCAGAGGACCTCAGCTCAGTCGAGTGAGCTAATTGGTTTGGTATGCTGGCACGTGGCCACCTTTCCCAACCCGTTAATCACCAGGCTCGCTAATGCGATGGGCTGGCAATCTTCAGGCTCATAAAACTCACCGAATTTTCTAACCTGTATTTTTCAGAGCGGGGATTACTGGTGGGAAAAAAATATATTTACATCCAAAAGTTCCCTTGGTTAATGGTGTCAGGGGCCATTCAGTTTAAAGCTGATAGGACTGAAGTTGCCACAAGAGGGAATCTAGAGATGCTGAAAATGCTGGTTTGATCTGCTTTGCTAAACAAAAGACTGATTTTGCTCCCCGATTGCCAGCCATCTTGGGGTAGGAGCAACCTGTCCTGATCTAGGCAAGAAGTTAGAGGTCTTGGTCTGCACTCCTCATCTCTGCAGGCAACGCTTCATCTGCACAGAGGTACTTTGGGAACGGCGATAACGAGGGACACGCCTGTGCCTTTCTGTTGGCTATATGGCGAGCCTGGATGCTTTGTTCAGCCAAAATGCTGAATGATGAGATAGCTAAAAGTATGTGGTCCCCCAGAGAGAAAACAGCCCGACTTGTAAAACTCCAGGTCATCAGATGACTGTTTGATGCCGGACAGTGTTTAAATAACAAACCAAATACCAGTTCTCCTGGTGTCAGTGGAAATACAGTCCAGGGAAAGATGGGCAGGTGTTGAAGAGGACGAGCTATTTCCTTTCCAGTAGTGTGTTGTTGTGCTTAGACCCAGAGGATTAATGAAAAGCTGGGGTTTATTCTATCGCCTTCTCTTTAGGCTAGGAGTCAGCATGCCCTTGACGTGCGTCACGTTTACCTCTAGTGCTTTAGCCGCTCGGCAGCGTTTTGTCAGAGACCGAACTGGCCCAGTCTGCTGCAGTAATCTCGGCCCATGTGGTCCTTTGTAGTTTGTCTCTCCTCAGAGAAGGGGAACCAAACCTTCCTTACCCTCAGGGTCTTTAACTGTCTCACAGCCTATGTGCGGGGACATTATTTTTCCCAAAGAGGGTGAGTTTGGGGGTTTAATGGGTCTTTTCTAATTATGGTAATGGCAGTGACGGCATTTTATTAGCCCCTGCAGCTAGTGCATGTACAGAACAGCATGAGCTGAAGTACTTGCTCTCTTGGGAGAAACTAAATTTATATCCCTACATGACTCATCACATAAAACCTTGAAAGATTACAAGGGTTTTGGCATGATCAAGGTGGGATGAAAACACTGAGATGCCGTAATGTAGAAATTAAGATGGAAGGATGTTTTCTCTAGGGCCTGCTAGGAACAGTAGATATTTCCCCATCCTGTGGAAGATACTGGTGCTAAAAAACTTTGCTCACACCAATGGGAATGGAACATCCAGCTGCTCTGTTCCTTTTGGATATCAGAGGTGTCCATGGAGTTGCAGTGAGTGCAGAGGAAGGAAAGGTCTGAACTCTCGTGTGTGTGACTTTGTTTACCTTCAACTCTACTCTGCTATGTCAACCACTCTCTTCTCCAAGATCCCATAAAGTAATTGGTCTTCTGCCCGTTGTCGCTGCCCGACGAGCTGCTCGCCCCCGACTTCTCCATCCCCCAGCTCAGCGACACCACGCTGAGCCTG
>JANZLP010000018.1:24192750-24203072 GCA_026930925.1 Chelictinia riocourii
AAGGGTGAGCAGAGGCAGTTGTATTGGTGTAATAATGTGGATTTATGAGTTTAAGGTTAAAATGATGCCTCTTCTGAAATAAACCCAATATAGAGACTTTGCAAAAAGATCCGAACAGGGAGCCTTTCTATCATTTGGTTGATATATACAGTACCAACCTCCTGGAGACTGTTCTAACTTGGTAATTGCCGCTAAAATGAAATTAAACTCTGTAAATGTACAATCATACACAGGCAGGTTTGTCAAAGATTTTATCAGCCTCTTTTGCTTTTGCAGGCATAAGGTTTTACATCCTGCACATGCAGTTCTGCAGCCCTGTGGTGGTAAAACATGGGTTTTACTCGTAAGATGATCGTTTATGAGCCCATGCAAACACATTCAGTCAGGATCTCTGAAAACTTAGTTTGGGCATGAGTTAGTATTCTGCATGTAGATGCTCTATAGTCCCTGCAGGCTGTTCTGTGCTGGTTGGAAGCAGCATCAAGAGCAAAATGTGTACATAGAAGCTGCTGTGAGTGCTTAGATGTCAGCAGACTAGGGAATGATAAAGCCATATATCCTTGCCATAACAGGCAAGAGGTTTAAAAAAGATCAACTCTGTAACAGAACAGGTGGAAATAAAAAACTGCCTTTGAACACTTGTGAGGGAAGTAATAAATACTATTCTGTTAGTTTTGCAGGTACTGGGGTTTCACATTTCAAAAGCAGTTTGGTCCCTGTACTGTACAGTCCTAAGTCTGACTTCAATCCAGCTAACAAGGGAGCATCATTTAGAAGCAGTCTGCAAAATGTCACCAAGATGGGGACAAGGATTTGCTTAATTCTTGTGTTCAGTCTGGCTGTTCATATTGCTGGGCTGTTCTTACCATGGAGTTGGAAAAGCTGTTAGACCCCAGTACAAGATTCTGTTTTCATTTGAGATCTGGACTGTTTGCTCTGTGCTTTCTTTAAGTGCCCGAAAGCTTCATGCAACTCAGTTTCAGGAATTCCAGCAAAAAATGACTGAACCTTGGTAAAACTGACGTTGTCCGTGCACTAGTTTTTAAGTGTGTCTTGAAAACAGTTTTAGCTCCCAGGTTCTGTTCCTAGTCTTAATTTTATTTTTCATCCGTCTCCATTAGGAAGCTGTCACAGGGCCTGTGATCCATGTAACTGAAGGAGTGCTTGTATATGGATACAGCACAATACTTGCTGTATGCCAAATAAGATGGTAAGTGAAAGCACTGTGCTTTTTTTAAATGATTGTAGTCTGTTTTCTCTGCTTCTCTTGGGACTTGCCTTCATCAATAGTTCATAGTTGTATAGAATTCTGTGGGATTTAGTGTAACATAGGTTCTCTCAGAGCATCACAGCCAAAAAAGGAGTAAGTTATGGGGGAAGACAGAGGGACGGATATAGGTGAAAAGCCAGAGAGACACCCTGCATGCTTTGTTCAGGATTAAAAGTATCCATTTGTTAAATATTGTGTCCAGAAAACATACCAAGAATCAACATTCATTAAAGGCTTATGTATTTCAGAATCTGTATTTGTTACAACTAATACACAGAGGAATACATTCAAACTTAAATCTTTATATTTTTTAATTAGTTGTTCAGTTCTTATGTAAACATCAGACACTTCAAGGGGTATGTATAATACAACATTTTAGCTGGAGCTATTAATGTTTTAAAGTTAGTTGGTGTGTTTTATACAGGTTATTGCGCTTTTCTTTCCTCATTGGCATTAGCAATCTGGGAAAAGCGACTAAGTATATATCTCAGGCTTGTTGTTACGTGGTATTACTGTCTTCTTTTTCTTGGGAGCCTGATGTCCAGGTAGATTGTGATGTTGAAAAACTGAGCAAACAGTGAGTCACTTAAGAATTCCATTTTCGAACTTTTTGATCCCCTGGAAAGTTACCATCCAGTTACCTTGTAAGTGCTGATTTATCTTCCTGTCAGCTGTAATTCTGACACTACAGCAGCTCTTTCTCAAGATTGATAGAGAGGCCATAACCTCACCTTCAGTGTTCCTTTGCTGAAGACTCCATCTGTGCAGTCTTTGCAGTGGTCAGGGCTTTCAGCACACCTGCCAGGAGCATAGATGTGCACTGACAAGCTGACTCCAGAAATGTCAACTAGAACATGAGCAGCTTCATCATTATCTATAAATGATAGCTATTTTCGCTTGATTATAACATAAAGTTGGTTCAACTTTTTGTGCTCCTTAATGAACTAGCAACAAAATAAGGGGCGGCAGGGTTGCCTTTTGTATTCGGTACCACAAATACAGGATGTTTTCAATATTACTCTTTTCTCCCCCAGGACGGTCAGTCACGAACTGTTCGTCAGTTCCAGTTCACTGACTGGCCAGAACAAGGTGTGCCAAAATCACAATTTCCTCTTTGCCCACGGGTTTTGTGACGGTGCCCCCCAGCCCCCAGGGGTGGAATGTTTGCATCGCATTTGTTTGCCCAGTACAGGTATTCTTCTAAACAAAATGTAGAAGTGTGGATTGTTGCAAAGACCTTCTCAGTGGTTCTCTCTCATTCTGACAAGATGTTAACTTTCAGAAAATTACTATCAACAGACAAATAAAAATTTCTTCCTATTTTCCTTAAAAATTTGTTACTGAAAAACTACGCCAATATTATCTTTGTATAAATTGCAGTAACTCTCTTGGGGTCAAGCTTTAACTTTCAAGCAATTCTCAGATGAAGAATAATAGAAAATAAGCCAACATCAGTGGATGTTCAATAAAAAAGTCGACTGTCCTCAGTCAGTTTGGATTTCTTTGTGCTCAGTTTTTGTATTTGCAGATGTGGCCATTAGAAAGGGAGTATATTGTACTTGAAATAAATATTTTAATATTATTTTATTGAAATAACTTGATAAAGCTTTTATTTCAAGCAGCGGGTTTTAGTGTGTTTTATGTGTACACTAAATATTTTCTCAGAAATTCATCGTTTTTCTGCTGAGAGGGAAAAAAGTTTGATATCCTTAAGTAAAAGGGTTGTAGAGTGTAGAAATGAAAGACATAGGTGACGTTACTTGTCTGGAATGCAGTTTGTTCTTAAAGGTCTGGGATTCTCAAAGGGGATTCACATACAGGAAAGTCTGAGACACCCAATTCCTTCACATCTGTGACCTTCTCTTATAAGCAAGTAAGACATCTCTGCTTTACCAGTCAAACTTGGGTATCTGCAGTATGATGCTGCTACATTGGAAAAACATTGTCAGAAAACCTGTCAGCACCCTAAAAATGACAGTGGTAGGCACTGATGATCAGACTAAAGCAAAACTTTTCTGAGAAATAACAAACCCAGTAATATGTGCTAAACATGGTAGTGTAAACAATCTTTCTGCCATTTAGCACAATACAATGAATTTTAGGAATGCATTCCGGAACCTGACTCTTCCTGATGGAAAAATAATCCCTTACACTGCTTGGGAAGGGAGAGGGCAGCAAAGCATTTTAACAGAGTATTTTGGGGAAGCAGCAACCTTATTTCTTTGGCATATTTTATTTACTACAGACTTGCAGTAGCAGTTTCACTCTATGGCATCTTGATGCTATACAACTAATGAGAGACATGACATTAAATGCAAAATAGGGAGGAAGACTTGCAACTGCTTGCAGATGGAATATGTCTCCATGTATAATCACACTAAGAAGTCAGTTATTACCAGGGCTTTGGCTAGCATTTCAGACCCTTTGGTGGGGTTTGGGATTTTTTCCCTATTGCCAGATGGTTTCTGCTCCCTTATTGCATTTACATGTACTGTGTTCTCGTATGACCTAACAAGCAGCCTCTATTGATTGTCAGGATTGAGCGTATTTTATATTGTAGTGCAAAGGGAATGATTTTACACTCAGGGTATTGCCTTATGAATAAGGCTTAAAGCTAACTTGAGCTTTAAGTCCAGAGCTATATTCTTTCCGTATTACTTAATTTCATTTTTGGGCAACTAAATTGTTTTTCATTTCTCTCTGCAGTTTCAAAGAGGTTTTTTATAAAATGATTCCTCTTCTAAGCTGCAGAAAATATGAGCAAGGGATGAAATGATACTTGCGTGCTTTTGAAAGTGTATATAGTAATCAACAGAGACAGAAGGCTTTTCATAAAAACAGAAGTTAGTATTTAAAATCAACCTTTGAAATACTGCAGAATTTTTAATTACTTTTAATTTAATTCTCTTATTTAAAATACTTGTTAAATGTTACCTTAATTTTTGTCAGATAGCCTTTTTGATATAGGTTTGGGTCAGGCAGAAATACAGAGGTGTCAGAACAGAACAAAGCAGGAAGCTGGCTATGTCTCTTCCCATCCTTTTCTTGTGTGTAGGTTTTGTACATGAGGATGAACACCTGTTACATGGCACAACTGTAAATATTGCAGAATTTTTTTTCATAAACCTGGATGGTTTAAAATATATTATTTTGTTTGAAAAATGCAATGATAAGAGGACTGTGTCTTTCTAATGAGACTTTAACACCTTTGCTCATCTCCAGAAACACTAGTCCCAAAGTAGCAGACTTTTTTTAATCCAGCTTCCTGAAAGGCATGCAGCTTGCAATTAACTTTTTTTCTTTACTTTTATTTTTTTGTGGAAGAATCAAACTTTCTAGCATACTCTCGACAACCTGAGTCATTTGATGGGGTCCTTCAAGGTAAAAGGGTCATGAAACATCACAGAAAAAGGAGACTTCATCAAAAATCCCAGACCTTAACCTTTGCTATATCTATACTTCTTCTACTTCCCAAGAAGAAACACTGTGCTTCAAAATGAAATATTTCTATCATATACTAATGAACTAGTGTCGAGTAGAGAACAGATATGAAATTGTTCATGAATTCTGTTCTTTTTTAAAGTCTGTATTGGGAAAGATGATTACTATAAGGTCCGTAACAAAAATGACTGAATTTATTTTTCTGTTCCCTATTCTTTGGTCCAGTCTCTTCTTCCCAAATCAATTTTATGAGATGCGGCTTGGGACTTATGTTTAAGTAATAACCATAATACCAACAGAGTTTGCAAAGGTGGACTTACAGTACAATTATTAGGATCCACCAGATGCCAACTAAACTAATAATAATGTGTTTGATCTCAAACATCAATCCTTGCAGTAGCTGTCATGCTTAACTGTATTACTGGTAGGAATGAAATCTTGATCCCATTGCCATGAGTGGGGATTGGCTGCTTCTCTCTCAATGCTCAGACTCTGAGCTAATTATTATCAGCTATATTGCCTGCTTGCTTTTCAAGCATGAGTGTGACAGTTATAGAAATTCTCTTATAAAAAGGGAAATGATATAAAGAAAATCTCTATGACAACTATGGCAGCTTACCTGAGTGTGTTAATATCGATATAAAGAACTATTGATAACTGTGTAAAATAATTTTACCCTTTAAATGGAAGCTAAGGAGATGAAAAGTATACTAATCTATCATTAAAAGAAAATGAAACTCCAGAAAAACTTATGACAATTCCCTTAGCTCACTGTAGCCTTGTGGCACTTGTTATGAACATTAATCAGGAGAGGCATAATGGTGGTGTTAATAGTCAGATATGTGGCAAGAGAATTGAGAGGACTGTCTAATCTGATTAGAAAACTGGCAAATGCCATGAGGAACACCTGAAATGTTTATGGGCTAAGCAATGCCAAGGACCTCGACATTAAGATGAATAGACATATTTAGCACGGACTGGACACAAGACACAATAGAGAGTCTAAAAGCAAGGTGGGTAAGCGATGGTGTCTGAAACATGACTGTCAAAGCATATGCTTCATTTAGGAAAAATAGAAATTAAAGCGATCGGTGATTTTCTGTGCTAATGAATCTGTAAAGTAATACAAAAGACTAAAATGGCTAAAACAAGGGGTTTGGAACTAAAATGCTTCAGTGTTGATTGAACAGTGACCTAATGGAAAAGTATCAGCAGTGAGCTATATACTACCAGGCTAAGTTTTGCTTGTGAGCAAAGAACCTTGTTACGTGGTTTGACAGAGCACTGTGAGAATTGTGCTGTGGTGAAAAGGTTTAACGTTCCACATAAAAATGGGTGAAAAATTGAGAAATTGGTGGTAGGACCCAATTTTGATTCAGTGTGAGAATGATGAGTTTGTTTATCAAGATGTTACAGAAGAAATAAAAGGTGATACAACGCTATGGTAAGCAGTGAGTACATAACAAGAAGCTGTTCACAGAGAAAAGCCTTGGCTTGGTTGATCCTTTGATTAATTTAAAATTAAATAGAAATATTTCTCAGGCTGGTTTTGAAGAAATGACTTACAGAAATCAAAGTAAAGAGCTATTCAATGGAGTCACTTGGACTGTAGAACTCAGGACCTGGAATTGCTCTCTACTTTTGGTTTAAAAAATGTTTGAAATTTGCATCTTAAGCAAGAGGGAATAAACTTGTAAGGAAAGTTTTGAGGTCCAGTTTTGTGATGTTAAGCTGGGTAGCCATCTAGAAGTTTATTAAGAGTAAAAATCCCACTAGAAAAGAGGAAAGAAGCCAATGAACAGAGGAACAGATCTGTCATGGGTAGGAAAACTGTCTGGTAAGTATGACATGACAAGTGCGAAGGCCAAGATGACCGAGGCTTGGGAAAGAAATTGAATGTAAATCAATGGTAAATAGTTCCTTATCTATATTTTAAAGAAAAGAAGGTGCTGAGAGAAAGTGGGACTTGCATTTAATGTAAATGAGATGTAGACTGAGAATAATCTAGTTTGGGCCAAACCAGTTGGAGTTGGGTGGTGGGGGGTTGTCAAGGAAGAAACACAGTTCTTAATGAGAATAGAAAGTATGAAAATAGGATCTTAGTAAAGCCAAAATAAAAAGAAAATTTGGAAAGCATAATATACAAATTTGGCAGGGAGGAAGTAAGAGAGAAAAAAAAAACCCTGAACAACTCTTAAAAAAAAATGGTATGTGAAACTATGGTTCCTGTAGTTCCTTTTTATTTTTAAAAGATCAGTAAAATTGTATATGGTGTCAAAAAACTACAATACATGGTAGTGAGGATGGTCCTAGGTAACTATCCGGTGTTCTAGCTTTATTAGTATTCAGAACTTTAGAGAAGAAGTTAAAAGAAGATGCTAAGAATAAACAAACAAAAAGTTCTGGAGATTGATTTAAAATGGTATAACACAGTGAATTTAGGGAAGATAAATTACACCACATCTCTCTCTGATAAATTAAATTCTGCGTGTAAAGGATTTTTTTTGTTTAAATCTGACTTTATAAACCATTCTGTGTGGGTTATGTGGGAAAAACCATGAAGGATGGGGTAGAGGAAAATAAGAGAAAAACCATAAGGTAGCTGAATAATTCTACAAAAATCTGTTCTAAAAGTAGAAAATTTTGATTTGAAGTAAATTGAATGGAGGGTTTTTTTAAAAGCCACCTTTGAATCATTATATAATAACACTGGTATAAAAAGCAGGTACAGCATAATTAAATTATTGCAAACCCCCAAATTAAGAAGTCATTGTTATTAAGAAATGAACTTCATAAAGGAAGAATTTGGTGACTGAGGATAATGGAAATGGGAAGGCATTTAATACAACAAAGGATGATGCTATGCTTTAAAAAACTAGTCATAAGGATTTATTTTGCAAGATCTGAGCTAATCAATTGGAAATTACAACAAAAAGAAGAACTTGAATATATTAGCAGATTACAGGATGAGGGTGAGCTACCACTGTGATGTGGGTTGTTGAAAAAAGCAATAGTTTGACGCCCTTGGAGAAGTATTCACAAAGGGGGCAGCAAACTGCTAAGGTCATATATGTGATGGTGCTACATGTCATTTAAATTATTGCATGCTGTTCTTGCCCCTGCTTCAGTTATACAGTTCCAATTGAAAGAGGTGTAGGAAAAGGCTGCAAGGATTATCTATGGGATGGAGAACCTCTCTTCTGAGAGGAGACTCAAATAGTTTGATTTGTTTAGCCTAGCAAAGTGAAGCTGTAAAAAAGCTTGCTTGCTCTTTACAAGTATGTTAAAGAAGCGAACACCAGACAAAACAGCTGCTTAAGAGAAGGGAAAATATTGGCACAAGAACAAATTGTGTATCACCTGGTCTTAGACACATCCATGTGGGCTGGAAGTGAGGAGGTCTCTAAGGATTGGAGAAAAGAGATGCCCACAAGTGCTGTCTGACCAGAATTGCGCTGCGGCCTGCTGGAGTTCTACAAATAGGTCTTTTTAAGGAGTATCTTAGGATCGTCATTACAAGGCCAGGCATACGGCACCCGAGACCCACAGCCAAAGCCCTGCAACCTCTCATCCAGCCCTTTATAGGAACTGGATGTGCGTCATCTGTTTTTCAAGTGCAGAAAAAAAAGGGCTGGGGCTATGATAACGCCAAGGCATACCATAGACCCGAACAAAAAATACCTTGTGTTGGTGGAAGGGAAGCTCCCGAGCACTACAAAGCTCTTTCAGGCTGTTGAGAACGCCTTCCGCAAGCAAGGCAGCGCGTCCGCCCTGCTGCTGGGGAGGGGCGAGAGGGGGTCCCTTAGGGACAGAAGAACCAAATAAACGCTCTGGTGGTGTTACATGCAATCCACTGGAGGAGGAGGAGGCAGCTGCATCATAGACGTTGCCATCTGCCAACGTTTGAGGTCAAAAGAGCCTGTTGTCTCAAAAAGCAAGCTGCAGCTGCCCGTGGGCAGAACTGAAAGGTATCAGCATGGGCGCAGGCACTGTGATTTGCTATCGGCTCCGGCACGGTCATTTTCTGTGCAGCCACGCGGGGAAAGGAAAGATGCTGGGTGCAGGGAAGAGCTCTTTAGCTCCTGGCAAAAGGACGGGGGGGGAGGTCTCGGGTTGGGCGATATCCAAGCGTGATGGGGCTGCTCAAACCCCACGTTCACTTGGAGGCACAAGTCCTGCAGAGTGCTCTGTCCTCCTGAGTAACATATGGCTTTATGTCAGCAGCTGTTAGAAGCATGTACTTCCTGGAGGCAGGGCAGTAAAATAATAACAGGCGTTGTAATGACAGATCCTGAACAAAAGG
Organism: Chelictinia riocourii; assembly: GCA_026930925.1. Lineage (NCBI taxonomy): Eukaryota > Metazoa > Chordata > Aves > Accipitriformes > Accipitridae > Chelictinia > Chelictinia riocourii. The sequence continues at coordinate 24,201,765 of JANZLP010000018.1, forward strand.
GATGTGCAATTTGCATGGATGAAGGTCAGGTCTCACCCCTGGCACCTGTGGTACTGGGGAGAACCATGAGGCAAATTGTTTATTGTGTAATAAACGTTAAATCCACCATATGCTCTTTCTGCAGTTATATAAAGCCCTGACTGCAAAAACAAAGACTTCGCTGACAAGAAAAAAAGAGACGCAAATAGTCGTTACCACTAATCCTACAGCTTTGAAAGATTAAATGTCACATTACCGACTATGAAATCCTACTGAGCAATGTCTGGCTCTCAGTCTCACATCTCCTGAAGCACAGGAAAAAGAATGGCAAGAGGGGAACTGCTACAGCCAGTGATAAACAGAGAAACTGGAATGCTTCGCGGCGTTCAGCTAAAGCCCCAAGTCCCTTGTAAGTGGCAAGACTACCACGAAGGTTCTTCAAGACAGATACAAGCTGTGACAATCCAAAAAGCCCAGATTCAGTTGTTCTCAAACCGAAAGTGAGTCACCAAAAAAGAAGCGGGTTTAACGCTTCTCCAGAAAAGAGCAGCTTTATGCATAAATACAGCTCTAAATAAACAAAAAAATCCCTTTCCTCAAAAACAAATTGTGAGTTACTTCAGAGGCTTCTGTAACTTTACCCTGCCTATGCCCAATGCTCTTTACATCCTGCGGTCAGGACAAACGAAGCTCGAGCAAGGAGTCCCGGGACCGAGGAGCCCAAAGGACATGCACCAAAGGCCGCCAAACCCAACTGCAAGTGCCGCGAGTAGTTCCTCCGGATGCGGAGGGGCTCCAACCAGCCACCGGTCCGCTTCCAGCAGAGCAGCCGGCTCCGACACTGCTGGTGGTGCGGCCGACCTGGGCTCAGCGGGTGCTGGCCAAAGCGGGCAGACCCATCGCCGCGTCGGCGAGGCTGCGGATGCTGGAGCAGAGCTCTCTGGATGCACCCAAAAAACCAGGGAAGGGATACAGCGGAAAAGCTGGTTGTTTAGGAGCTACATAAATAGCACCGTGAAGAGTCAGGATGAATCTGCCTGCTTGTAAGTATTTATTTAGTGTTTCTGGAGCTGCGTAGGAAGGGGACAGCTGAGGCTGGGGAGCAGAACCCAATTCCCAGCGGAGTGCTTGCAAGCCCTGCAGGGAGGTGGCGGGGGAATTTCCCCGGCCCCTGCCTCATCCATCTGTCCCCGTTGCCCTAGAAGCCATCCTCACCACTCCAGCACACATATCCCTCTCTCCAGCCCCTGGCCCCACGGGTCTACTCGCTAGCCCCCCACCACTGCAGTCCCTGGCCCCATCACCCCACTCCCCAGGCCCCCCGGGTCC
>JANZLP010000018.1:24332150-24342424 GCA_026930925.1 Chelictinia riocourii
AATTGGGGCAGGTGACTATCGCTTGGTGCCTGGCTGGGCATCAGGCTGCTTGGAGGAGGTGGTGAGGGATTGCCTGGGCATTGCTTGGTTTGTGTTATTTATTCTTCCCCTTTCCTTTGCTTATTAAACCATCTTTATCTTGAACCACGAGTTTTTGCTGCTCTTATTCTCCCATGCCCTGCTGGGGCTCGCGGCTGGTGACAGTTACCTGCCAGCTGGGTCAGTCCACCACAACCGATCGGTTTTGTAGCTCTGGGGTGGGGATTTGTACCCCAGGCTGGAACCCTCTGGTGTTTCCAGAGGTGCTGAGCTGGAGCATGTCAGGCTCTCTTTGAGTTTTGTGGAAAACTCCGCGCTTTAGTTTCTTACTCTCCAAACTTTTCTAGTTAAATTTCTTTATAGATGCTATAAACTGCTAAACTCCAAGTCCTCTGATTCTTGGCCAGATACAGCAGGCATGTTCATCAGTGCGGGGTAGTTCTCTATGTGGAAGTGAAAACTGCTGGAGAAAAGAGTCAGATAGGAAAAACAAGCTGGAAATCTCTTGCTTTGTTTGGAACTGAATGTACTCAGACCGCACGTGGGGGAGGCAGAAGCCGTAGTCATCAGACTTGCAGCGTTTGCCCCAAAGCTGAGGGTATTTCAGATTTGTGAATAGGGCTCTGATTTTGATGGAAGTTGGTGACGTAACCTGAAATGAGGCTCAGAGGTTGGAGGTGGCTCTGCTGGTGGTCCCGGGGCCCGGCCTTGTGACGAAGGAGGCCTGGCTGTGTTCGTTACTTGCCTTCTACGCAGCAAGGCATTGAATCTTTTTACTTCATGTGGAAGATGGATCTTATGCAAAATTTACATCGCGTTTACCCATTTGCTATGACTTTTTCTCTCGTGTCTGCTTCTGGTGTGTCTTGTCAGGTCCCTTTCTTCTCTTGGAGAGCTGATCTCTTGCTTTTAGTGTTTCAGACAGCTTTCCCAAGGGATGACGCTGTGCTGTTGCAGAGCTGCTCTTCACAGGACCTGTTATCAGCATTTTGCTGTGAGCTGTCTCAAAGCAGCTGATGGACTGCGGGACTCCTTTGGGGGTGTTACACTATATGAGGGGGGGAGAAAGCAAGCGTTCTGCTAGAAAATTGCAGGTTTTGAAATCCCTTTCATATCTGCTCGTGAGCAGCAGTGGTCATGGGTTAACAGTAAGGGAAACAGGAGTGGTTGTGATGAGAGAGTTCTTACTGGAAAAATCCCCTTTTACCAAGTAGCAGCGTCACAGTTGCCATTCCACAGGTGTCTGGTTGTTTTTTCTGTGCCTTGTGTATGTGTGCTCAGGTTTTGTACTCTCTGCTGTTTCCCTCCAGGAGCTGATAACAGAGAGCCAAATGCAGTCGGTGTTTACAGATATCGGCAAAGCCAACTTCAGAGATCCTTCAAATTACTACGTGATTCCCAGCGTGCCAGGCCTGGCCTCTAATTCTGTCGCCTCAGCGGCATGGCTCAGCAGCGAGGGGGAGGCTCTCTTCGCTCTGCCCTCTGCTTCGGGAGGGATCTTTGTCCTTAAGCTGCCTCCTTGTGATGCACCTGGTAAGGAGTGGGAACAGGCTGCCTCCTCGCATCCGCCTCTCTGCGAAACATCGCGCAGCGTAGCATCCCCTCTCCTAGCTTTGAGCTTTGCTCGAGTTTAATTTTTGTTGTACATATTCAGTGTGTGTCCCCCAAAAAAAGCTCTTTTATGTCATGCCTGTGAAGCCCCTCGCTGGTGGCAGTAAATATTTTGTTAATGAGTACTCAGTGCATTTCTTAATGCTTTTGTTTTGAAAGGAATGGTTTCGGTTGTGGAATTGAAACAGAGCTCAGTGATGCAGCGTTTCCTTACCGGTTGGATGCCAACTGCCATCAGGTTGGTGTCTGGCGATGAATAAGCGGCACTAATTTTGTCTTTTCAATTCCCTCACCTAGAGTTTCTAGCTGAAGTCAAAGACAGGCAAGTCAGCATCTATAAATACTCTGCCAAAAAAGTTAACTGGGTCACAGGGCCTATCACAGTGCGGAAGTTGGGACTCGAACGCTGGATTAGTTCATCTTAATAGGGTCCTGCTGATTCTGCGTGTCTGTGTCTATGAATATGTTATATCTAGTAATTGGCCTCCAAGGATTTGCCCAGGATATGGCTCGCAGCCAGCGCAGATTAAGGATTACAACAGTTTTATGTTCTTGCCCTTGTTCTGAAATGTCAGGCTTGTTCCTGACCGGCAGAGGTTACCTGTGGATGACACGGACACTCTGTGTGCAGGCTGGGCTTGGTGTTGGATCGTAATTATTACAGTATCTTAGAGTGCACAAACAAATTCTAGGCCCTGTTACCTGGAAATGATAGCGAGTCCCCTGACGCCCTGAATGACTTTGACCATCAGCAGTATGTTGTTTGGGGCTGGCTGGTCGGATCCTTACTTCCTACTGGATCCTTTGCCTGCATTCTGCAAGCACCAGGCTGGGGAAGACGGGGATGTGCTTTGGCTCTGCCAAAGCGGGTGAAGAACTGGGTGTTACTGGTGTGGTGGGCTCCTCTGTGCCTTGGATGCTGACCTGCACAGTCCTGAAACGCTGCGCTCTCCTCCTGGTCTCTCACCACTCGTTTATTTGTTTTTAAACACAGCATGGATCTATGTGCTAACCTTGATTTTCTTTTAAGCTGTTGTCGTGGTTTAACGCCAGTCAGCAACTAAACGCCACACAGCTGCTCACCCGCTTCTCCCCCACAGCAGGGTCGGGGAGAAAATCAGGAAAAAATACAACTTGTGAGTTGAGATAAGAACGGTTTAATAGAACAGAAAAGAAACTAATAATGATGGCACTAATAAAATGACAACAGTAATAATAAAAGGATTGGAATGCACAAATGGTGCACAGTGCAATTGCTCACCACCTGCTAATCGACACCCAGTTAGTCCCCGAGCAGCGATCCCAACGTCCACACTGCAGTGGCTGTGCAATATTGATAGAGCAAAGAGAAGTGTGTCTTTAAGTGTGGATTTTAACAGGACTGGACTAACAGATTGCAGTGATTTTCAGTCTGCTTGTGCCAAAGGAGGCTTTTTTGGTTATGAAGTCATATCTGATTTTGGTACCGTGTTATAAAACATGGCACTTATTATAAATAAATCTACTGTAGTCATCGTAATGAACTATCAAATAATTATCTTTGATAGTTACCCTGTGTGAACTGGTTTTCATAATTTAATATCTTTAAATATGCTAAAAAAGTGTATCTGTTTCCATGAATAGTGTGAGCAAAAGGCCCTGATAATTAAGTCATTTTCTCTTTGGGAAGAATGGAATTACCATCTAAAATATTTATAGGAAATATCTCAATGGTCATGTAATGTATCAAGTCCGCTTTGAAATCACCATTTCCTATAGCTTGAGTTCAACAGAAGTTAAAATATCTTTGCATAACATGAGTACAAGTTAAAAGTGTTATTAGTCTCTATTTTATCATGAAGTTCTATTGTCAAGGATAGAATTCCCAAGTGTACCAGAGAGGGGGAGGAGGTGGGGGGAGGGGCAAAAAGAGGCACCAGATTTCCCAAGAAACAAAGAATAAAGAAAATGTCTGATTAGTATAGTTCAGGATAGGAATGTGGCAAAGCTGAGAGGAAAGCTAAGAGAACTAGAGGTTTTGATGCTGAGCGAGCAAAATTGGCATAGTTTAGCAGAGAATCTGTTTGTTTTCAAAATCCGTGTGGAAAGCACCCAGTCATAAAAGTGTCTTCAGCATCTACAGAAAGGCTGCATCGGTGCTTTGGAAAACTCGCTAGATGCATTTTTAGGCCCTAGATAACTTTCTGACTGTGGTCCTCTGAGTCTGATCCAAAGTTTATTGAAGCCAATAGGATTTTTTCCACTGATCTCAGTAGACTTTAAATTATGTGCTTGATCCTGAAGTTCTTGGACAACAGATGAGAAAAATTGAAATACTGCCTGATTAAGGACTGCAGATTTACATTATGACATACAGCATACAGACTCAACCATATCTCCATCTTGATGCTGGCTTTGGCATCTAAATAGCTTAGAAAAATATACTACTACTATACTTACTACTGTAAGAATTTGAAAATGGCTTTTGCTTTATGCCTGCAGAGTCCTTCGTTGCAGCTATAGTCTGAAAAGTTCTGGGGGTGCTGTGTTTTCCACAGTGTAGACATGTTCTAATATTTCAGTGTATTATTTTCAGAACTTCCTTATATCGAGCAGGTATCAATTCATTATACAGATAAAAATAAAAGATTAGGGATCAAAGCCCAGCTCCTTCTGAAATGAGTAGCACTGGCTCCTCGGTTCTGTTAAAGCCAGAATTTCATTTCAAAAGTTAGTTCAGAAGGCAAAAGCCTTTCCAATAAAAGGCATGGCAAATATAGTTTCATACTACAGGACTGAATAAATAGAGGACCCTTATAATTCCAACTGCTTTTCAGCTGTACTGTTACTTGCTGGAGGTGTAAACATAACTGTTTCAAATAGTATGTGATATTATTCCAAATTTCTTAAAACTATTAGAACTTCCACTAATAATTTTAGTTCTAAAAAGAAATTGTTTTCAATTTTTGCTTGTGTTTGTGATGCAGTCCAATGCTATCACGCTTTAGAAAGGCAGATGGGTAGGATAAGGGAAAGCATGAAATCCACACACCACCTTTATAATAACCCTATTTATAATGTGGGCTGAAGATGGAGAGCTCTTTAAGTTAAATTGTGTGGACTTGAAAGCATCAATGCTGAATATTTTATGTGAAGCTTGTCAAGGGCCCTTACTAAAATAGCTTAAAAGCAGTATCACAGTTGCCTTCTTATAAGCATTGCACACTTTCAAAGAAGAAACATGCTGAAGGGTTTTCAATATTGCCAGAAGTTGGTATATATATTCTTTTAGGTGTCAGATTTTATATGCTGCATATATACATGCATGCTCATGGGAACAAACACCTTTCTCGCCACGTTTTTGCAGAAGCTTTATTTTATATAATGCATGTTGATCCTTCAGGTATAGTAATTTTTTTTGTTGTTTTTTTTTGATTTGGAGTTTTGTTGGGTTTGGTTTTTTTATTATTTCAAAGCTGAGAGTTGAAGCGAAGCAAGAGTTCCTCAGCTCCATTTTTAGTTAAAGGGGTTAGAAAACAGCACCTGCAATCCATCCCAGCTGTTTTAAACATCAGCCTGTGGACAAGTTGCACCCTTTGCAAGGGCTTGTCTCCATTGCCTGCAAAGGAGCCCAGCAAACTGGCTTGTACCAAACATTTGACTTTTGAATGGCTAAATTTAGCTGACAAGGACTCTAGTATTAATAGACTTGCATTCACTGTACCTAATAATAACAGGACATAGTTGTTCCTGATGCGTTGTAAGAAATAAAGCTACAGCAGCAGTAAACTTACCTCAGTAAAAGGATATTGTGATAGTGATTTTGGCACTGGAAAGTGTTAAGCATTGTGGAAAACTCATTCCTGATGACAGCAACAGCTTGTATTTTAAACACTTTGCTAATTCATCTATCTGGATACAAGTTGTAGGTAAGCAGTTAAACACTGAAACAGGAAGTCAAATACTGCTCTTCCTTTTAAAAATTCATATTTACAGGCAGAAGTTGAGCTGCTGACATTTGGTGAACAAACTTTGATAAGGGCTTGTATGTTTTTATATACATGCCAAATCATGGTAATTTTCTGTGCACTTTATTGACTTTGTGAGGAAGTTTTTTAACTACTAGAATATTGAATAAACTGAAGTCACCGTCTGCAGTCTTCTGCTTCTCTTCCCCCTTCTTTTTCCTAGCTGTAGCAAAGGGATGGTAAGCTAAGGAAACAATTCAGGCTGTGTGTCCTCTGGGGCCAGGTAATCTGCATCCGTGGAAGAGGAGGGTTTCAGGTGCATCCCACTATTGAGCTCTGAAAATATATCCCCAAAATATGGTATATCTCACTCATATCATCTTAGTCATGGAAGATTCTGACCATTTGGGGTCTCAGTTGTGTACTGTTAAAGAAAATAGGTGTATAGATTTACTTCAGGGAAACTAGCCGAAGTGTGGTGCGGAACCCTATTTTCACCCTACCTCTACTACTCAAAAGTTTGTTTCCTAATGTTTATAAGAGAGTCCATGATGACCTCTGTTTTTTTTACACGGAAGCTACTGTGATAGTGAAAATTATTTCTTCTGAGGCAGGTAAAGGCTGAAAAACATCTTGTATCAGAGAATGGATGGCAGCAGGGCCTTATAAAGAGGGTAGAATGTGAAGTTTTAAAGTGGATGTTGCTAATAGAAATGCACCTTTTCATATCTTCTGCGCTCTCAGAAGCAAAGCAATATCAAAGAGCAGAACAGCAAGAGATGACTTATTGAAAAATAAATCATGGGTGAAATTTTCAACATTGACTTCAATGAGACCAGCATTTCACACACATTGATATGGGTGCTGGATGTTTCTAGATGGAGGTTGCTGCATACAAATGCTCACTGCTCCATTTTTAGCATCGCTGAGAAGGAGTCATTGCTGTGAGTGGCAGGTCTTCCTGTCTCATTGAGGAGGTAAACAGGTGTGTTATGCAGAGTGAGCAGTTACTCAAGTGGAAGAGAGAGTAAGCAATATTTAGGTGTTAATTGGTAATACAAACCCATCCATTTTTCTTCTAGTACCAGCTCTATGACATGAGCAAGCCTATGTAAAGAAGTTGCCTTTTAAAGGCAGAAGATTACTATTTCATTACAGCAAGAAAAAGAGATTTAGAAAAGAGAAACCCAAGTTCAGAGTTTGATCTTGAAGTTGTCCTTAGAACAATTCATTGTACTTGTAAGTTAGGGTAACGATAAATGTTACCATGGTTGTCTCCCCACTGTCACTGAAAGGAAGTCTTTGCAGATTCTTTTCAGAAATTTGGAAATCCCAGTGAGTAGAAGACATAATTTCTTAAGCAAGATTTTCCTGAAGGAAGATTTCCTTTTTTTTAAAATCAGTACTATCCAAGCCTCAGTCCATTCATCTGCATAAAATACATATTATGGCCACACGGCTCAATCTTCTGTATTGCAAGGGTTTTATTGCTGTCAGTCTCTCGCTAACCTTAGTGAGAGAACCTGTGGTGGTAAAGTAAAAAATGTTTGCAAGATTTGGCCCTTAGTGGCATTTTAAAATAATGTGTGTATATATATACACATACACATATAGATACATACAAAGTGTTCTTAACCTGTGGTCTATATTTCAGCCTGCATGAAGTCACATTGCAGAGCTTACCCCTGTTATTGTTAATACCTGGGAGTGGGCCAGGAGCCAGGGGCCAAAGTAAATTTTCACATTTGCCCGGCATGGTTCATTGGAGAAACCAGCTCTGTTGCTTTCTTGTGCCTTTGCTCATCTGTCATTGTGGCAATACATAGTGACATTTCAAACTGCTAGCATGGAAATAAGATAAAAAGTGTTTGGGACAACTGGGAAATTTCATTTAGACAGAATGTCAGACCCTCGTCTCCAGTGAAAATACTGTAGGTTTACCATGTCCAACTTTGCCATATCATTTGATGTGAAATTAAATCAGAGGCTGGCCATGAGAAGGAAAACAGTTGAGCCTGTTCAGTTTTAGTTTGTCATACAGTTCTCGTACTCCTGATATCTGTTCCTTGCAAGAGCAAGTTACAGTGGCTAACCATATAAAGGTGTTTTGAAAGCATGATTCTCACAGAAATGCCTTTTAATTACTTGCATTACCTTGAAGTTTGAAAGTTAAGTCTTTATAAACCTTGTTCTGGCCCTCATTGTTCTTGTGGATCGAGGTCAAGCCGGCCAATAGATACTCTGCTTTGCACCGTAACCTAACACTGGCATTTCAGGACAAATAGGCACCAGCGTGGCTCCTGAATGGACGAGTTACATGTATTCATAAGCCATTCCGTTCATTTCTCTGACATGGAAAAAAGGGTAGGGCTGCTTTCATCCTGCTGCCAACCCTTTTATCTCTAAAGAATCAAATTTCAGGAAACCTTTCTGCCTAGGTCAAAATTTCAAAGGGATCCTGTAATATTTTAAAAGTTTAGCATCTCAATTCTCATAATTCTAAGGGGAGTGTTTCTTTTCCCACTGAGAGGACAAAACAAAGCAGCCCCCCAAACCAAAACAGAAACCAATGAAAAAACCTAAAGCAAAACACAGGTTTGGAGATGTGGGGGTTAGTAAAAACACGTTTAGTGTTACTTCACTTCCTACTATTCAGGACAGTGCATTGTTAAAACTGATGAAGAGTTCATACACATTGTGGTTATGGCTGTAGTTGGGGCTATTGTTGAAGGATGTTATACAGACATTTATCATAGTATGTCAGTAAACCCATTGTAAAAATGTCCTAGTAGTTAAATGAGGCTTAGATTTAACGAGGCTGTAAGAAAGGACCATTTTTTTTATCATACTGTAAATAAGGCTCCTATAGCAATGTCATTGGGATTAACATGCAGATTTTGTTTTGTTTCAAAATAAGAGCAGTATCTCCATGAAGTTAGGCAAGCAATTTAAAGACTACATTTTACAAAGCCTTTGAAGAAATAGTTGCTTGGTCATACTCTGACTACACAATGATAGTAGTAAATGAAGGTGTGACATTATAAAAAAATTCAGACTTCTCCCACCCCCCAATAAACTAATAGTAAACTAGGTAATAAAATCCTAACACTAATAAAATACTATGTTAATGGCTAAGTAATACATTGTCAGTGGCAGAAAAACCCTCTTCAATACTTTTTGAAAAGTTACTTAACATAGCTCCAAATTTTTATGCTACTTCATATGCTAATGGTGAACTGACTTTAATAAGTGTTTTTAACACTACTGCCAGTGAGAAATGTAAAAATGAGGCTTGTAACCATGAAGATTTTACCCATTAACATTTATTTTTCTGGTAGCTGTGAAAACAGCCATCTAAAGGTCCAAAAGGTAGTGATTTGGACCACATTTTAGCTTTCTGCATTTATTTTCAAACTGACATTTTCTGTGAAGTATAGGAGGCATGCCTTAGGTTTTAATTAGAAAGTATGAAACTGTAAGAGGAAATAAATACAATTTTAACCATTTGAAAGGACATTATCAACAGCAGAAGATTAGGAAGGGAAGAGTGTCTTAGTTATTCCTCATATGTTTCTTTTATGGTAGGGGTACATTGTTATCTTTAAAGCTGTAGTTTGATAGTAAAGCTTGTGTTGTGTTTGTAAAGTGAGTTTGGCCATCAGAGAAGCAGTTCCTGCCCTGAATAACCAGTCCTGAGCCCAGTGCTACCGTTCTCTAGTCCTGTATTTGTGCTGTTGAAGATTTGAATCCTGTAAAACCAAATAACTGAAAAGAGGTTCCAGGGGGTTTTTTTGAAACATGGGTGACATCAGTGACCCCATCTCAGTCTCACCAGTACCACCAGAAGGGAGCGGTGTCTGTGGCATGGAGGAGCAAGGAAGGCTCAGGAGACAAGCAGGAAGGAGGTTTTCCAACTTGTTTTGCTGCTAAAGAAAAATACCTTACTCCACGCATCCCTCTAGTCTTTGTAGATCCAATTGTGCTAGTCTGTTCGTGAGGGACAGCTGTCCACAGTGCAGAAGGCAGGACTACCCTGGGCTCCTGCCTTCCCGACAGCCTGCTGTGAGCTCCGGGACGGAGCACGGCTGCCTGGGAGGCTGACTCACCCGAGCGAGAGGCACAGAACTCGGTTCTGCATCATTTGATTCCAATTTTAGTACTGCTGGCTTTAAGAGGAAGATCCAGACAATGGAGTATTCTCAGGGAAGAAAAAAAAAATAGATCGTTCAGGATGAGGATATTTGGATCCATGGCAGCAGCCATAAACACAACAGCTTTCCTCTTCCACCAAGAAAAATTTCGACTTAGCCAGGGACTTGCACGCCCCATCCTCAGTCTCCCCCATTCAGTGAAAATTCTTACGAACAATATTGATTTCTTAAAGAGCATAAATGGGATGAAAAATTATTATAATGCACATATCTGTATCAAAAATAGCGATGCCAACCCCTCCCCTACTTGGTTTATTTCTTCAGAACTGAAGTCTTAAGCCTTGTAACACAGTGTAACAGAAAAGCAGTATATACAAAATATTGGTGTTTACAAAATATTTGGCATTTAAAGTGTCTTTCTGACAGACAGGCTTCAGCTAACTTGTTATAGCAAGATAATTTATGTTAGAATTAATATTGTCTGTATGTTCTACTGAGAAGCAAACACAAAGTGCCATCATGAAGA
>JANZLP010000018.1:24853114-24863878 GCA_026930925.1 Chelictinia riocourii
CAGCAAATAGATGATGGCTGTGTATCCCTTGGCTTACAGGTCCCTGTTTGGGGATCCCAAATCAATAACAGGTGGGAATGCAGTGCTAGGAAAGCTTGTTAGTGTATGCTTATATAAAATAACAGTGCACTTTATGTAATTTTTTAACAGATATTTTTATAAAACCTACCAACAAGTAAAGTTAAAATGAATACTGTCATTTTATACCATAATATTGATCTAATTAACATGTGAAAAGATTACCTGCTATGGCATTGGATGCTATAGAAACCTCAGGTTATACAGATAATTAGAGACTGAAGAGGAGTCTACCACATGATACTCCAGGGCATGAATAAGAACAGCTATGCTAGGTTTCTGCTCTAAACAGCCCCTTGGAGAAACACATCTCTCTTCACCTACTACAGTGAGAAGTTAGGGAGATTTAGCCTAAGCTATAATCCAGAGACTTTCATCAACTTCCATGGAACTTGAGTCAAATTTCTAGTCCATCCTCTGCTAATACAGTATAATTTGTGAAACTGTCTCACATTAAGAATTCTATGAATTCTTAAGAAATTGTATGGCTTGCTTGGTAGAAAGAAAGATTCATAGCCTCAATTCATAATTCCCATTGAAAAATTTAATTTTTAATACTAAACATGCAAATCTGCTAGCCATAAGTAATTCTAAAATGTTAATAAAATAATGTACTCTCAAAGCAAAACAGAGACATAAAATGTGTTCGTATCTGGTTTTGGAGGGTGAAATTTGTTAGACTACCCACAGTATCTGTATATAGAAGTATATAACTGTCATTTCAAACAACCTGGAAAAATATGCAATCAGTCACAATGTAGTATTGAAAATAATGGACAAATATTTGAGTTACATTCTTTCTGAAACTAAAACAACATTCTTGTTACTACTGAAACATGAGTCAAGAAAATCAATACACAGAAATAGATTAAAGAATAGTCTAAAATTTTTCATATAAAGCAAAACAAATCAGTGCAAGCATCTAAAATTTGAAAAGGAATTATTAAGACATCTTAGGAAACCAAGTGAGATGAGAAATCAATATTGAACACAGACTGTCAAACAGAGAACATAGAGCCTATATGTAGCAAAACACCTGAGCTGAATTTTAAGAAAGCTTTTTACTTAGACACAGCATATGACTCAGATAGGAGGCAGCAAGATCATCCTAGCAGGGACAGTTTTAAAGTCATGATTCCACAGACATTCCTCTTAGTTCAATAACATCTTTTCCCATGTATACTTCTCCATGTCCCCTTCTCTTCTCCTCTCCTTGTTTCCCCCCATATTACTCTCTTGCAACTGCTTATGAAGCCATGTAAACTGCATCAGGGAACTCATCCAGTCTAAAAATAAGCCTGCAGAAAATATCTACACAGGACAGGAATGAATTATTGACAATGGTGGTGGTAACAGCCTGACCCAGCAGTCTTACTCAAAGAAACAGATGAAAAAGTGTGGCCTAAATGGGCAAATAATTTTTTCATGTGCTATTCAAATATAAGTGCTCAGACCTCAATGAACAATTCCTATACAAAGCAAACAGAAAAAGCCATTTAGTTTAGCTTCCTTGGAACAGATCTCATTTATCAGACTACAAACATGGTATATACTTACACCTGTTGTTCTAAAGGAGGAAATACTGGGTTTGTGCCAATACTGTATGTTTCCTGCTTTTTTCAATTGGGAAACTAATGCCAATTTTTACATTGGCCTTCCAGGTCTGCAATAAGCTGGTCTGCCATAAAGTGGATATTTGAAATGGATGAGTACTTTCTCCTGAGCTAAATCTGAATGTTAATAGCAACAAATCAGGTTCATTTTGGTTGCTAAACTGCACACCTATTATAGTTCTTCAACTCTGATGGAAAAAATAGGGTGAAAATACAATGAAAATTATTCAGCCTTGATAGCTGATCCTCAGAACCTGTGGAAACTAATCTTTTAACCTACCTTGTGGCAATGAAAGTCTGAAGAGCAAACACAAGTGAAAAAGGACAATCAATAAGCAACATAGGTCCTCCAGAGAGACACCAGAAAAGTTTGTGCTTACCTCAAAAATGTTTGTAATTCATAAAGATGGAGTACAAAATTACCTGTCACTGAACCTTCCTTCCCTCTTCCCCCAGGACTTTCAAGTATTTTGCCTTTACACAGAACAGTTGAGTATTCCTCATTTTCTGCTTCTCAGGGGGAGAAAACCAAATGAGGTACATTTTCATTATATTTCTTTTTCCTTATCCATTTCTAAAGACTTTCTTCTAAAATTTTATATGACTGCACACTAAACACAAAAAACTGTGGGGCATCCTGTAAGCAACGATCAACAACTGCAACATTTTATACTGTGAAATGTTTGGGGATTTACCAATAAAATGTTTATTGAAATAAAAAAAATGCTGACGCAAAGGTTAATAAAAGCTTTCCTGATATTTTAGTGGTTAGGAGAAATGAAAAATATTTTAAGTTATGTGGAAATAATACCAAGACAGATGAAAACAGGGAAGTATAAGAGATAATTCAGATAACTAGGCTACAGAAATTGTATGGGAAAAAGAAAGGAACTCAGTCAGTGATCCTTATACATCCCTCTGGACAGTGAGGAGTGATAAAGAACACATTTATGAATTCAGCTTTAATTCTATCACAGACTTTATTATATTTGAAATACATTTGTTAAGTGTCCATGTGTTTTTAAGAAGAATAATACATAAGAACTAAAGAAAAGGGAAAAATTCTCTAGGACATTTTTCAAAGGCCCAGTATTTACCTCTTATCATTCATCTGGGACTGGGACACTTCATTTGCTCAGGAGAGTGCCCTGCTGTTCCCAACTGAAACCATGACAATAAAGGTATAACTAAATGCCAAAGAACCTTCTCCTCTCTTAAGACAGCAGTTCATGGACATTCCTGTAGTCTTGAAAATCATTTTGAAGGAAAGTGGTGGCTGAGATGCCACAAGCTATATTAAACTGATCATGTATTAATACAAGGTACTACCCAGATGCGCCATTCATTACTAGGTATCTTACATTGCAATGGTAACTAAAACTCCAACAGTGAAAAGATTTTCTTTTTTCCAGCCACCATTTCTTTGTCTCTAAGTGTTAGCACGTGCTTATTTGAGTTTAGAGAAAATACTTCTTACAATTGCTGTATGCATTCCTAGGTTATATGAGTGTATTTCCATAAAACTGAGCCACCACTAAAGAAAAATACTTTTAAACCTGCCCAACCAGTGCATTCAGGCAGAATAGGAAATAACAAACAAACAAAATCATTCAATTAACAGCAGCTTGTGAGGGCCCAAGTTCCTATCTTGGAAGGCTAAGGACAAGACCATGAACTTTATGTGTTACAGTTTTTAGGATTTTATCATCCTTTGCATAAAGGACAAGACAACCAAGATATACCTGCTTATACTTAGTCTGAAGCAATACTAGTGCCAAACAAGTACTACCCAAACCAGAGGTTTATGCAGCAGAGTTGTATACCAGCAAGGAGACCGAGAACACATTATGTCAAGTGCTCCGCAACTATGTGCTATGTGTTTGTCTTCCCGGAAACATATAGTTAGGAACTAGAGCATAACAATACCTGATGATGGCTGGTCCCTTGTCACCATTGGTGTTGTGAAGGCAGAGAGCTGTCTGCCAGCAAAGAAATTCTCATACCAGAGGGATTCTCTAATGTCAGAACTCAGTTGCTTTGCCAGCTCATGCAGCTAAACAGAAAGGCTGAACAGAAGGAAAAACTAATAGTGTACAAAAAAAGCTGGAACGAAGCATGTTGAAACAAGCAACAGCTCTGTATCATGCTCTGTGTCATTGCTAGCATGCAGCCTTCCCTTATGGAAAAGGAAAGGCAGCAGGAAACTGGGGCAGTAAGACCTCAGCTAAAAGTGGGTTGGAGGCCTGCTGCTCTCTACCAGGCTTTGCTCAGAAGCTGCCCGTTTTCACCATTCTGAAATGGTGGGGCCTGAGAATGCCCTCCCACATTACGCTTTGGCAGCCAAAAAGCTGTCTTTTGCAATGGTTGTCACCAAGCTAACTGAGTTGCGAAATTATTAGAGTCAAAACAATAACTATTTGAATTTTGATAACTCTATTAACTATCAAGGCAAAAAAATGTCTGAAAAAAGAATCTTTTTCTTGGGAGTTACTGTAAGCTGGTTTGTGAGGGTGTGAAGATGACAATCTATGGCTGCTGTTTGTATGATCATAAAGTTTTTTAAGTTATGCAAATACGATAGGATACATGTCTGTAATCACAGAAGAGATACATCATTGCACTATATCTGGAGGGCTTGGGGTAGGAATACAGAGGAGATTACTAAAGGAAATTGTAACTACAACAATTCATAGGAGCTAATAATAATCCCTGATAAACCAGCCTGTGCCCTGGGCATGCAGGATGAAAATCTCACCAATTGCTCCCAGGAAGCAGGCTTGCCCATCTGCAGGTTCCTCCCTCGCAGCACAGCTATTCCCCTTGTAACACAAGAATGGAAATTCTGCTTCATTTCACTGGGGTAATGCTTGAAGGTCGTAGCAGTTTGTTCTCTCCATGTTTGTGCAACTGAGCTGACCTAATCTTGTCCCCAGCAAACTTTCAGGAGCATGTGTAACTATTTTACGTATGAATTTAATAAACGGATTTCCATCAAATATAAACCATCCAACAGAGGAACAGCTTGTATAAAGCGATGCACATATCTGTCGTCATCACAGACCACTCGGGCTTTGCTCTCATGGTTACCATGATATCATCACAATCCCTCAGAGTGTGTACTGCCTTCTCTCTCACCACGAATGTCAATTATTAATGCCTGTTCATCATAACAACACATCATCTAGAAATTCTTTCTGTTTTCTCCCCGTACCTTAAAAAAAAAAAAATTGTCTCACATAATTTCTAATACAAAAGTGCACGTAGAAAATAAAAGTGTTTGCAGATGTCCGAAAGAAAGTATTTGCCTCTCCTGGATTAACTGGCCTGCTAATTACCCACAGCAAGTGTAGTGGGTATTTATCACTGGAAGAGAGATAAGCAAGGCAGGTGGGAAATGTTAGACAACTAACTCTTCTTGGTGCCAAAACAAACAGGTGCAGATTTTATTGATGTAACAAACATGGAAACAAAACCAAACAAATACAGAGATGATGGGGTATATTTCTGTACCACAAAAACAGTACCTACAAAGTAAAACAAAAGATGTTCTGTTTCCTGTTAGAGACACTTCCAAACCTAGGACTTCCCATCTACCTTCTGAATTCTCACATGAAGGATTACACCTGGGGGATTGTAGGAAAGTTGTCCCACAACAGATGGTCCAGTATATCTGAAGGAAATTATGTGGTGTATTTAGATAACCATTCTTAGTGGTCTCACCTCAGAGAGCTGCCTGAGATATGTGCTAGTAGTACAGCCAATGAGAAAAGCTACTTTAGCAGCATCTTCCCACTCATCCAATGGTTAGAATACACTGGATTATTTGGGGGGGGGGGGGAAGTGTTGCTGGGCACCCCTCCGTCAGATCCAGAATCACACATCAGACTAAAACACTAATGTAGATGCAACCTGGAAGCTTTTTTCTTTTCTGTGAAATGAAACCTTTCAACTGTCGCCATGTAACCCGTGTGGCTCACATAGGAGAGCAATGTTAGGGCGTGCAAAGTAAAACTGAACCAGAAGATGCACACCAGCTTCTAGTGGTGTTCTGTCTACAGAAACAGCATAGAGCTTATCCGTAGCAATCCACCCCAACCCAGAAAGGGTACAGCATCCTCAGCATCAACTCTTTTACTCAACAAATTCATTTCATTAAGTAATAAAACTCCTACTGACTCCACTGAAAAAATCTAGCCTAAATTTTTACCATCTTTTTTTGACCAAAATAATTTTATTGCCTTTTCACTCCTTTCAAACAGCTTGGACTAATAATTTACCCTCCTGCTAAAATGTTTGTTCCATATAGGTCAACATAAAACATTTGTTTGTTAAGCTTATTTTAAGAACAAAATATAGTGAAGAGTAATGAAAGCTATGAGTTCTGTAGCAAAGCATGCATACTACCAAACAAGAGATGCAATGAACTCCACTTTTTAAGGTTATGCAAAATCTTAACTATTTTCTAAAACCAGCCATTTGATATGTCTTATCAGAGCAGCGTGAAATTGGCCATGAAGGTACCTGTAAAATCACAGAGCAACATTCCACGTTCAAACCTTACGCGTGTTTCAAGACGTCTTGTAAACTTACAGGAAGAAGTATTTCAGCAGTTCTTCTGGCTAAAAGTCTGGGGTGGACAAAGAGGGACAGCTGTTTCACACTTGAACAAAGATGAAATGTGGCACAGTTGTGTCAGTTCTGGGGAGCTGGAGGTTACGTTATTTCACTGTAAATTAGTGTCTAGTTGCATTTCCTGGCCAAAGACAGACAATGAGATTATCCCAGATATCCAGCCTCAGAGCTGAAGCTCTCATCCTCATGAAACCACTGATAAATGAATAATTAATGGAGACAGCTGAAGCAGTATCTTCCCATCTACCCATTACCACAATGATTAATACCTCCAGCATATTTACTAGGCACTTCAGTTCACTGCTCTGAAGTATGGAGAGGCCCAGACCGAGGAAATTAGGGCAACCTGCTTACACTGCTGGGGAGCTTTGGGCATCCACTCAGTAACAGACCCTTTATGGTGCTTGGCTATAGAGGTTAGTGTACACTAAGATGGAAAACCAGCTTTCAGTTACACTTGGGGAGGTACACACCTTTGAATAGCAGAATCACTTTTGAAAACAGTCAAAGCTCCCTTATTGTATCTCTGTATCTCAAAAGCATGTGGCTGTAGATGTGACATAGGGTAGCTGGTGCAGTGTACTTTGATTCCCTAGCTTCCTGTGCACTAACTTCTGCAATTAATCCTTGAACTCATTATCTGACCTGAACTGCAAAGTACTCTGTTTCTGATCTTCCTGCTGCCCAGAAATGTAATCTTCCCACCCCTAGAGACAGGAAGGCAGAAAAGAGAATGGGATAAAAACTAATGCTTCATTAAGCGACATCAAGTTCTACAAGGATTTCCTGCAGTATTGCAGCATCTGGCTATGGAACACCATGGTACAATGCAGCTGTTGCCCATTTCCAGGACATTCATGTCATGGGCAGCAGTGGGTATAGGTTCCCACCAGTGCAGCTGCTTATAAAACTTATGTTGTCCTGACTACACTGTCAGTAGTGTAGGAGAGGAATGCATTCTACAGGAAAACTAATAAGTTCAGAGTAGCAGGTAATCACTACTATGTGATCAACTTTCATTTGAAATATTGAACATTGTACAGAACTAACCCTATGAAATACTTGATGGTCTCACCTCTCAATAAATTAAAACTTCAGGGTTTTGGCTCTCAAGAAACTGTCTTAGAATCCTGAATGTTTTTGTATACTCATAGTTGTTCTCTTTCATCATTACTGCTTCTTTATTATTGTAATTTTTGCTAGAAATATCTGCAAATTTGTCAGATGTTATTTGCTAATTTTTTTGAGCACATGTATTGATCTGCGAAGTAGCAGACAACTAGTTTATTTACTGATTTTAGTGACAACTATTTTTTAAGAGCTTTTATATGCAAGGTTATTGCATTTTCTTTCAAGAAAACTTGCTTGAATCCAAGTCTTATCCACTATACCCTAGCATCCTTGGGCATTTTCTAAGTTATTCACATGAAATTCTCTGTTCCCCTTTTTCTTTGCAATTGTTGCCTGTAAACTATGTAATTTTCAAAAGTATTCCCAGATTCTTTTTCTTATTACTGCCTCAGTAGTCCATTTCAGTGATTAGTGGGTTACATCTTTCAGTGTACTAATCTATGTGGCCTCACTCTATTCAAGCTATTTACCATAATTGTTCATTTCATACATTTCTTGAGCAACCACCTAAAAATGAAAATGAGAAAATCATATTTCAGAGCATGCTATCAGCATATAGCAGTAGACTTGCAAGTGTTAGTTTCTCAGCCACTAAGTAAAACAGGAAGAAATTGTTACATTAGAAAGAAAATCACAATATCTATGCATGACATACTTCATTCATACCAGCCAGCTCCTTTTGTTTTTATCAGTAGTGCTTAGAAAATGCTTAATTATGATGCCTTTAATTTCTTTATGCAAAGCAGAAAACCTTTAGCTCTGTGAATATTCCTTCAGATTCCTGTCTGCATAATTAATGCTATAGAAAGAATTCCTTTGTTGTCCTGTGCCAACAAGTGACTATGACAATGGTAATTGTTTAAAGAACAGACAATTAGCATACAGGTATTTATTCAGTGCAGATTAACTAAAGAATTAGTAGACCCATGAGCATCCGGAACAGTAATTTGTAATTTCTTAGGAAATATTTTACTGAAGCTAATCTACAGAAAGTTTGAAGAGATCTGAACTAGTATTAAAAACAGATGGCATGACTCATTTGTTAAACTGTCAGGAAGAATCAGGTTGATCTTTCTTTTGTGAAGTAACTCAAAGTACTCTACCTGCATGATGAGTCAAAGGTCTTCCCTATACTTCAATTCCCTGCCTGAGAGAGCTGTGATATTTAGCTCAAGCTCTAGATTAAGGCATTGTAACTCTTTGCAACTTCTCCTTTGATACTCCTGAAGAGCCTTTTCAGCTTCAGTATTGTGTCTATAAAAGCTTACCAGAGTACCTGCAATAATAGCCTACAAGTCAAATTCATGGGGTGTGCATGCTGTCTTGTTGCAGAAGCACATGAGCATGTGGTTGAACGCCTCACCAGGAAGACCTGCTTGAAAGTCCTTTTCCATGGCCAAGTATCAGAACACTCCCACAGGAAATTGTACGTGAAATGGGAATGACAAGTCTTGGAGACTGCTGCCATCTAGATAGACGCAGGTCTGAAACAGATATTTCATCATACCTCATTCTATGGTCAGTACAAAGATGCCCTCATGCCACATCCAGGTGTCAGCAATACCTATCTCCCTGTAAGTTCTTCAGAACTCTCTGGGGCATGTCATTTACTAGTTTGGCCACACCACAGAAATGCAAGTTACCTGCAAAGAAAATGCCCATCTTTGCCATAGACACTTATGTATTAAAAAAAAGTCATCTGCTTTTCATGAGATGACCTAGTGAACATAGTTTCTGTCTGGACCAAGAGAGACAGAGAGGAATAGTCTGGAGGGGACTCTGTGAAGAGGCACCTTCTCCCTCACTGAGCAGGATGTGTTCACATGATGTAAAGTATAGCTCTTCCCCCATGGGAAACATGGTTGCTGAGATCACATCCAAGGTAGTCCTAGTTATTAAACACAGTGCGGCTGGAGACACTCACACTTATTCATGTTAGCAGAAGGACAGCAACTGCCAGTTTGTTCAGCATGATTATAAGTCCTAAAAGATTGTGCAAGTAGCCAGAGTGACTGACCTGATTATCAGGCTGACACTGATGAATCAAAAAGTTATGGCATCCACTGAAGCGGTCTGTTGGCAGGCAGGGTGGATAAAACTGAGATGCTACGGAGACAACTCGGGAACATGTAAATTATGTGACGATACTCCTAGCTGGATTGCCATCATGAGACCAAGTTTGGGGAACACCACTGGGGAGTAGCAGCAAATCTGTCCTCTGCTATGCCTGTTATGGGAATAAAATTTTGAGTTTCTCGTCTAAAGTTTTCAAAACTAACTTCTAAGAATTACCACCTTCAGGGAGATTTGCATGTTATCACACACATTACTGCATGTCTTTGTCAGATCAAGGGTTCTGTAAGCATTGTCATTTGTGACCAATGTGTGGGTTCTGGCAGTTACAGATTTATCGGGGTTTTTGCTTCATCCTTTCCAGATCCAATCAGCACTCAAGATTGTTTAAAGGCAATATTATAGCTGCCTTTTTTTTTTTTTTCTCCTTTCTTTTAATTAAAGCTTATGGCTATCTTTCTAGAAAAAAGCAACAAATTACTTTCATTCTGGATCACAAATAGCTATCAGTGGCTATAACTGAAAGCTCAGCACTTTAAAGAACAAGGTTGTTATTCAGGTGTTTAAAGAAGAATATAAGAGCACAGATTTAGGCAGATATTTGACATCTACTTCCTATTAGCACAGAATTAAAACATTCTGAATGGGGACTTTATTTTGCATCTTGTATAGAATGAAGCATATTAATAGATGTAGCAAAGTTGATAATATGTCACCTTGTCTACCTCTTGTTTTCAGTTTTTTCTGTATTGACTCATCTATAGCTTTTCATAATCTTTATCTTTTCTTACATTAGAGATAGAAAGTATTCAGAATCATTTCAGAGTCTCTTCTGTCTGCCAATCATGTGCTGTGATAATTTGATCCTAACCAAAGCTCTCAGTCAGTGCTGTAATTATTATTAGTAGTATTTAATAACCGTATAAAGCTTCTAATAATTCTGTTCTAAGTACTATCATTGACTTTGTGCATAAAAATTTCCAATCTCTTCACACATTTTTCATTCCCTGTTCTTTGATCTAGTCTATTTAGAAGGTGAACTCTTTCATTATATGACTCTATAATACCTAGGAGTTGATGCATTAGATCTTTTCCTAAAATAATCTAGCCACAATGTTTTAGAAGGCTCATTGTTCTGCTGTAGCTCAAGCATGATGTTACCAAGCCCAGCATCCCCAGGTCTGTTGTGCCTGTGCATAGGGCACCAGTGGCGGGTGAGGACAAGGCGAGGTTTTGG
>JANZLP010000018.1:24924166-24935353 GCA_026930925.1 Chelictinia riocourii
GTGCAGCCAGAACTACTTGGTCTTTAGAGGCAGTGGTCAGACGGTAAAGACAGGAAAAAAAAGGGATAGCACAAAAAATCCTATAGTAAGAGATTTATTATTTTCCCATAGACTACAAAAGAAGGCTGCAGCCCCATTATGCTACATGGTGTTTATTTTGATAGGAAAAAGCTTTGGCACTGGAAAGACCGCACTTTGTACCACAAAGAACAAAATCCATTTCGGAGGCAGGAACTGCTCTAAAGACCCCAGCTTCCTCTTTCTTTACAGATGCCTGTTGAAATCACCTATATGTAAAGGAGGGGAGCAGTTGGCAAATCAAGTTGACTTCACTGGAACAACATATTGCTTCTATTTAAGAAAGCATCCTCGATCAGTGCATGTTTAAATCCAGTGAGACCTGAGCACATGCTTAAAGTTAAACATATGCTGAAGTCTTTTCCTGAAACAGATACATGTGAGGAAACACTTATCAGTTCGAATATGGTATTCATTCTCTGGTTCATCCCCTCTTTTCCTCCTAGAATTTCCAGAGTTTGAAATGCAGAGAATCCATCTAAGTTAACAGGGAGATGTTTATCTAATTATATGTATATAGCAGCTACAAAGAACCCATCTTCATTCCATAAACACAAGAGGTATTCACCTTGTAGGTTAAACAGTTTACTAAGACCACTTGGTTTTATATTGACTGATCTTTAAAAAATCTGCAAGTTGGAAATTGTGTGCCTCTCTTTGAGAGGTGAAGCAGAGTAATTGAGTCATAACATCTCACAGATACTAATTCCAAGAGAATAATTACATCTATCATCCATATTATTAACATTATTGTTAATAGCAATGTTTCCCATCCTGTGTAAAGCAAGCACTTGGAACAGGGCATGGATATAAGACCATTATACCGTTAGGAGCATTCACCTTCTGTGATTAAGACTAAAAAGACTCAGGAAACCTGTTTATCAGATTTCTTAAATTCCAAAGGTTAGCTGTAAAAATTCAGCTCATGCAAAAAGGAGTCATTTAGGAAAAGATGCCATCATTTTTATTCATCTCAGCCAAAGCTTATTCTAAAAGAATTTCCACTGAAATAGATGGGATTGTTCATAAAGTCAAGTCTATTCAGTACACGTGCAAGTGAAAGAGCACTGCGCACAATTTTGAAGCATTTTCCTACTCACTTACTCCTAAGTTATAATATAGTCAATATGGCCACTTTAGTTTTCAGGCGGTGGCAGGATCACAACCTGCAGCGCTGCTCCAAAAGCACATGCCTTTACAACTCCAGCTAAGACGGGATCTCTAGCAAGTGAGATCAGCATATGACTGAGCACCTCTAAGAGCACAGTTGGACACACTGTTCAGACCATGGCTAATTCCAGAAAAGAGTTTGTGACCCTTCACATTCTTGCAGCGATTGTGTCACCATCCCTCTTCCCTTCCAGTTCCTCAGATTTGCCGCATCTTTTGGCAGAATCTCCTTCCAGCTGGGGGGGTTAAGGGCATGAATGAAGAGAAGTGGTTGGGACAGGCAGGAACAGTAACCTGAATCAGCAGCAGCTGAGGCAGCACATCTGACCACACACTGAACCTGAGCAGCAGTGCTGAAGTCACACATCAGCTGGTAAGCTTGTACAACTAGCTGTCTGTGATCCAGCTGAGTGCATTATCAAACAAAGCTACTTTTCCCATCCATTACTGTGGTCAGTGTCTACGAGGAGGAGGAATATACAGCCCCATCACAAACTAGGATGATTTCATTTAAGGCTGAGGCATCGCTGCAATGTATAATCACAAATACAGAGAGAGAGTAGTGATTTATAGTTTGTATGCAAACCTTAGGACCATCAATAGACTTATAAACCCAAGTATTCAGCAGTTACACCATGATTTTGCCCACCGGTGAACCCCAATCCAGTCCCTTCATGACAGCCTTTTAGACATGATCAAATCTCATTATTTTCTGGCCCCAGCCCCATTCACCCCATCTCCATGAGGCTACGTACCAGGCTCATGCCATAATGACCTCCATAACACACATTTAGCCCTTTACACCTCGGGCCTGCTCTTTCAAATACGTGACCTCATTACTCTGCCAGGCGTATATGCTGCATGCGGGACAGAAAAGCCCAAAATCTTGTCACTGCACAAGAGTAATCTGCTTTTAGAACTTTATGAGGCGTATATTTATACCAGATAACCTACCTGACACCATTAACCCTGAAAATATTTCTTGAATTTCTTTCTAAAATGCTTAAATTGTTGGGGATTGTACCAAGTAATCAAGCCCCAAATTCTGAAATGAAACAACTGGAAAGTCTATTTCACAAAAACCTTTGGTGATACTAGCTTTGGAAGATGAGAGAAATGAGCCACAGCTCCAACCTGTTCACCTTGAACAGTCTTAATATAACACTCATATAACACAAAGACACTCAAAAAGAACACGTTCATTAAAATTTCCTGGAGGAAACTTCCCAAACTGCTACAGAAAATGTGAAGATTTGGGGATATTCATTCAAAACATAAGAGAGAATATGAAGAGCTATTACAGTGTGGAATTGCTCTGTATCACTTTCAAACAGCAGAGGAGTGAAGTGCTTTCTCTCAGATGCAACAGATGTGAACACAGCCTTTAGAGAGATCACAGAAATTTCATTTGCTGGTGTTGTAAAGATTGCAGCCTCCTCGCAGTCCCCAGCAAGGGGGACTCTTCTTCTCATTCAGATACTTCAAACTCAGGGTAGAAGGCAGGGTAAACTTAAAGTATAAAAAGGTATCAAAGTGTAAAGCAGTAAAGAACACCAGTGGGGAAAAATGATGGTTGGAAATCCTTGGGATTCTACAAGCCTTACTAACCCGCTATTCATGATGACTGAGGAGGCACTCACAGGACGGGGAAAGTCGTGCTTAACAAAAAGTACTACAAAGAGGCTCAGGTAAGAGATGCATAGCAAACTCAAACTTCGGCCCGGGTTTTGAGAACTGCAGAACTTGACTTTGAGAATGAAAGTGCAGGGGCTGCCTTAAGTACCTTCTTGAAGAATTGGGAGGCCCTGATTCTGCAAAGACTGATGTGCATGCTTAACGTTACGCTCTTGAATAGCCCATTGATTTCAAACTTTCCCACCAGAAGTAGCCACCACCTCCCCCTCCCTCCCTCCCACTTCAAGAAGAAAGCAAGCGCGAAAAGAGGATCCAAGCTTCTATCTAGCTGGCCGCACGTTCTTAGGTGACTCTTACATGTGAATGGTGCCAAGTATGAGAAGTGAAGGTCATGCGGCAGCAGGGACGACAGCTTCACAAGTGAAAGAGAAACTGCAGAATATTTGAAATAATATCATAGGTGTAGCCGTGAAGAAATAGCACTTTCCTGGTTTGGGGCTCATTGTTTTGTTTTTTTTGGTTTTTTTTGTTTTGGGGGATTTCTTTTGAACTGTGAATCTAATATTTTTAAAGGCTTTTTGAAAAATGTTTAGGTTTTCTTTATTATTTCCACAGAAAGTGCAGGAATGTTGAGTGGGTTTATTGGATTTCAATGAAGGGAGAAAATGCAGAACAAAAACTATTAAACGCTGGTCAAATGAACTGGAGAGTGGATGACAAAATTGATGCAAGCTGTATAATCTGCTTTTAGAGTAAGGTATATCAATCACAGTGCTATATTATCATTATAATCTGGTGTACAATACTTCTGCCTTTTGAATTCTGTAATGGCTGGTTTTCTTTCCAGATACTGAAAAGCAGTTTATTGAAGATTTCAGTGTCCCTGGTTCAGAAATCTATGCTGAGAACTGGAGTTGGCTGGCTTTTTATTTTCTTGTTCTCAAAGATTGCAATAAGGAGCTTTTACATTTTAAATGTACCAGTGTTGCATTGATGATGATTAACAATTTCTTTTGCCATAGCTGTTAACACATTGGAAAAAAATAGGAGCTTTTTTGTAGGATGTCTTATTTTGAACACAGTATAAATTTTAGATGGGTCTGTCACTTAAATTTGATGGCAAATTTATCACTGTTGGATCCATGTTTGCCTTGAGCTATAGATCCTGATGAAAAATGCCACAAAGGGAACTGGTTTGGCATTTTTTTAAATCATCATCATGGTTTCTGTGTTCCTTTGGTTTTGTTTTGAGATTACATATTTCATTTGGTGTGAAAATCACCCATGTGCAACGGTTCTCCTGTAAGATGCCAAGGCCTGCTTTGTGTAAGGGGGAATTTTTACCTCACGAGAACATAACCTGCGTATATGGTATCTGGTAGTGCCATGAACTAAAGGACTTCAGATCACTGATTTTCTCCAGGCATTGGTCAAGGGAGGGCAGCAGATGAGAATAGGAAGCAAATGTGTCACTAGTAGCATCAGTGGACTTTTGCTGATTTTATTTGGTTGCCACTGTTCTTTGATTGCCACGCTTAGATTTACACAAGCTCCTAAAAACGGTGTGACTGGAAAGCACATTTTTAATCTAGCAAACATCATTTGCAGTTTTCAGTGCCTGCCGTTTCCTTTGTAATTAAAAAGGGGAAATATCCAACAACCTCACCTCCCCCAAAATATTACTGTAATAGTAAACATCCCTGAAAATAAGTAAGTCACTGAATGGGGTTTCGTCATCTTCCCACAATTGCTCCAAACCATCTGAAGGCTGGTAGAAAATTTCCAATGGATTGACATTAACCTTTGAGAATATATCCTGGATAAGCCAGAAGGACAAAAAAAAACCCCAATCAAAACAGCTAATCTGTTTTATATAGAGCTATAAATCTGAAAATATCACAGATTTTCCCTACAGAGCTACATTTCACCCAATTATTGCTTACTAAACTCATACTCCATTCAAGGCAGATATACCATTGTAGAAAATTGAAGAAAATTTTTCTTTCAATTTATTGCTTAATAAACTCATACTCCATTCAAAGCAGATATACTTTTATAGAAATTTGAAGAAAAATTTCCATTATAAGTTTCAAGATTTAGTTATTCGTAACTATTTTTTTGCTCCTGATTCATACTCAATCCAAACTTGATTTTACTTTTTGTTGTTTTCCTATTCCTTTGTGTTCATTTGGGGTTTTTTTTATCTAAGCTTAAGCAAAATTAAACCTTTTCCTTTCTTTTGTCTGCTTGTATGTGCTCTTTCGTAGAGCACACAAACCAACCCCAAATCATGTTCACTGTGTTCTTTTAGAGACTCAAATGGTAACAGAGGTAGATGCTGAAAGCTGAAAATTCTGGCTTAGGGATAGCCCTTGTGAAACATATCCCTTGTTCCAAAGGAAATGGATTCTGGTTTGATTAAACTAGGTGATTTTGACATTTTCCCGCTGTTCGCAATCACTCCGTTTTTGTAGGGGGTTATTTGCAGAGCAGCCTAAGCCATAATTCAGGGTCGTAAAGAGGCTCCTTGTAAGCGCTGCCCAGGAGCCCACAGCCATGCCTTTCCCCATGATCTCAGAGCACACACCTAAGGAAAAGGGGGTTGTGCACAAAAATAAATTCCTTACATAGCAAAACCATACTGGGAGCAGGTATCCTGGGCTTTTTTTTAAAGGGTTACAGGTTGTAGGTGAAGTAATACAATATTTGCACCTCGCTGTTTCCTATAGCCTAAATTCACCAATTACATCGCATCCCCTTGTAAGGTGGGCATGTGTCCCATCCTCTTCTTCACGCACAGCAATGACTCGTGGTGGTCACCCGGCCAGTAGTTAGTCCCGGGGAAAGCGGTCCAGAGTGGGACCACATCTGTGGGATCCGAGGGGTATGGAGGAGTCCTGTTCTTTTGGGAGGAGGACCTTAGAGTGGGAGAAAAAGGAAGTTTAACAATCGCTAGTTGCCTCCGCGCCAGGTGTGAATGCCTGTGTTCCCACAAAAGTTTTGTTGTGGGTGTCCTTGATCTTTGAAAAGCTGAGGTAAGCTGCATGTGCTAATTTACAGATGCATATGCAAACACCACAAAAAGACGACAACAAAATTTGAGAAGTAATGTAAAGAACTTTCACTAAGGTCATGCTGAATAATACAAAGTGTGGATTTGTCTGATAGCACATGAAAAGAATTTTAAACAAAGACATGTCACATACTGTCTGCTGCAAAGACAAATGCTGTTTACTGCTTCTACGTTAAAATTTTCCAGCCAACTAATGCTTGCAACATGTAAGGAAGTTAAACAAGGATAAGCTTTTACATGCAGACAATTCAAAAGGGTATTTTAAGATTCACATGAATATTTGGGGAGGGTGGGGAGAAAAATCACTATAATTTGTATTTCTTTTCCTTATATTAATAATTCATTGCCATATCACAATGCAATATTATAATAAAAATACTAATTAGTTGACCTCAAAATTCAGCCCAGAAGTTATTATGTATTCAGAACAATATGTAAGCATGCACTTTAAAGGTACATGCAAGTCTCTTTTCTGTCAACAGAAAACTAAGCATGTGCTTAAGTGCTCTCCTATGTTATTTAACTTAATGTTTTATTTGACTGGCCTATTCCTATTCTAAATCTAAAAGACAAAACGGGAAAATACTAACCAGAAGTTCAAGAATAATGCAAAGAATCCAACTGAAATAAACACATTCTTACTGCAGTCCTCTAAGTGGGCTAACATGGACCTTGGACACAAAATCTAGGAAACATCAAGTAGGAGTAGGGAAATGATTTAATAGTAACATCTGGCATTAGTGAGGCTTCTGCTGATTCATTTCTCCATGATTCAGAAAGGTTTCTGACAAACTAGAAAGTGTTCAGAAGGAAATTAGAAAAATAGTCTTAAGTCTAGAAAATCATGTGCTGCATAAAACTAAAAGTTAAACTCATTTATTTCAGAGCCAAAAAGGTAATGGCATGTTTATAGTATCACATAAAAGTATGTATACAAAGAGATTTGGTAGCATTGTAATTTTGTTCTGTCCCCCTCCCCACTGGTGCAAACCAAAGATATGAAGCCAATTGTAGACATATTTAGATTAAAAATAAGGTGCAAAATTTTAAACAGCAGGCCAGCTAAACACAACTGAGACATTTCTATAACTGAAGGTTCTAATATCAATGCTAAAAGAAATATACACTAAAAAAAATATCTAAGGATTTTATTATGTTTCTTTTGGTTAAATCTTCACAGCTTGTATAACAAAATATATCACACTAAGTCTAAATGTACAATTGACTATGAGAAAGGATCTAACCACCTCTTCAGGGATGATTTCCCTAGTTATAGGATCTGCAACTTTGAGCAAACTTTCCATTGCAATAACTTCATGTTCCAAGATTTCAAAGCTAACGTTTATCATTATAAAGCACTTGGAAGACTTTTAGTTTCTTCATAGTTTCTGTGATCTATTGCATGAGACCTGACTTGTGGACATTTAAAATCTTTAAACATACATACGTTTATTATCTGCTACTTTACTACCTGCATTTCTTTGTATACCTCTTTACATTTACACACACACTAATTTGATTAAATCACTTTTTTCTTTGTGTCTTTGAAATAAACTTAGATAAAAGCTATGCAATTCCGTACTTACCATTTTCCTTTGGTAAGTATCTCATGTTTGCCAACCTTCATGATTATTTTTTTTAAAAGCACATCTGCTGCCCATAAGGAGAAATAAAAGTACAAAAGGTCCCTTCAGATTTGAAAACAAGTTGTTACTGTATATGTCTCTCTTCATGTTATAAATCATATCTCAAAAATATCTCTACCACAGTTCTGTTAGCCTTAATATGCCTGTGCTAGATACGTATTACTTTATACTAGCGTATTATTTTTTTTTACTATTGCTGGCTCCATTAATCAAAAAATAATTTTGAAAACATTAACAGTCTCTTTCATGCCTCTGCTGCCACAGCTTCATCCTGATACATTCGTGTGTCATCTGCAATGCACTCCAAAAATAAAGGCACAACCAGTCAAAATATTTACATACTTCCTCATGAAATATTTCACACAAAGACTTAACAGGCATAAGTAAGCTATGATGAGTATGTTCACTTATCTTCAGAAAAGTACTTTGAGAATTTCCTGGTATGCAGAAATAAGAAAACTAAGCCAGACATCAATTTCTGGAATGCAATGTAACCCATTAGCCTTCCTTTTTTCTTTTCCCTCTGTCCCTCAGGAAGGATAATTGGCTGATACCCCCCCCCCTTTTTCAGAGAATGGCACATACACTGGCATGACCCAACTTACCAAATAAGCACATCCCTCAGCAGGATCGAGAAGTTTGGGGTTCTTTTTTGTTTGATGGGCGATGTCAGTTCACATAGGTTTTTCCTTCACTCCACTTGCTAGATTGGGAACAGAATCAAATCTAACATCCATGTTAGCTGTTTTAAATTAGATTCACTGCAGGAAACTAATTGGAGGGAGGGGACCCATGATACTCATAGTAGTTTGATATTTTCATCTTCCAGCGATATAAGAAACAGTATGTTTCTTGCAAAATAATTAAAAAAATCCATATGGAAAGATCCATACTACTAGGCCACTAAATTAATTTCTGCCCCAAGTAAAGTAGATAGGCTGGTACCAGCCTGAATATATAGGATTTTGTTTAAAAAATAAGTCCTTGTTTAATGACATTTAACCTAGTGGAACAGTTCAAACAAGAATATTTATTTCCTAATTGCTTTGTTCTGCTAAGTGCTCAGCACTTGTAACACAGCAACAATTAGGAGCACCCAGGCACCTTTCAGGATCAAGTTCCATCACAGAATATAGATATCAGTTAGTGTTACAAATGAAGGACATAAAGCAAAAAATGAATTCATGTACCATCAGAATTGGTGTACAGAGGTTAAAGAAAATCAATTACTAACAAGTGATACATATGACAAAGGCAAGGAAGACAACCAGCCCAGAAAATTAATCAGCATATCAGATCTTCTTACCTAAGAACAAATTGGAATCTGAAGTATTGCTTTCAGTATACCAGAATGCTAAAACTTTCTGCTGGAAGAATACTAACATGGTATAGCAGAATTTCTGAACTCCTGAGGTTGGTAGGTATTGAAATAAAGAGGAATAAACTTTCCAATTTTCTCTAATTCTATTTACCTAGTTCTGCAGGCTTTATTTAGCTTGCTAGAGACAGTAACTTCTTTGAATCTTGATTGGTTTGCTCAGAGTGTTAAGACTGAATTAAATAGCTGTAAACTTTATAACCATTTATGCACCAAATAAGCTGCTTCCACAATGCTATAAAATGAGATTTAAAAAGGAGACAGACATGATTACAAAAAGAGGGTAGTGGTATGTATGAATCAATGTCATTAATAACCTATATTTATTCATTTTCCTTCTGTCCGAAAAGTTCTAGATTTTAGACATTTACTTACACACATTGAAATGCCTTCTCCTTGTAACTCATCCTTCATTCTATCAGCTTACAAGTCATAACTTTGAAACAACCTGTTTAAACATTCCTTTGGACAAGCACAATTCAGTCGTTCATACAGCCAAACATTTAAAGAATGTGATTTTTTTTTTCATCTCTCTCACTGTCTAATGGACAACTTACTGTATAACTATTTGCTTGGTTGATATGGAATCTACCATATTCTATCATACCTTATTTAATCTGACAAGACTAGTAAAGACTGGGGTAGTGGTTGATTTCCCAGGTTGACCAGATGAACTGTTTTGCAAGCTGGTCATCTGTGAACTGTGAACTAGAGATCATTCCAAAGACTTACAGAGATCCAGCCTAATAAGTTCAAACAGTGCAGCACAGTATTGGGTTAATTGCAGAACGTATGTAGCCGTATCATGAGCGCTATGCCAAAACATAGCAAACCCAGTAAAACAGGTGAAGCATTAATGGAACTATACAGCATTAGGACCAAAGGTGTTCATCTTCCAGCTAAACTCAAGTCTCTGTATCAAGCTAGCTTTACTATTGTTGTTCACAATTTCCCCCCACCTGAGAGAATAGGTCATCTCTATTTCTTCATTTTTTTCAGTAAAATAAGCATGAATGTTTCCCCACCTCATGGATGGAGTTGAGGTATTGAGCTTACTTTAGCCAGCCCTTGTGGCCTTCCACTACAAAGACAGCCTTAATCCTATATTCCCTTGCATGTGCTTGTCTCTAGATACTTTTACAAATCTTAAATAAATTAGAAAACATATCTTCAGAAACAGTTTTAAATTACTTTCTTAAGTTCCTAATAGATTTTATAAAATAATCCTTATTGGAGATTTACAATGATGTGCTTCTATTTGTTTTTTACAAACAGGGAAACTGAAGCAATACATAGTCTATAAAGCTATAAACTAAATCACATATAAACTTAATTTTTAGACAATCATTTGCTGTCAACATTAAAAAAAAATTCTCTCTTAAATGGATAGGTCTTAACAGTGCTAGGATTATTCATGATTAATTTCAAATAAAGTAGAGGCATGTTGAGTGTATAAAGTTTTAAACAAAACAAAACAAAGAGAGCTAAAGCATGATATAAAGATGCTTGGTTTTACTTTTTCCTTATACTTTTCCAGCTATGAATGGATTCTGGAAAAGATTGCCAAATAGAAAGTTTCCATTTCACCCTTTTCATCATGCAAGTGAAAGTTTGAATTTAAAATGTCTCTGAAACTTTGCAAAACATCTAGGTCTTCATCTAGAAAAGGCTGTTAAAAGACACTGATAACACTTGGTATCTTACTGGGTAAAGGAAAGAGAAAGGTACCTACCCATCTGCATCAGACCATATCAGGAACAGCTATTTTCACACCCTTTTGTAACTACTAATTTGCCTTTTGCTCCTCAGTTAAATGTATCCTTCCCTTTACTTCTTGGGGAAGTCCAAACAGTGACCACTACTACTCCTCTGTGTCTTTTAAACCAGGCTAATTTGAGTATCCCATTTGTAATCACAGGTTCTTAAAAGTGCTTTGATACAAGTAAGCTGGAGCAGTTAGTACAGGTAAGTTTTGTTACTGCACTTACATCAGTGATTTCCCACTACTTTTAATTCTTTTCTAAGAAAATTTCCATAGAACACAAAAATGAAAATACTTACATTTCAAACTGCTTTGTGTGAGATAACTGAATAAAGAGCTACAGCAGCTGGTACTGAACAGGTTATATTCTTTCTAGAAGTCTTTATAGCCCTTCTAATTATATAATTACTTTAAGATGTTTTTATAGGCCAAACTGAGAGGTACC
>JANZLP010000018.1:25483136-25494887 GCA_026930925.1 Chelictinia riocourii
GAACAGTAGATGAAGATCAGAAGGAGAAAAACATGATGGGCATGGCAGTAAGGACTGGAAGATAAGGGATACTGCAGAGTCCTGGCTGTTGGCATACCCAGAGGTGCCCTCGAGCTGGGCCCTTCCCGCTGGGAGATGGGCACTGGTAGTTGTGCAGACCTTGTCAGAAATAGGGAGAATGTAAATTGTAAATAAAATACCAGTCTAACATATTGGAGTATCGGTGTGCTATTACCCTGTGAATGTTAGCTAATAGTATAGGCTGAGGTGGCCAAACCTTGCAGTAACAGATACAGGTAGTATATAAAAGGTAAGAAATTAATTACTCAGCATATTACTTTAACTTGTTTTTAAACTCAAACACCAAGTTTAAAGTGCAAGTTTAAACACTTTTGAAGTGTAGGCTCCTCTGTAAACATCATCTTTCCTTTGCCTGATACCTGTTTGCCTCCTGTTTGTGACTTCCAGCTGTTGAGGTTGGCATGTCTGTATGTAACACATATCCTTGAATTTTAGCTATACTCATTGGTTTCACAATGCAGGCAGTTACCATTCAAAGCAGTAGTTGTGAGGTGGTGCTTCTGGAAGAGAGTTGTTCGCTTCTTGTTATCAGGAAGATACAGTAAAACAAACAAAAAACCCCCAAATTTTTTTCTTTTTAATGGAATGAATTTAATTAGAATTTCCTTGCTCTAGGCTTTCTATGCTCCCACTACATACCGAATGCGATTAAGACATAGGACAGTATTAATGCAAACTCATTTACTCTGTCCCTTCAGTGGTTTTATGTTCATCCTGAACAAACTGGTGAAAAGGGGGAGTAAGTCTAAATCAGCGGTGTAATTCAGCTCATGGTCTCCCCTGGGACTGGCTGCTAAGGTGTGTGATTTGGTTGAAAATTACATTGGTTTTCATCATGTGAGCACATTCCTACAAGGAGTTAGGCACCTAATATGTTTCTTCAAGACTGTAGCACCACAGTGCAACTTAGATTGGTCTAACGTCGAGTCTCTCTGATTTCTCCTCTTCTCCTCTGCCTCTCCCTGCTGCCACACCAGGCAGTTCTGGTTAATGCAGATGTGACCTGGACCATATTGTCATACAGCTGCATACTGTTCTGTCCTTTTTTTTTTTTTTTTAATAATCAGCAAAGAATTGTTGGTCAGGCATACTAAGAAAAATATCTGCTGCTTTGTCTTCTTGATCTTCACAGATGTTAACATAATCAGGACATTATCCACGTATCAGTGGTCCCAGTGGTAATGGGTGGCTAATTGTGGAGTATTTTCCAGCATCATGTTGACTTGGATTTACAATAACCTGGCTTATTTAATGTAGTTTCTAAAAATATTAACAGCTCCAGCTTTTCCTAGTACTACTGCAGCTACATCAGGGTTACTACCTGGGGAATTTTACATAACATTAAGACCTTTTACCTAATGGTTTTGTACAGGTAGGTAGGAGGGCTTTATTCAAATATAGATAGCTTTGCCTAAATCATTTTATAAGTGTTATAATTAAATAACTCAGTGGCAGAGGGCCCAGACCTTGGAAAAGACTGAATGGAGCCTACAGTATTACATGCTATTATCTATCAGCAAACAGGTTAAGCTTGCTCAGAGGGAGTATTTTACAGGATTTTAAAGGTGCCTTGTTGAAACATGATCTTCTTCCCTTCAACAAACACTCCTCCCTCCCTGCCTCCTCTCTCCCTCTCTCTCATATTCCCTCTTCCCCTTCCCTTCTAAACTTCACAAAAGATAGAGGTTAGGTGGAGAGCCAAAAAGAAGTTAGCTATTAATGAAGTGCAGGGGAGCACAGGGCAGTATTTTGATTTTATTTTTAAAGCAGTCAATC
This sequence comes from Chelictinia riocourii, assembly GCA_026930925.1. Taxonomy (NCBI): domain Eukaryota; kingdom Metazoa; phylum Chordata; class Aves; order Accipitriformes; family Accipitridae; genus Chelictinia; species Chelictinia riocourii. Next base: position 25,484,994 of record JANZLP010000018.1, read on the forward strand.
TTGATTGGGTTTGGCTGAGATCTAATTTTCCTTTTCCACAGCTAGATATTTCATGTTTTTCCAACTTAAGATCTTTTTTACAGAGTGGCGTATTTTGGGTCGTTAGCATGCCTTCAGATGCAGTGCGTGAATGTGGTGGGAAGGTGCGGGTGCCCCCAGTTCAGTGCAGATCCATGTGTTGATAGCCAAGGCTGCCATGCAGGATAGAAAGCATAGCACCGGCATCTCCTGTGGGTTTTAGGAGACGTGCCAGCACACCAGAGCTGGGTGGTGAGGAACTTTTCTTTGCCTAAAATGTGCAAACCTTTTGGCTGGGGAGATGCAGTGAAGAACAGTAGGTATTGTCAACAAAAAAAAAAAAAAAAGACTGTTGCAGCTGAATGTTGCTCAGTTCAGAGAGACTGGCATCGTTTTCCTTTTCAATGCCCATCAGTTATTGTGGTTGTTAGCTTTCATTCTCTGCCTATATCTTGGGCTAATTTATTTATCATTTTTGCCTGTCCTTTCTGTAGCCCTCTACAGGAAGCCTGTGTTTCCCATTTTGTGGTCCCTCTTTGTTGTTCCAGCTTTTCTTCTCATGCAAGACTTATCGTCCCCCTCCTCCGATTCCATTGTCTCTAGTCAGCTGGCCTTTCTAGCCAGAATCTCGCTCTGGGAATCGATAAGAAAGACGTTTAGGATAACTCTAACAAGGGTCAGACTACTTCATGGTAGAGGCAGTACTTTAAAACGAGAGAGAAAGCTATGTGCCCTGCAGGAGACGCTGTGCCATGCTGTGCATTTTAGCTAATTCTTTTGCGTGATAGCACTGATGAAAGCTGTGACTGAATCCACTTTCTAAAGATAAATAAGAGTTCCTGGTTTTTTAAAATGCGAGAGAATTAGTAAGTTGCCATTCAAGATATGAAGTTTTTCTGCTCATCTTGATGTCTGGGGAAGTTTGACTTTGGTTAGTGGTAGAATAAAGAATTCTTAAAACAAAAAACTGTCCAAAACTTTCCATCAGGAACTGGAATTCTTGCACAGAAGGTGTATAATAAAAAAAGTTTAAGTGCATTATATTGCCTAATTCAGGTTTCTGAAATCTCCACTGCTGGTTGCTTTGAGGGTAGTTTAAAACTCCTGCTTTATGCAGAGAGGAGATGTGGTGCTGTGTGTTTTTACTATGTCCAACAAAGGTGCTTTCCCCTTCCGAGTTAATTTATCTCTTTTGGTGCTTATTGCCAACAGAGGGATGTTTTCATAGCTCTTAGTATCCTTGCTGGTTAGTATATGTACAAGTGTTTTAAGTGTTTCTGTGTTAGGTGAAAGCAGGGGACTTTGCTAAACTAGGCGGGAAATAAAGACTAAAGCAGTTGTCAGAATATCCTGAAGGGTTCTACTGAATCAGGCTGAAGACAGCAAATGACTGCTGGAGTACTGTGACCTGATTTTTCACCTGTGGCCTGTGAAAATTAGTCTCTGCAGTACCTGGCATGGTGAAATAACATTTTCAGTAGGTTTCTTCAAGCTACTTGTTTTAGTTGTTTGGGGTTTTTTTGGGGGGGGGATGGATATTTTGGGTTTTGGTTTTGTTTCTTTGTTTTTTGTTGTTGTTACTGTTTTTTCTTCTCTGTAGTACCTTCCTGGAAGAAGGACAAAACTTCTGACCAAGTGTGGGAGCCTTATTTATTGTTTAAAACTGCAGCCACGGCACCGATAGCACTGTAAGAGGGAGCATGGTTGTGTTTATATTCTGGTGTTACACCTCTGCTACCTGAAATGGCGAAACTAATTGTAACTGTAAGGCTGTGATTCATATTATCCCCGAGATGCAGCCTCTTCTTGCTAAAGAGGTTACCACCTTTGGCTGCTCATCATTTTGTTTCGATGCCAGCTCCTTGCCCGATCACGCCCTGACGTGCCTCAGTTAAAGTTGGTTAGCGAGTGAAGGTTTAGCCTGGCTGCTTAGTACAGATAAGCCTGGTTAATGGCTAACTGCTGAAAGGTGCAGGTCTACCCTGGCTTCTCCTTTGTTTTCCTGATGAGTCTATGGCCAGGAATCGCTGCCCTCATCTTTTCCCTCTTAAAGCTGTTGTGTCTGTTTTGCACATCCCAGGGAAAACATCCCAAATATAAGCATAGGGCTGAGTTAGTTTCAAGACAGAGCTGTAGGTTGCTGGGGCTGACAGATCAGAGTGTGAAGTGATGAAAGAACAAGAAATTTAAGATAAGCCTTTCAGACATGGAGCATGAACTTCAGTGTACCAGTAAAGTTTAGGGCAAGTGTGGAGGTTTTCTGGTGTTCTGTTTGTTGTTTTTTTTTGGTTTGGTTTGGGTTTTTTTTTGGTGGTACTTGAGAGGTTTGTAGATGTTGTGCTGTTTTTAGGGGACCTATGTCTGGATGTAATAACCCAATCCAGAATGGGTCCTTCAGTGTAGTCCTACGGAAATAGGTCATTAGGCAGCTGCTGACGTGATCCTTCGGTTGTGCGATAGCATCATTCCTGTGGACACTGCTAGAGGTTGGGAGAGTACTCTTAGGTATTTGTTTTGTTCATTCTTAGAACTTTATTTTATATAATAGGACCTTAAAAGAGCTCTGGGCTCATAGGCCTGAGGGCTTTCTAGTAAAGGTGGAGGAACAGGTGGAGTAGGGCAGCTTCTCAGTGGAAATTTGACACATCCAAGATCCAAGGCCTGTACTAATGTTTTATCTTTATTGCCTGGACAGCTTCCTTGGTTCTGCATAAACTTACTTGTTTTTTGAAAGTTTAGGAATAGTAAAATGAATATTTTCTAAAATAAAAGCTCTTTTTGGTTTGGGCAGTGGTTTTGGGGGCAGTATTTGCCATTATTTTGTCATCATATATGGTGCTAGCCTGTTTTTGATGTAATTCTTCTAGAAAGCATGTGTTATTAAAAGTGTCTTCCAAATTAACTAGGAAAATGTCTTAAAGAGCAGTTACTAAGTCATCTAATTTTAGTGATATGGATGTTTGCTAATACTGTTTGTAAATTCTTGCATTGAAGCTTGTGAACTACTGAATATTTTATTACCAGCAAATAGTTCCCATGAACTGATTCTTTGAGGATATTCTGTAGAGTGAAATGAAAACAAAATAAAAACCCAAGTGTCTGATTTTGGCTTCTACATTTCCTTGTGGTTTTTCCCTTCTATATTGGTTGCTGTTTTGCTGATAGTGCAGTTCAGGTAAGATTAGGGCGTTTTCACCTTCTCATGTCCTGAGTTGAAACTTAATTTTTTTCTAGCTTTTTTTCAAAGTGTGATTTACCCAAATCTGTTGATTGTGAGGCATTGGCAATCAGTTTGTGATTTCTGCAGCAAAACTGCTTTTACATAATGTTTTTAATTAAACAAATTTGATTTAAAACTTGTACAGTGATCATTAAGAAACTTTGAAAGTTGGTGGCTTGGTGTTCACCAAAGTCGGCGAATCAGTGCTGTGAAGATTGGCTTATTTACTGAGTAGGAGTTACTATCCCATGTAATGAAGGCAAATACAGAAACTTTGTAATAATTCCAGCTTTTTAGCAAGGTGTCATGATAAGCAGTCCCTGAAGATTCACATGATAATGCTGAAGACAGAATTGCAGTGCGTCTTTGTGCCTGTTTATGTTATAAATGCAGTTTCACTGAAAAGAAGTTTCAGTACAATTTGTGGATATTGATGATGCTTCTCAAATCTTCATTATCAAGGTCTTCTGTTTTGTGCTTATATCCAAAGTGTCTACTCCCCATATTAAAATTGTAGATGCCAACACTTGGAGCTACAGGCAAAAAAACATTCTTTGCTAATTTCAGATCCCAGAGAAAGCTGGAATTATGTAGAATTTGGATGTCAGCCATACTGTATCTACATGGTTTCCATTGACTTTGTTTAGGATTGCATATGACACTTCTGAAAATCAGGCTTTATAGGTCTGTAAAATTCAAGACCATTGCTTTCAGATGGATGTGGTTTCTTACTGCTTCTGTCCTAAAGAGCTATCACGTAGTGCAACAAATGTGGTTGCAGTCAAAATTCTTGACAAAGTGATGTATGTCCATTCAAAAAGTGCTTTCTGATATATGTACTATTGACTTATTTTTACTCCCACCGTTTCATATGGTATATACGAGAATAGGGTTTTATATTGCCTGGACAGCTTTGAGAGAGTTCTGATTTTCTTGCATGGGTTACTATTTCTTAGGACTCGTGTAGGGTCTCCACTTCCTTCTTACCCTTCTGTCCTATTCATAAATGCTTCCCAGTTGATACTGGAAGGGGATGTGTAGTTGTCTGGAAGGGAGAGGACTAGCCTGCATGTGCGAAATGCATGTATTCATGACAATTTGGAAAATGTATATGGGGGGTAGGGAGAATAAAACTTGCAGTCTCCCATGGAGCAGACAGCTGATGATTCGTGTATCTGATACTTTTATTTACTTTCCTGCACAAGAAGAAAAATGTCCCCTGCAGCAACTGCAGCATCTCACGGTACCCAAGCTGCTGCTGAGACACAAAGCACCTCTTAGAGCATGCTGGCTGTAGAGTTCAGAAATAAATCATCTCCAGTTCAGCTCCTTCTGGAGCTTAGTGAAGGAGGCTGTTGTGCCATAGTGGATTTTCTTGGTCTTCTCTCACAATTGGGTTTGTTTCTTATGTGCTGAACCTTATTTTGATCTCTATTGCTCTTGAGTTACATTGGTACACTCTTAACAGCTGCTGAGGAACTCTTGGTTTACACTGGGGTATGAGGAATGAAGTTTTGGGCTGCTATTTAATTAACACTTAGTTTAAAGGAACAATTGCATCTAGATTTAATGTAAGAGCGCAGTGTTCATGTCAGTGGTGGCTGGGGGCCTCTGCTACTCGGTCAAGGGCAGTAGACCAGTTGCCAGTTACTTGTTAATGTCAACATAAATTCACTGACATCAGTTGACATTGTCAACTGCTGTGGGGGGAAAAAAATTTTTTTCCCTGGTAACTATGGGGGTTTTTTTTATGTAGTGCATTCTGTTGTCAGTATAAATAAGGAAACTTTTTTTAATGAGCTATGTTAGACATTATGGTCTGGCAACTGGAGGAATAACATGGGCACCCTTTGCAAAAAGTGGTTTAATAAGCTGCTGCAACATTTTTGGTAGGTTGTATGGTACTGACATGGCATTTGGTTCGTCACAGTATGAAAGAAGGCACAAATATCCCAAGACACCATTTCCTCAGAAGGAGCACCAACCCCTCTGCATGCTCCTTGCTCCCCTTAGGGGTCTGACCCTGAACCTCCTAAGGTCATGGGTGGGAGCCATGGAAGATATCCTGAAAGTGAAACTTCACAATTTCTTAATGGGCTGGTTTTTGCTGCTACATAATAGTTCTTCAGGGATTTGTGCCCTTCCAGTATAGCAGGAAGAGTCCAAATTGACCTTTCTCTTCCTCATCAGAAGAAGTAGTAATTCCAGTTGAGGCAGATGTTTGAAAAACAGTGGTGGCTATGGATGGGCTAAGAATGTCTGCCCGAGCAGTAGGCAAGGGCTCGTACTTTACACTGAGGTCAAGCTTTTTAGGTGGCAAACAAAATCTGCTGTCCTGCATGCAGTCACGAGCCCTTCAGATCTTTGTGCAGGGGCTTCAGCAGTACTTGTTGACTATCAGTGAAATGGAAGGGGTCGTTTAGTTTTGTTTGCTTTTTGCCTGAAATATGTGGGGAAGTGGCACATAGATGCTAGAGAACAACGCGTGGAAGATAGCAGGCAGAAGGAAGTTGAGAGGGCTGTACTAATGAGTCTCATTGAATTGCTTGTTAAACTCTACGTATTAAAAAAAAAAAAGGCAGTAACCAAGTGGAAGGTTAGAATTTGGGTTATGTCATGAATTGTTAGGCAGTTATTAGTTTAATTATCAAACCGAATTGTTTTCGTGCTACTTTTACTCATATTGAGTAATAACTTGCTTTAGGACTGGATTATCTGTGATGGTTATGTAGGTGTGAGCTGAGGTGATGGCACCAAGTTTGCCACTTACTGCTCCTTTGGAAAGAAAAAAGCTGAACAGGTCTGCATACCTATCATGTAAGCACTTGCTGCTGGCCTGTCTCTGCTCACGGACTGAGAATGAAATCTGCTTAAAACTATTACCTCGAGGACTTCTATAGGTTTTGTAGAAAAAAAAAAATGACTGTGGTAGAGCTAGGACATGTTTCTGCTATTCTTGTCAGTTGTTCCAGAAGCTGTGCTTGCCAGAAGCTCTTTATTAAGTCCCAATGCATGTATTCTTTTTTTTAAAAGACATTATGGGATGAAAATTTACGTGGTGGGTGGTCACAATCTTTTTTTTTTTTTCATATGCTGTGGTTTTAGAGCAGTCTTAATAATCTGTGTTAAAATTGTATGCATGTATAAGTTGGTAAAAATTAGTACTGGGGATAACAGTACCTACCATAGAGCTTCTTCCATACAGGCATACTCTGTAGTTTCACTATAATTTTTTTTGCTTCGAGGTGTCAGAAAATATTTTTATCAACTTTCCATGATAGAAGTCTTTGCTGCATCTGGATTCTCAAATTACTGTGCTTTGAAAGTTTAGCATGCAAATTTCTAGAAAGAGATATTACTGTGTGATGCTAGAATTTTTTTTTTTTCCTGCTCTCATACCATCTGATTGGGCTTTCTTTTTATCCTCCTTTTCCTAGAGTGTAAAAATCCCTTACTGTTTATTGATAAATCTGATAAATCTGTATTTCTTCTTCTCCAGGGATATCAGCATGAATAACATCACAAGGTTACCAGAAGATGCATTCAAGAACTTTCCCTACTTGGAAGAGCTGTAAGTATTTCACATACATTAAAGTTTTGCTTCAACATCAGATGGCTGTGTAAAGTAGAAGGTGGGTGGGGAAATAGTGTTGAGTAGAGCTGCAAACAGAGAAAGCAATTACACTTTAAAAAAAAAATAAATCCTGTACATGTTTGGAAACCGGAACAGTAAATGCTACTTACAAGGGACTTTTTACGGTAATTATTTTAATCATGGCTAGAGTGATGACACATACTAATTACAGTGTTATCCAAAGATAACACAAGAGGTGTGTAATTACCATTGTTTCCAAAGGAGCTACAGTATAGCTGTTGCGTAAGTTCCATAAAATAGTGTTGTTTCATTTACTGAGCAGCTTGCTTCCATTGCCCCTGTAGGCTGCAAATGCAGTGCTTGAAAGCCCATCCTGACTTGCATCAGAAATTCAAGTTCTGTGGTACAGGGCTTCTTGTTCTTAGTTTCTCTGGCAGAAATTCTCTAATTCCCATCTCCCTCTTGTCCCACTCTCTTTTTAGCTTTTTTTTTTCAGGTTTATTTATGTAATACTTGCACTTCTGAATCTTCAAGCTGCACTAAGGCTCATGTGCCTAGTGTTTTGCTGAACGGAAGTCTTAACTGAGATGCCTTTGCAAAGTGAAGCACGCTTTCACAGCATAGCCCTAAATTAGATTGGTTTTCAGAGTCAATAAACAGGGAGAAGGCTTTGACTTTCAATTACTACTTCAGTAAGTACTATTATGTGACAAGTGAATTCTGTGTGCCTTAGTTTCCTTATCTGTGAAGAGAGGGTAATTGTTCAACCTTTGCCAAAGAGCATTGAGAACTTCCAGTAATAAGCAATAGATAAGACAAAACCACTGCAATTTTCTTTGCTTCTCTTGCATTTTCAATGTCAAAGTAGCATTTCTCATATCAAAGACCATTTAAAATACAAAGTAAAGCTGTCCTAATTTGCGACTTTGACTAGGCTGGAACTATGAATGCTGTGTTGAGAGATTTTTCAATAAATGCACTTCAGGGAAAGAACAGCTCATTTCCCCGAAGAGACAAACCCTTATGAAGTAGGGAAGCATTCTTCTGACTTTATGGATGAGGAGACAGAAGCAAAGAATGAAAGCCGTTTGTGGAAGGCAACAGGATGAATTAACCCCATAGCAAAACTGCAGATAAAGCCCAGAACCTTTTGACTCTGGTTATCTGCTATAACCAGTACAACCACTGCACCTCACTGGAACAAAGTTACTGAGAAATTGATAAGAGTTAAGATCATTTGCTCCTGAAGAAAGGCTGTGTTCCTGAAAGCTTCTCTGTTTTTTTTTCCTTGCACCCCAGCTACGCTGGTTGGTCTAATAAGGTGTTCACCTCTCCTTACAATTTTGGTATCTCTTATATCCTGATAATGTAGCAGCTGCCATTGCTAATACACTTGAATAACTCCATCTTCCCTGCTTCTTAAGTAGTTTTGACTCAGGTCAGTACAATTGTGAAGTGCAGTTGAACTTATTTATGTCAGATGAGTTGTGTGTGATACCTTATTTCATGCTTAACAGGTTCTGGTTTATTCCCTATGACTTGAGGTATTGCTTAAATTTGCAATATAGTCGAGAATACCTTGTGAAGGAAGGTAGATTTACCAGGACTTCAGATGGTGCATGTGTGTAATTGACACAATTTAAGAAAGGCTCTGTGGCATGAGTAGTCAATTTAAAACAGACAAACAAAAAATTAGAAGCCTGGGAAGGCTGGCTTCGGTCAGAGTATATACTAGCCAACATTCCCTTTGTGCTTTATAGTATGTGCTGCTGTATGTCTCTATGTTTTATTAGACTATATTTGTAGTCCATTTTTCCCCAAAATTCTTTATAGTCATATTTCACACCAAAAATTGAAAAAAAAATGAACAATTTGGTTTTCCAAGCTTTGGATGACTGTGGGAGACTTCATTTTTTCCCTGTAAGTAATTAAGCAATAAAACCTAACTGGTGGGTGTGCATATTGTGTAACTTCCTTAAACCCTGGGGTGTGTCAGGAGGTAAAGAGAAAAGGCAGAGCCTTCAGCCATTATCTATTGTGCTTATTGCCTAAGAGCCATTTGCTATGTGTACCTCATTGTCCCCCTAAATTCCAGCATTTCAGTTTGCAAAAAAATAGTCTATCATTAAGCTTAGAACTTATATGTGAACACCCAGAAGCTTTAAATCATTCCTAGCATGCTTAGTTGATATGTTAAAGCAACTTCTGGGGAAAAAACCACAACCAACCCCAAACCCAACAACTTTACAGTAAAAATTATACTTGCTGAATTTTTGAACATACTCAAATCAATCATAATTCCTTAGTACAATACAAAAAAACCCCATAATTTTAATTTCATGTTCAAGTTATCTCCTGCAGCTGCAGAGGTAGGAGAATCTCCAGAAAGATTAAAAAGGAAAACTCAACAGCTGTCAACGATACAGAAACAAAGGAGAATGACCATGAGAGCTAAAAAAACCCAAAAAACTGAGAAAATGCGGAGCGGTTCATCTCGGTTTTTAATACTCCGGCTTTCACGCTGTTGCCTGCGGATGCTCAAAGGGAACATCCCAACCTTTCTCTGGGATGCGGCCGGCTCTCGGGCACGCTGCCTTTGAGGGCTCTCGTGCCGAGAGCAGGGCTCTGGGGCAGAATCCGTCTGAGCCGCCCTTTTCTCGGGAGGTCTCCGGCGGCCCGCGGGCCTCATTTCAATGTAATTACATATGCTGGAAGGAGCCGGCAAGGCGGCAACCTGCTTCTGCTCGGCCGGCAGCGTTGTCCTCGTGGTGCGGGGCCGTGCGACCCCCACCCCATCCCGGTCGGTTGGGTGCTCCTCCTTGTCCCTGCCCTCCAGCCAGCGATGAGCCATCCCCAGTCTTCCGTTTTCCACGTTCCCAGCGCTTTCCTGTAGGTAAAAGACCATCCCACGCTCGGCAGGCGGAGAAGCTAACGTTTGACCGTCTGTTTTTCAGGGAAGAAGGCTGGTCCTCCAGGATCCAACGGTCCCCAGGGGCCACCGGGTCCTCCTGGGCCTCAGGGTCCTCCCGGCATTCCCGGCATCCCAGGGATTCCCGGCACA
>JANZLP010000018.1:25783180-25795036 GCA_026930925.1 Chelictinia riocourii
TGGTCACCACAGTCTGGCTGGCCTGGAGACCTGCTGGCATGTCTGGAAGCCAGTTAAACGGTCCCTGTGGGGTAATCCTGACCTTCCAACCACTGGTTGCTTCGCATGGCTGATAACTTGATTTGGAGAGGATGGGTCTCCAAAGGAAAACCTGAGCTGTTGACGCGCCGGGGAAGCCACGCTGCATTGCTTCTCATAATGAGCAGTGTTGAAAAGCACCTCTCAAGTCTCCATCCCCATTGTTTTGCTACAGGTGATTTGCAAAGCAAAGAAGAAAAGTGAGTTATGCTCAGATAGCGTCAAATACAACTTAGTAACTGGGCCCTGGTGAGTACCTGAAACAGATGTTACAGATATACGTCTCACCTCTCTGAAACCCTCTTGACACTTCCTGTTACATTTGGGGACAGCGGTGAAATTAAATATTAGCACCGATGTCACAAAAGCCAGCATGTGCAAACAGTGAACTGAGACTTATCTTTTTTTTTTACCGCTATACTTAGAATAATGACTAGGTAGCGCAGGTGTAGGGTATGTGTTGGCAAATGTGAATTCTTGGGTGCAGCTACCCCACTATGTATTACAGTGATAGTGTTGGTGTTTGCAGTATCATTCCCTGTGACACTGCAAACCAACAATTTCAAATGAAAAGATCTACTAAAGAGGCCACGTATTCACTATTTTCCTCTACCTGCATATAGTCTTATTAGTCAGAATAACAGGGGGAGAAATGCATCTTGTTCCTTCACCCATTTCTACTTCACACTTCACACATCCCAGCAGCTTCCTCACCATCCCAGGGACCACTTCTTATGCCTTTCCTTGCTGAACAATTCTTAGCAAAAGGCCACGATAACTCATTGTGTATGTAAAATGTAGCAGAGATATTAAACCAAAGATCAAAGGCAGTTCTGTTCCTCAGATATTTTCCCTGACCCTTTAAACTGGCTAGGTGCAGAATGAATAATAAGGACCAGACTCTGCCATCAATTACGTGGAGTTAAATGCAGAGTGGGCTGTTGTAAATCAAGTTACTTTAGAGTTACACAGTGTAACTGGGAGCAGATTTGGGACCTGAATCTGCAGGCCAGAGAACCAGACCACAAGGGAAAATCCCACCTCTCTCCCTCTTCGTTTCACTTAAACTCGCCGGCTTGTCGCATAAGCAGCCCCATCTGCCTGCTTAGAAAAGCACACAAAGCTAAGGCCTTCCTAAGCTACCCAGCCAGAGCACTCCTACCTTCAAGCACAGCCAAATGGATCACAGATAAATGAGTTTTTATTTAACTAATGTGGCAGCATGCAGCCCAAAAGGACCAAACAACATCTAATTTTTATCAGCAGCTATAAAAGGTGGAGGGGAAAGGTTTGAATTGCCTGGGTGCAAAGCCTACTGAAGGAGGAATAAAACCAAAAGACTTAAGTGTTGAGTAAAAGGTGTCTGGAATCACATTTATATGATAAATTCTGTCTCTTCTCTTTCTCTTCCCATTACATGATGCTTCTCCCCCTCACACAAGCCTAATGCTTTAATCTAGCTAAATATTTGCAAATTGGCACCACATCGGATCAAGACAATAGAGGGGAATAAGCAAAGTGATGCAAGTCATGATACACTTCTTATTAGAGCGATAGCGTTTCACAAGATTAAAGGGGATTTTCCAGGCAATGGAGACAAATCCAGCGCCAGCTTTATTGAGCAAACGTCGCAGATGCTTCACCCGTTAACATGTGGTAGTGCAAACAAAGGAGATTATCTCCTTTTCCAAATGAGCACCATCAATGCTGCTATTCCATTTGTTACACATTTTCCCACTCAAGGGTTCACTTTTGAAAGGCAACGCACATTGGCTGCGGGTGAGCCAATGCACTAGTCTTTGAAGCAGAAGTCCCAGCCTGTTTGCAGCAACTGGGGAAATTATCAACCGGCAACACTGCTCTTGGGAGTAACACTGCCTACCAGGGTGAGAAAAGGAGAAAGGGAAAAAAAAAAAGCAACCCCAAGCCCTTTATTTGGAGGCACTTGGACTTGAAGACCTGAGAGTGGAGAAGCACAGCATTGAAATGGGGTAACTGTCTATTTGTGTCAAAGCATATTGAATTAATTCATTATGGGGAGGAAATGAAATGAGGCTTTATAGAAAACAGAGCCAAAAATATTTCCACAACACTGTCACTAGGTGACTAAGATGAAGATATTTGGGTTTTCCTGGGGGCAGAGTAATTTTTTGAAATGGCTTGAAAATACCATGCTGCATGGTAAGATCTTGATGCATGAAGTACTTCCTGAACTCACTTGGCCTTCCTCCTCCTTCTCCCCAGTTCTTTTCCGGGCTCCATGTGATTTTTGGCCCTTAGCAGACTGGAATCTCAATCCCTGAAAAAATTCCTATTTCCACTATCTGACCATTGTATTTATCCTCTCTTGAGAGTATGGGGTGAGACCCAGGGTAGCAGTTGAAGGCTTGTGGAAGTTTTCTCTACCTGGCGCTTAGAATTTCTTGTCAGTAAAGATCACAAATCAGGTTGAAAATTGCAATTAAAGGAGATTTGTTTGGTTTTAGCTCTTTAGCACAAATTTTCATTTGAGAACAATTCATTCTTACTGAAAATTGAGAAGAGGGGATGGAAAAACATTGTTTTGTGCTTGATAAGTTAGGCGCTTGCGATGATTGTTGCCTTAGAAGTATTTGAAGGTAAGTGCATAAACCTGATAGCATGTTCTGTTAATTTTTCAGTGTGTTATTTATATAATGCATGATTTAAACACCTCAAAAGAAAAAGAAAAAACAACCAACCCTGGGACTGAAATCCAAAGTATAGGCAGGAGACCCGTAACAACCTGCCATTTTTTCTTTACTAATCTGATGGATACAGGCATTTGTAGGGAAAGGTGTTTCAGTGACCTATAGAAATAGCTTGCCTGAAGCAGAGAAATACCTTTCTCCTGATATGTCAATTCTATAGTTTGTTACCTAATTTAAGTATGAGAAGTGCCCCTGAACTATATAGATTTATGTAAATAGGGCACTTTGTGAACCCAGCATCACTTCTGTTTTGAATGTGAAGGTAAGCTTCTGTTCTTACCTGAGGATTATGAGGTACTTCATGAACACTAATTAGTGAAGGTTCATGATCTCCTGGGAGGCAAGTAAGGGTTGTAATTGTTATATCGAGGAACACTGAGGGTATGGAAGGGGGCAGTAATTTATAAGATGTCTCAGGGCATTGGTGATAGAGACACAAAACTAATTTTGAGCTGAGTTGTTTCAAACTAGTGAAGTACTTGTGCTTTGCAGTCATGGTTCAAAATCTGAACGTTCTTCTGAGCTTGCTTAACTAATAAGGAAAAGTGGCTAGACCAGCAATGGAGAGTTAGGATTTCTGGCAGCTCTTTATCTGCTCTATGATTGCAGGCAAGTTGTTTCCTCTTTCACCTGACTTTGATGCACCTAGCATAGACAGATATAATATCTAAGCCTTTACCTTGTGAAGTGCTCTGAAGCAGCAAAGTGTTATGGGCTACTAAGTATTGTATGTATGGCTGCTTTTCTGTCCTAGACAACTACATTTATTCCTGATATTTTAAGTTTAAAAATTCTGTCAGCTGGGCACAGTGATTCCTGCTCTGTGTCCAGCTGCAGATTGAGATAGCTTCTGATTTTCTTGGGAAATTTTATTTTTATTTGACACTTGTTGAAATTACCCCACTGTCTCCCCCTTCCCCTTGCATAATCAGACAGCTGAGATACTTGATGATTGTACTGCCACTTTAGCTTTAGGGGTTTGGGGTTTTGGGGGTTTTTTTTGAGATCAGAGTTGAGGCTAAATTTGAGGTCTAGTACAACTCTCAAAGAACAGGTTTCTGCTGGGAAACCCGTGAGGCTATTATGGCATAACTTTTTGTCTTGCATGTGAAGACCGGCCAGTCTTTTGTACAATGGTCAGGTTTTTTAGGTTGAAACAGAGTGAATTATCCGAATATAATGAAGAAACCTTGACTGTAATGTGCTGTGTATTTTTTTGTTATAAAGGATAGAGGCAAGGAGGGTCTGAAGTATGTCTTGGGGAATTATGATGCATGCCAAGGAAACCTATTCACGTGAGATCCATTTGAATTGCAAGTCTTGAGTGAAGTCTTCTCTTAATTCGGATTCTAAAATTTCTTGGCTTTCTTCTGTACCTCACTGTGCCTTTCTACAGTCCAGCACACAGCTGGGGGTAACTTCCAGCAGGGTATTGGGTGTCATGCAAATACATGTTTTCAGTAGTAAGTGGGGCTAAAGGAGATCAGGGGGGCTCAGAAGCAAATTGGTAAGACTTTTGGCACGCTAGGCTTGCACTTATCCTTCTGGTTTTCTGACAAGTGAAGCAGAGTACATTTACAGCCCACAGATCTTCTAGATAATTGAAAACATACCGGTCTGCCCACATGAACTAGACTAACTTGTGCACCTAGCAAGACAACTCATCTGTTTTTGAAAAAAGACAAACCAACCCCAAAACCCAAAACACTGGAGAAGCTCTTTAGGCTTTGGAGTTGAATCGAAGCAAAGCCACACCCTTCAGGTCTACAGCTTTCACAGCTCTAGTTTGGTTTTATTTTATGAGTGGATTATCCTGTCTAGACTCCTGCTTTGACTTGGAAGCCAAAATAGAAGCAATAAAGCTAGTTGGCTGCTTAGTGGGTGACAAACCTTCTCTGAAGTTCTCTAACTTGTTAGGGCCCTTTTCTCCCCCGAGCTCCCTCTCCTGACTTTGATGATACCTCAGTAAGTTTTGTGAGTTGCAGATAGAGCTCCACTAAATTTAGCATGCCAGATGCCTTCAGTAAGCCTGAGCCCAGCTATCAGTTACGCTGAGATCTGTTTCAGTCAGGCATGTCCCTCTGGGGAGAGACTTGCACTATTTAAAGTTGAATGAGACTGAGATTCTTACAGCATTGAGAAACTTGGAATTCCCCCTTTTTATCCCTGATGTAGGTTCTAAACTAGTGTTCAACACTTGCTATTCCCTGGGGCTGAATTTGTGTTTCCTCTTGAACTGTAACTCTGGAAATCGGCTTCCTCTTGAGCTATCATTCTGTATAGCAGTTGTCCTTTGGTATACATCGAGAGGCAAAAGGCAGCCTTAGTTTAGCATAAGCAAACACTAATGTCTCATTTAGCCTGTGTTACTTCCACCGGTATAAATTTAAGACATTATAGGGAAAGTAGTGTTCAAATCACAGCCCTGTAGTAGGCTGCAGATAGAGAGGAATGCAGCTGCCACAGGACTAATTGGATTGCATTTGGTCCTACAAAAAGTGTGAGGTTTTTTTCTAGCAAGTGCCTGAAGGATCTTAGGGCACTGGCATGCAAGAGCAGGAGCGTTAATGTTGATGTTCTGGGCGTGCATCCAGTTTCAGTAACTGCTGCATGTCACCTCACTAAAGTCCCACTTCCATTCGGGTTTTGTGGATCACTCTTCACTTCCATTCTTACATCACTGGGCAGTGTTGCTGTGCGCTTTTAATGAACAGCAGCCTTACACACCAGAAACTGGTTCCCTTCACTAGTAAAGGCAGCTACTTAAAATCCAAAAATTGTCTTATCAGAAGTTGATTCTTTTATAAGCACTGTAAACTATTCAAACTTGAAGAAAAAACTCTAATAACTGGAAAACATGGTACCAAATATATTGCTTCTTTTTAACTTGTATTTTCACACTAACTTTGGTGGTTTCTCTTGGAGATGTATATTTGCAAGTATTACATACGAAACTGTATGCAATAACCTGATGCTTTGTTATGTAAATTGTGAAATTAATAGGTGAAAATGCTTGATGCTTCCCCTTTATATTGCTTTATGCAGCTATGTGTGATTTTGAAAATTGATTGAAAATCTTTTTGGAAATTTATAAGCACATTCATCATCAAAGTTAGAAAACTGTGTTATCCGTCCAAGTATATTGAAAAGAGAAATTATAATGGCTTCTTGAATTACCATTAAGTTTAAAAGATGCTTTGAAATTATTAAATATTAAAAACATATTTCAACTTTACAGTTGGAAATACAGGCATATAAAATATAATTCTGTATGGATTAATTTAAACACAGTTTTCACTTAGGAAGTTAAGCTCAGAAAATAGGTTATTAAAAATGCTAAAGATGTTAAAACATTCAAGATAAAATACTGTTATTTTCTCAACAACAAAGGAGAGTACAAATACGCTGAATTTACATTTAACCAACCCTTGAGCTATTTCTAAGACCAGCCTATTATGAAACTGCACCAATGAATAATTAACCAGCACAAAGATAGAGTCCACTCAGAGGGAAAAAATGTTTGCCTTCTGCATGGATGTAGAAATCTTCAACCCGAGTAATCCTCATCCTCCTGCTCCCGCTCTCGGGCAGGGAACACCCTCTCCGCTGCAGCCCCCAGCTGGGAAAACCAGCAGACGACAGAAGATGCAACCGCATGAAGCCTCCGCGTCCCCGACTGGGCGCTGACCTCGCCAACCCTCCCTTCAACACGCGGCATCGCTGAGATGGGATGGCAAAGCGCGGCCAGGGAAATCAGGCCCGACCTCTCCCCGCAGTGTGTTGTAGGGAACAGAAAATTCTACCGCATAAAGAACTATTAGCAGTTCCTCTGGTGAAATACTGAAACACTTCGAGGTTATTGCGGGAGATAAAGCTCAAACATTCAGTAAGCAGACAGAGGCACAAGGAATTAATTTGATGGTTGTGTCCCCTAGGGCAGCTTTGACAAATACTGGATTTACTCACATAGGAATGAACAAGAATTTCTTTCTTTTTTTTTTCTCATTTGTATTCTTACAAAGGTTATTCTTATTACAAAAGGCTAATTAGAAGAAAATAAAATTTCCCTTGCCCAACTTCATAATGGGTCTATATATGAAACGGGACCTGCAGATCGGTTGGGGAATGGGTATGTTAACATATTGCAGGCATTGCAAGGCCTATTGACCTTTCATAGGCATTCCCAAAGAGAACGTATGTGAAACAATCATTGTTTATTGATTTTGTTCTGTCATGCTTTTAATTTTCCTGTTCTTTAGTATTAAAAATAGTCAAAATTAATTCCTGGGATATTCTGGCTTGTCTTTGATCATCACATTGCCTAAGGGATGGTAGAAAGAACTTACATAACTAAACTAGCCAGAATCTCATACTTGGAACAGCTTCAAGGGAGACATTTACCAACATCCTTATTTTCTTCTCTGAAGATACAACATGATGCAATCAAGTAGCTACTTAACAGAAATAAAAATGGTCAGTCATTGGCTACAATACAGCTCCAAAGAAGCAGGAAAGAGTGAGGAAAGTTTTTGTTAGTGGTTTGTTTGCTTTTTGGGGGGTTTATTTTTTGGTTTGGTTTGCAGGGTTGTGGTTTTCTTTTTTTTTTTTTTTTTATAACGTCAGCAATTTCTGCTTTTAGGCATGATATAACTTCACAAAGGAGAACATTGCTATAATTTGAAAGTGAATAAACTGAAGTTATAGATGGAACCTATAAAAAAAGAAAGGAGGAGAAATAGTTGAAGATTTGGGAAAGGAAAGAAAATTTTGAATTATTTTGACACCATAAAGGCATCCCTAGCATAAAAGATTTCAAGAGAAGTGATTTGGCCCAAAAAACAACTTTAGGGGGAAAAAAGCCAGGCAGCAGAATATTGTTTTCAGGGGAACTTCATTGTGACCTGCCATTGCAAGGTCTGGGCAATATACTGCACAGTAGCAAAATTGGACATGAACTTGGAGAAGAAAACCGGTTTTAGATTAGTGATGTGAAGCCACTGTCAGAATTGCATGGAGAACACACTGTGCAGAAAGCTCATCAAATAGAAGTCGTTCACTTAATCTTACTGAGGAATGATTTAGAGGAAAAAAAGAGTATTTGGTATACTCTTGAGTTTTTCTGTAGTATATTCATATTGAGTCTCTATTAATTTTATTTTCTATTTCTTCAGCATAGGTTTAAGATAATGCATAGATCTATCAGCACTTTGTAATCTGCTTACTCTAAAAATGATTTTGCTTGTAGGATTTTTGACACTGGAAATATATGCCCTTGGATGAGAGGCACCTACACATCCCACTCACACACTTTTAGGGTATGTTTCATGTTACTCAGCTAAAAAAAGAGGGGACAAGAATAGCCTAGAAGATCAACAGACAATATATACTGAGATGGGCCACCTAAGAAACAAATTATTTTGATCACCTGGAGTTGAGCACATCTATTCCTTCTGATCTATCTGGATTTTTCATAGCTTATCTGATCACAGATAGTTAAGTCTAGGCACTTAAAATTAGCTTTTGAAAATTATTTGGCTTCCTACAAAAAAAATATATTTGACAAATAAAATACCAATTCTTATTTCACTTTCTAGATTAACAACAATAATAACAACAGCAACAATAATAATAAAAAGTGTCTCCACTTGAGTACTTTCATCCTAATTCTGTAAGACTATACAGTCCATTAATCTTGTCCACAGCTCAGTGATAATTACTGAAAGCAGATATTGAACTAAATTTAACCCTATTGCTTACAGGTTTATAACCTACTTATTTCAAAAGATTTTCCACCAAGTTTCAGGGGAACACGACTTATCTCAGTTCGTCTGCTTTTCAGCACACCCAGAGAGTTTTCCCCTTCTGGAGGTGGACGCTGTTTGCATCAGGCAGCACAGACTTTCAGAGTGAGGAAAAACCTCGTGGGCTTTTGCTTTTATTCTGGAACAGTTAAAGCCGACAGTAGCTGTGACTATTATGGGATTTCCAGATAAAAATCCACATACAAGTAACTGTAGGCAAACAACAAAAGAATCACTTATTTACCTGTGAATTTTAACACACAGCCTGCTACGTGTAGCAAATCAGTAGCTGTGTTATTTATAGTGGTCTGTACAGGTGGCTCAAATAGTAGTTTTCCCATTTGTTTACTTACTTTTACTCAAATGGCAATTTCTGCAGGAATTTTCTCCTGCCAACTAATTTTCGTGAGGATATATTCTTCACAAAGGAAATATTTTCTATAGGACTTGACTCTTACAATATCAATGGCAAATGTAGTTTGTTCAGAAATTCTTGAACATCAGTATAGAGATAGACATCAAAAGCACAGCTAAATTACAGCTCTGAGAAAACACTACGAAGATCAGTCAGGGTTTTGTAAAACCAAAATTTTCAGTTTTCCCTTTACAAAAAAACCCATTATGGTTCAATTTTTCTTCCTGACTAGGGACAACACCAACACAACTCTGGAAAGAGAAATTCTGCCTTTTGAACATGATCGTGAGAACAAAAAGTTAAAGAGATACTGAACATTGATTCCAGCCTAATGAATCTCCTTTGGAGCTGCAGCACAGCGGCTAATGCCAAGTAGATGTGCTTTTCAAAATACTTATCTGAGTATTTCACCTGGAATGACGTCCGTTTATTTCATTTATTAGTCTATGTGGAGTAATTTAGCTTTAATTTATTCCTTTTCAGCTAATCTGTGCTTGAGTGATTTCTGATCCCATGTTGTGATGAAGTCTGAGGGTAAATTCTAGTTTCCTTGCAGTTATAAAACTATTATTTTTTTTGTCCTCTCCTTACAAAAAAGATGGAGTGCAAAACACTTTGTACTCTTGAAAAAGGCACTGTGCAGAAGATGACCTTCCAAAACTGTACAAGGAAATTTAGAGCTACACAAGTATCATATAACTAAAGAGGTTTGAAGGTTTTTTGTTTGTTTGAGGGTTTTGGTTTTTCATGGGTTGTTTTTTTGTTTTGTTTTGTTTGTTTTTTTAGGGAACAACCTACATGGCATTTAAGGGGGGGGGATAGTCTTTTCCAGAGGTGCTTCAACATGCCCTGCCCTGTCCTTTCCTCAGTAATCAAATCTGCGCCAGAGTTCCCTCCTTTACTTCGCTGCAGAGGACATCACAGCAGGACTCGGGCCCCGGCCGGGGGCTGGTTCCCTTCCCGCACCTGACTCCATGGGCTGGTGCTCCAGAGTGGGATCCCCTCCACAGGTTTAATGAAGCACCCATCTCAGTTTCTAAATTCACAGTTAGCCACTTATGTAATTTTTAACAAAAAGCAGGGCTTGCTCGTGCTACAGCTTGCCTAGTTTCCCCCAAAGACTTTCTTCATCTCCCTCTTACTTCTGCCATGCTTTGGTGCCTCCTTGTTCAATCAAGCCAGTTTTGTTCAGATTCTGTCTAAAAAATAAGTTTTTCTGGTCTGTGAGCCTGCCTTTACCTGTTATTGTATGGGCATTACTGCATGCTCTTCTGTCTTCACTTTCTTCTTAAAAGGGAGAGGAAAACATTGTAGAGAGGATGAATAAGCCACAGAGAAAACATACCAGATCTCTATCCAGGTCTCAGTGAAAGTCAAACAATATTTTTCTTATGATGAGCTCACATCACTTTCCAAACCCTTCAAGATTCTCAACTCTTCCAAACGTGGGAAAGCAATCACATAAAAAGTGATCACAAGGAAAACGGAAGTAAATGAATGTTTTCTTTTGCTTTTTTTCCTAACAGCTAAAATGTATTTATGTTATTTACACCTCTATTCCTGTTAAGAAACCTACCCTGATACTGTCTTTCTAGCTCTGTCAGGCTCCTGCATAAATAATGGTCCTGTTGGCTTTTCTGTATCATCCCCCTTTTGACTGTTGGAAGCAGTCTGGGAACAGCAGGAAAAGCTGTAAGCTGAGGAAAAAGTCTCAATTACAGGACATATTTTGGCAAGTGTCAATGCAATGAACATCTGGTAAATGTTGACTTGGCCAACTTAACCACTGATGTTGTTGTCAGACAATACTATGGGTAGGAATCACTTGTTTAGGGAGGCCCTTTCAAGACTCAGTAATTTGAAGTTTATCTGAAGCTGAATATGTAGAGAAATAAAGGTGCTATGCAAATTGGGAGAGCTTTTAACAGGAACCCATGATTTTTTCAAGATTGGAAACTCTGGCAAGTTTATATTTCCATTTTCAGTGGATATTACCTCCTTCTGAAGGAAAAAAGATTGATGATTTCCATTTAGGTTTATAATGTGTTTTTAAAAGTGTAATTACATATGCCAAATGTTCATCTTTGTCCTTCAGAGCTTATATAAACTCCCAGCAGGATTCAACAGGACTTGGCATCCAACAGCAAGTGGACAATCATTTGAGCTCTGAGCAATTACTGGAAAAGTGGCAAGGAAGCGAACATCAATTACTAATTTTGACCGTCTTCTGGAGAAAACAGATTCTTTCTCAAACTCTTTGGAAGAATTAGGAAAATCAGTACAACAAATTATTACCACATGGAGAAACCCAAGCTAGCTGAATGAGCCTATGACTACAGTGTCATGTGGTGGGAGGGACTTGAATATCGGAAACAGCACGGTGTCTGGGCTGGGTTATCCCTTTAGAAAGGTTCAAAAGTGGTAAACTCAATGGTTTGGGGTATCTAAAAATCAATAGATGCTTCTCAGAAAGCTTGATAGAGATCTTGCAGTTCCTTTCATTAAGGGAGCTCCTGGGAGCTTTACACAAGCCAATAAGAAAATGACTGAAGATCATAGAATCATTTAGGTTGGAAAAGACCTTTAAGATCATTGAGTCCAACTGTAAACATTACACTGCCACATCCACCACTAAACCATGTCCTGAAGTGCCACATCTACACATCTTTTAAATAGTTCCAGGGATGCTAAATGCAAGATCATGGTTTCCCGCCTGTTTTAAATGAATCAGACTGACAGAAACCTTCACTTAAATATGAAAAACTATATGAAGTTTCCTTGTCTTGTCTCCTACACCTAGAAGAGGAATAATCCACATGATTCATGCATGTAT
>JANZLP010000018.1:25973249-25988469 GCA_026930925.1 Chelictinia riocourii
TATTACTTTCCTTATTTAGATAGCCATAGATTTTGATACCAGATCACCTTTTTTTTTAAAAAAAAAAAAAAAATCAAAAATATTTTTCTGATGAGCTATTTAGAAAGAATTACTTCAGTATAGCACTATAGGGAAGGCTTAATGGCACCCTATCAACATTTCAGCTTTTTTTCTTGACTTGACAATAGAGCAGCACTCAACTTTCCAACAGCACTGTAACAACAGCAAACACAAAGTCTTAAAAGTCACATTAGCCCTTTTGGCTACAGGCCTTCCACGGACAGTGATTTTCTTTTATAAATAGCTGCCCATTGCAAAAATATAAATCCCTTTCTGAGACACTGTTTCCCAGGAAAAGTCTCCAACTTCTCTACCGAAATGTTTATTGCTGGCCAGCACTCAATTTAGTAAGAGATTCAGTCTTCGCAGCCTCTACAAGCTCATGCAGTGATGATTTTACATATACTTCTGGGCCACTACTAAAAATACCAACTAGGGTTAAAAATGACCCCTTGAGGACTCCACTAGAAAACTCATGAATAACTGGTTTAACGTTTCTAAGTTTTATATTCGTGTTTGGGTTGGCACGTGATATTCCCAGTAATATGGAACTCTCTTTACCCCTTAGCAACATCACCTTCGCATTTTCCCTTTGTGCCAGGAGAAACAAACCAATAGTGCACCAAACCCAAAGGATTTAAAGACTGTTGAAGACATTCCTCTCATTTAAGTTATATTTGCAAACAGGATTCTCTGTTTCTGCAACTTTGATTGTAAACTCTTTTCAAACAGTTGCAGCCTTGTTTGTCTCATAAGTATGTAAAATGGAGAGTAAACAACAAAGAAACAAAACCCCAAGCACAGACCTACTACAGAGCTTTTGCAGAGAATAAGAAATTATGTTCCCTCCATTATATACCTCTTGCACTCAGGCCAGTGAAGCAAAGACCTATTTCCTTGTTGAAGCAGCAGGAAATTCAACTGCTGGAATTAAAGAATTGCTTGCAAGCTGCACAAACCTCTCATTCTAAATATAGCAGGAGGTTGGCCTTGCTCCCACATGGCACCTAGCAGGATAATTCTTGTAATGATCAGCTGTAAAATTAAAATGAGGTCTGTTCCTTTAAACAGCTTTACCTTGATAAAAATTACATAATTAACCCACCGGATGAGAGAAATAAAATAAAATAAAAAAGGGAAGTATAAACACGTTTTCATTTGTGATTTGAAAGTATGTATCTACAAAACGTAGAAGAGTTGTCCCAAATCGCAACATTTATGGAAGAAGCCAGTAAGATGCCAAGACTTAAGGGTTGCTGTACTGAAACAGGGTTAGGAATCTCTTTGGGGGTTTGGGGGGAAAATAAAGACATTTATCTCATGAAATCTCTAAGCAGTCCTATTATACCTTATACTCACAGAATTAGGAAAAAATGAAGGTTCCTATTAAAGATAACCGTCTATCAGCCCCAACAGCTCTTACTTGAAGCCTTTTAGGCCCCTGTATAGTATGGTCTGCCATGTATGCACATAAAAACTGTTAGTATTCCCACTTAAGTACAACCACATAACCTACTTTGGAATCAATATGGTTCAGCTAACTTTTGAAAATAGCAGTTTTTTTACATCCTCACCTTTTACCACTTCACTCTATTTTCTTGATTATCTAATCCAGGTCCCAAATCTATTCTTTCTTTATATCTGATTGAGAATGCTTTAAGACTTCATTTTCTCAACTTCTCTACAAGGAACTTACTTTTAATGAAACCTATTTTAGTTTATGAATTTTGAAGCACGTCAAAATGGAAAGGAAAAATGGATTTTTTTTAATTTTTTTTTCCTCTACAAAACCTGTATTCAAGTTAAATACAAAACGGGTTTAGTAGTGCATCAGTAAGGCAGGACTCATACCAAATTTAACATGTTACAGCATACTGTTAATTTTGTAAAAAATTTTGTAATAGCGATCATGAGACAGTCTCAAACAAGATTGTATATTTT
The DNA here is from genome assembly GCA_026930925.1 of Chelictinia riocourii. Taxonomy (NCBI): domain Eukaryota; kingdom Metazoa; phylum Chordata; class Aves; order Accipitriformes; family Accipitridae; genus Chelictinia; species Chelictinia riocourii. The sequence goes on from JANZLP010000018.1 coordinate 25,975,251, forward strand.
CCTGACATTATCCATGTTAGTGAGATGTACTTTAAGCACTTTTATGTGTCTTATTTGCAGGTAACAGTCAATACATTTGATCTTTCCTGACAAAGGTGGGAGAAACAGTTTTGAAGTAACGAACAGTTCAGACAAGCAGAGTGGATTTTTTTGCCAAGGGGGTCTATTTGCCATTAAAAGCACAGTTAAAAAAAGTAAATAGCTTTAAATAGTGATTTCATTCTAAAGCTTCCTGCAATACCTTTTGTAAAGTTTCTCTCAATGAATATCTGGTCTTACCTAATTTAAACTTGAATTTTAACAGAATGAAATTGGTGCCTGACTAATGCCATGACTATGCATGCAAATAAAGCAAAATATTTTTGCGCTTAATTGAACATGGGAATTAAAAGGCTTCAGAAGGCTGCTGACTAGTCTGGAAGATCTCCAAAGTTGTTACAAACATATCTGCCAGAAAACATTAGAAATTCAACAAAATATTCTATTTTCTCCCCCAAACTTAATAACATAGTAAATCTCTGGAAGGCTGTATGTCCTCATCAAAGTAGCCTATTCCCCAGGCCTCATTCTTGAAATTCTTAAGAAAACACTTTCTTACAGCAGCCTCAGGAGACAGGCATTGGTATAACTGAATTGATTTAGCAACAACGTAATGAGGTTACAGAAAAGGAAGAAAGTGTATTATTGCCTTTTAATAGAGCAAGATAGGTCTTAAATGTACCAAGCATAAAATGAATAGGTGTCAAGGGGTTTGAGCCAGGTAATATTTATTTGCTAGCCAAACAAAAGAGCGAACAACTGGAATGAACATCCCAAGAAGGCATAAAACTCAAGATATTAGTACTTTCTCTCACTTGCATATCCAAGTGGCTCCATTCCCTTTTCATCTGATGAGATAAAAGGTCTGACAGCAAGGGCTCCTTTATGAGAAAGATGAATTGTGAAATGTCGCTATTCACGTTCTGTATTCTGTCACAATTGGTCAGATTAGAAATCAAAAAATCAGAAGTAGGGTCCTATGAACTAATTCAGATTATAACTGATGCAACAATAACGATGTTCAGGTAAGACAAAAGGCATAGTATATTACCAAGCCATGTTATGTTGTGTATTTAACTAAAAAGTTAATAGGAATATGATTACAAACTTCTGCTTTTCCTCAGCTTTCTGTATATCTCTTTACAGAACAATATATAAAAACTGTATGATATCTGCCTTTGGTAAAAAGGATATCGCGTTGTACAGAGCAAATCAGCGTTAAAAAGAGCTGCTCAGTCAGTAGAGTAGTAATAACACCATGTTCCTCAGACTGGTGCAAATCTGTCTGGAATTTAGTTCTGCAAGAGACTTGGACAACAACAACAAAATCAACCTGCAGATTACTTCAATTTGTATTTCAATTCCAGAAATTGATCCAAAACTAGGAATGGTTGGTTAACTACATATACATCAGGTGCATGGTGCTGCTTCAGGTCTTGCCCTGAACAGTGCTTAGGCATTTACCAACTTACAAAAAAAAGAAGTCACTTATTTTGGTCATTGTATTTTCAGTCATAAGCAATACTGCTCTATATATTTTCAGTCAGATCTGGAAAAACTGCCCCCCCCCGCCTGCAGATTTCATTTACAGAGACAGACCTAGCTGCAGTTTATAAGAAATGCCAAGCTCTCCGTCCTATGATTCCAGTTCAAAGGAAACCTGCAAGTATGTTGATTATGTTCAATTGAAAAACTGATGCCTGCAAAACTTCAGCTGAAAATTAGTTAGACAGAAGGTACTCAGGAAAATGACTGAGTCTTACAGTATTCCCATAGGAAAAGTGGTGCAATGAAACCAATTAACAAACTGAATTCATGCCAGAAGAGATTTGTTTTGGGATAATATTCTGCTATGGATTATATTCCAGTGTACTGGAGAACTACCATAAAACTTGTATTCTCTAAGAAAAACCCAAACCTTTTTTGACGAGGATTAGTACATACTTGGTAGATAGATTGGTGCAACAAAAGAGATGGTGGAAAATACAAATATTATAAACTTTGGAAATAAATTAGTTAAAAAAAAAATCAAATTTTCCATTTTCTTTTTATGCCAAAAAAAAAAAAAGCTCTGTGAACATTTCACATTTTTCAAAAATATTAAGATGAAGAGAGAGCAAAGCAGACAGTAATTGACAGTTTTGCATGGACAGACAATATAGTAGAAGTTAAAAGCACCGTACATTGCTAAAGACAGACTTTTGTGCACTGTGCAGAATGGATGGTCCTTTAGCAGAAAGCGCAGTCCTGTAAAAGGCACTTTCAGAGCTAAGCATGGTAGCATTTCTTGTGACCAGGCAGGTTACAGAATACCACAGAGGATAAAGCACTGCAGTGTAAAATAAACTATCTGATTTAAATGCAAGTATAACCACAACCTCAATGGTTGAAAATAATAAAATACATATAAACTTTTACTGAAGGAAACATGAAATTTGGTATAAGACAGTACTATATCATAATCGCTGTAATTCCTGTGAAAAAAAGCATTCTCACTTTCATGCATGTAGGTCTCTCATTAAAGAGGCATGAAATGGTCCAAAATAATCATACAATCTAAAAAACAGTATCAAATTAAACAAACTGAGATAGTCAGAAGAAAACATCTAATAGCATTAATATGCTGTTTAGATTGAGGGAGTCAAAAAAAAACCCCCACAACTTAGCAACAGTAAGACAAACTATGTAGGGAATAATTTGGAGAGCTTTATCTGCCTTTCTTCCTTCTCCAAGGCAGCCATTCCATTCCAAGTGGAAGTCCTCATCAAAAAAAATCATAAAAAAATCAGTCAGGTTCAAAAAACCAAAACTACAAACCAACACCAAAATACATAAAACCAAAAAAAGCCAAACCCACAAAAAAAGAATAAATCCATGACTGAAAAAAACCTCCAAGCCAGTATGACAATGTCTTACTGAAAAAGTGTAACAAAGATTATAAATGTAAGTTAAAAGAGAACATAAATAACCAATTCCAAAGTTCATAGGTTTCATGGAAGTGGTACTGTACAATTGCGTAGTCACTTTTTCCTGCCAAATCTTCAAACCTTCATCCTTTTAATTCTTTCTTCATCCTTTTTTTAAATTCTGTTTCTAATTCCAGAAAGAACCAGCCGAACAAGTTACCACTTACCAGGTAAGCTGTACTGACTGACCGTGTGCTGACACCCAGCCTGCACCCGCTGTGCACTCTATGGTGTTAATTTAAACCACCACGAAGTTGGTCACCAACTGCTGGGCTGTAAGTGATGCCCTGGTGAGTGGTGAACTATCGCCTCGCAATAACCCAAGGGCTCTCAGTCACTTGATTGTGCCTTCTTATGAAAGAAGGTAACAGCTTTTGTTTTTGCTGTGCACTGAAATTCCCACTGAATCTCAGAGCAAAAGTAGCAGCAGTGCTACAAGAGGTGGGAAACAACTCCAGGGTCTGTGTTTGCAGACTGAGTTCGTTAATTTTAAGAAATGCACACAAGATAAGGACAGGCAGTGTCACAGTGGAAATGCGGAGTGCGGTCTCGGAAGCGGAACGCTTGGCTCTGGATCCAGCACAGGCTCCCTGTGATCAGAGCCCTGTGGTGCCCAGCTCTGCATCACACTGAACTGAAACTGGTATTTTGTTGGATTGAGTTCTATTACCTCATGTGTCTCTGCTCTGGTGTGTTAAAAAGGAGTGGAAATACACCCTTGTCCTCCTCTGTTTACATTACAGCTTCCCTGAGACCTTACCTGCTTCCTGTTATGTGTAGAGTACCATGAGCTATCACTTAGCTATCATAGTCTGGTTCAAACAGAAGCCAAAGAGAAGTTTGTTAGGGCAGAGACATTAGGGAGCCCATTCAGATTTCTCTGATGTTGTTAATTATCCATTGTTTCTTGTCCTTGCCTTACAGGCATTCACTGGAGTGCCTGAGTGGTGGCCTCTTGAGGCCTGTAGAAGTCCTTGTGCTGTCTTCTGGGTTGGGTGGCTCAGCCCCGCGGTCATGCACTAAACCTGTTCCTTGTCCGACTTTGGCTGCCATTGTCAGTGTCTTCATCTTGCTTGTACCCTCCTGGTATATCCAAAAAGTCTGCTTTATTCTTCTTTTTCATTTGCTTGTCATAGCTTGGAATGCCTTTATTATTTCTTCTTTCCTCCTCTGGCATAGGTATCTTCTGCTTATAATCTTCTTAGCTGTCTCTGAGCACCGAGGCAGCCTGTTCATTTCAAAGAATGCTACTTTAAAGGCAGGTGTGATCCAGACTTGTCCAATTCTTTCTTTTCCCCTGTGATTTGAAGGGCCTGAAAATATTCGTGTAATCATTTCCACCACGCATGGCCCCAAACACTCTTTGGCTCTTCTAAAAATTGCATCCCTGCTTGTCATGGGAAATCCTCCAAAAGCAAAGCACCACTTGTACTACAGTGCAATTAACAGCCCTATAATGAAATACTGATAAAGGGAGCTTTGCAGTGATGGGCAGTAACAGTTCGCAGAGCTCATTGATGATGCTGATGTGCTAACTGGAGGAGGCTCCTGTGGTCTTGGGCAGCCCTGTAGGTGCACCAGCATCCTGGGCTAAAAAGGCAGATGCTTTTGAGGCCAGAGGTGGGACTGCCTTTCCCTGCTGAGCAGCTTGTCCCCGCCAGGCTGCCTGAGTCGTGACCACTGCAGAGCTGAGAGTGGGACCTGAATTACAAACAGAAAATCTGTCAAGGCAAAAATGGTGGTGTTGGGACACTCCATCATGCTCTGCACAGAGCTGATGCGCTGCTTATCCTCTCTGGCACACAGCAGTAAATCCTTAGAAAACTGCCATACCCCCAGCCCATGACTAATTGCTGCCTTCCTGGAGATGCACCTGAGGCCTGGAAGCGGGCGATGGACAGCAGGGTTTGGGGCTGACCCCATGCAGCTCTCAGCAGTGCTTTGCCTGGCACAGCAGCCCCAGGGCCCTAGTTGCACAGATATTTGATGCCTTGAGACAGGGCTCAGCATAGCTGGGCCTCTGAGCAAGGAGCTCTGGAGAGCTGCTTTGCTCCTGTCTCACAAAGGCAGACAGAAACGGGACTTCAGGAAAAGTCCAGGCTCCTCCAGTGCCTTCTCCATCCACCCCTTTCTCCATCTCTGGTTCTCCCAGTGCATGTCATGACTTCATTCAAAGTGGAACAGCTTCAGCGTAAAAGGGGCTTACCCCATGATGACCTTTGAGGGAAGCAGGGTGCTCCCCTGTGCAGTCTGAGACCTGGCGCTCAAGTGCCCGGTGGCAAATGGACCCAGCAGGGACTTGGAGGTAAGTCTGTTTGCCACAAATCCCCTGAGGCCAGCGTCCTCTGCCCATCACTCAAAGTCTGCCTGTCCCATGAGCCTGAAGAAGACACCAGAGTGCGTCCATACCAGGGCATGGGCTAAACTGAACTGCAGCAGCCAAGATGTTGGTGAATTTTGCTCAGGAGGTGGGGGATGCCTTCAGAGACAGCTGCAGGGAGTCTGTAGTTTCATTTTGGAGAGCCGGAGGGGAATTCTGGAGGCAGCCAGCTTAAGTCTGACCTACTCATCCCTTTCTTTGTGTCTCAGCAGACATGCATTTAAGATACCCAGCTAAAATACGCCTTCTTGCAATGCCTCATCCTGCAGGCAGCACCCATGCCCTCTCCTTTAGGGACAGAGGGGTTGGTGGAAGGAGACCATTAAGGAGCAGATGGGGGATGTCAATACCCTGCTGCATTTTGGCTGCAAAAGCCAAAGAGTGGAGCTTAGTATACCAGTGCCTCAGCACTAGCAATGCCACCTCCTTCTGCAAGATGCTTCTTTTCTTCTTCAATGGTTTCTTGCTTCTCGTAGTCTTGAAAATGCATCTGCATTGTTTATCTGGCCCTCACACGCGGTCACAGCCTTTATAGCCTCTGCCTTGGCTCCTATTACACTTTCCAAAGCCTCTTCATTGCCTGGGTCCTCTAATCTTTCCACCAGCACCCATGTTTTATGCCTTGGTTATGCCTCCCTTCCTTTTAATTAATTTTTCACACTACCTTGCTTGTCCCTGTTGCCCTCTTTTATTTAATTTATTGCTTTCTAGCCATCATAACCCTTGGGCAAGCCTTTAATTTATCTCTTCCCACATCCCGTCGCCCCCCTCTGTCCTTTCCCTTTATTGATTTCTCCAGTTTGATTTCACCCTGTGCTTGCCAGCATCGTCTCCCACTCCTTCCTCCCCCTCAAAATTGCTTGGCTGAATTTCTCCCCCCGTTAGTGACCTTGCTGCCTTGTAATTCCTGGCCCAGTGGGGCTAGGATTGCTGTTTGTTGGGTCTCAACCTTGCTCGTGCTTAGTTTCCACCCCAGCCTCCAAATATCTCAAAATTAACTCTGGGTAATTCCCATCCAAGTTGCTGTGATAAGGAAATGGTCCTTTTTCAGTGAGCTTCCTCCAAATCGAAGAGGTTCAATGGCCATAACCTGATGTAGGTTCTCTGCAGGCAGGCAGTCGCTCCCAGGGGCAGGGATGGACTTGTTGCATCAGACTCCACCGAGTTTCAGCTCTGACCAAGGGGAGAAGTTTGTGCTCTCAGCAGCTCTTTATTCCTGCCATTATCCTGGAGATGAGAAAGTACAGCTATACCTGCCCTGGAGAGACTTTGGCTACTCACAGCCAAACTCTTTCTGTTCTGAAGCTTTTTCTTGGTCTACATATAAATGGTGAGGATAGTGTAGAAAGGGAGAGGGAATGGGAATAAATTACTTTTGTTCTGTTATTTAGCTGTCCCCCGCCTACCACAGCCCAGCTCACAGGAGCTGGGTGTCCACAGGCTCAGACAAAGAGGGAAACTTCAGCTTTGCTCTATGGTTATGAAGATTTGAAGAGGATATAGTGGGTTGGGGGCTTGGATGCAAAGTGTGAGATTATGATCCTGAGGCAGCTCAGCACCTGGATGGTCTCCACAGCCCAGACAGACTTGACAAAAAGCTGCCATAAACTGCCGCAGTTCAGGACCACCAAGAGGGATTTTATGTGCGTGTGTGTTTGTGTGTACATGCGCACTCAGTTTGCTTTGTGTTTCAGTTATTTCGTTTCAGTGTAAAATAAATAGCCGGGTTCTCGCTTTGTAGCATTTCGGTTTGCAGGTCTTCGTTGCTGTAGTATCTGCATTGCTAACGCTCTGGCGCTGGGAAGTTAAAGTGTTTGCAGTGGAAGCCTGTGCATATTTGTGGAAATACTTGCGTTGTTTTGTTAAAGCCTCCTTTTAGTAGAAGCTAAAAGGCTACTGTTTATTTGCTTTTTCCCACCCTTTCACGAGCACAGAAATGCCATAACCCTTTAAATACCCTTCTCCTTAAGAATCCTTTCCTCAGTCTTTCCCACTTCCAGCTGCAGTAACCCTCCTAATTTTCCCAGAAGAGTGAGATGCATTTTTGCTTCCCTTGGAAATGCATAAATGAGCTCTCTATGTACAAATCACAGCTGAGTTCCCCACAGCTAGCGCATTACAGAAGGACCTTATCTTGCAATCTACATTTCCCACTGTAACAAAGCGTGACCTTGTTTTCATTACATAAAAAAATGTTTTTCATATAATTGCTGTGACTTGTTCTCTTGCATGAATCTCAGCTCATGTTAATAATCACTGCTTCAATTTTCAGATAACTATTTTTTGTGAGCTGGTGGAAGAACACCAACAGAGTGCTCTTTAGGAGAGTTGCAGCATATAAGTAACACTGCCGAGGGCATAACAAGGGTTCTGTTGTGCTCTTCCGTTGCAGAGCCAAGAAAACCTAGCCTGGCATTTTAAGATATTGAATTTAAAGGAACTTAGTAATGTCTGGATGCATCTTTGTTGATATTTAGGTGGAGATTATTTATTTTAAACACTTCTCTTTATCATGTTGGTTTCCAAGGGATGCGAGGCACCCCTAAGTTTCCAGAAAGTAACTTAATAAGAAAATTTTTCTAAAGTAACCTGCATTTAAGTTGGAAGAACATTTTGCCACAGTTATATGCCCTTTGAAAATGGGTTGGTCATTTTTTTTACCTCAGTTGAGTAACAAGTGAGTAGAGTTTTTTAAGAGTTTCCTGATTGCTGAAACTTTGGCCACCCTGTTCAGTCTAGAGTCAAGAGCTCTCATTATTTGCTTCTGTGTCCTGTATCTTAAAGTAGCATCTGTGTTTATTATCCATGTCCCTACTCACATGATAAAGTTTTATAATCTTCTAAGACTGAGTTTGGCCTGTGGCCTTACAACATCAGGAAAACTGATTTATGTTTGTAAAGCTCAAGATTTTCACAATTGTTCTTCTTCCAGGAAAAGAATATAGGTGAGGAAGTTGCTGAGGCTTGTAAGTTGCAGTTACAAAAATAAATTATTTTTTCTAAGTCTAAGGAGATTAGGCACCTGGACCCAATTTAAATCCCTTTTTTTCAGGTGTGAGGACCAGCTCCTGTACTTGCCAGCCTCTGCATATTTTGCTCACGCTTGATCTCTTGTGCTTGCAGAGGCCATCATTTAGTTATCTGAGGCTAGTCCCCCAGTACGTTCTGAATATCAGAAGAGGGATGTTAATCAAGTTGTTCAGAGGAGGAAGATTGTGTATTTATTTATTTATTTTTACTTTATCATCATGGTTCCTTGCTCTGCTTGCTTCTCCCAGTCAAGTCCCTCCTGAGAGGGAATGCTTTGTAGTAAGTAGATCAAGAAAGGGTTGCCAGGACTCAGGGACTGCTGGCTCTGCCGCTGACTTGCTGTGCAACCTCGTGTGAGTCATTTCCTCTCTCTGTTCGCAAGTGGAAACTGGGGGAATATTTATTCCAGAAGGATGCTACAATTTTTCACGTTTTGTGAAACGCCTTGAGACTTCTGGCTAAAAGGTGTTAGGGGCGAGCGATGTTGTATGTAGCATAGTGGCTGTAGTATTGTTTGAATTGAAGCAATGCTGATAGCTGAAGGGAGAGGGAGGGCGTTAGGCTAGACGCTGCATGGCAGTTTGTAAGCACGTTGGGATGGGAGCCATCTTCTGTTCTGTTGGGACGATGCCTGGCACCGTGGGGTTCTGGCCCGGAACGGAGCCTCCTGTGTGTGTTGGCGATGGGAGATGGCAACTTCCCCTATGAACTTGTGGTTTGTGAGAGGAAAAAAGGACAAAGAGAATCCTGTGCTAAATATAGTGTGTGTCATTTGTTTTCTCTGTTGTGGTATCTATGTAAATTGCCTCTTTTGTACTGTCTTTCTTTTGACAATAAAGCAAAATCTCAGTGGTTCATTGTTTTTATTTCAGAGGTGGTGCAGAACTCTTGTTCGATGGTGTCAAAAAGCATCAGGTGACTCTGCCCTGTCAACCAGAGCCTTGTGAGTATCAGAACCTGTTGGATAACTTGAAAGAATGACAACAAATGAAACAAAGCTGGTTTGTACAGCAGTTTCATTAGTTGGCAACAAGAATCAATGTATTTTAAAAGCGCTTTCTGACGTGCTGTGGATCAGATAGCTTGGCAGACGATGGTTAGTCCTCAAAGTAAATACCAAGTAGAAATAGTTTGAGCATCTTTCCTGTCCTCTTAAGCACTTGTGAATCAAGTCCTTAAAACTTTTGCCTCCCTCTCCTGGATAGACAGTGGCCTCTGAATGTTTCCATCAGGTACACATTTGTCTTGCTTGATACTTGAAACCACCAATAACTTCCTCTCTCCTTTGTTTTTTCTTGCCTGTTCTGAGGTTTCCAAGAGGCATATGTATGTATGTGTGCTTATATACGTCATATATAGATATGTGGGGGTGCGTATAGCAATGTAACATCAATGTATTTTATCTACTCATTTGACTTTCAAGTATATGTAATCGTTTTATATTAGCTATGCAGTTGAAAATGGCAAAGCTAATGCTCGAACATGATACTGGTCATCCTGCATATAGCCTTCTCTACAATAAAAGATAAGATGCTGTTCAGCTAAAGACTTGAGTCTCCCAGTGATAAACAGTCATAATCTCTGGTTTGTGATTTGGAATATCAATACTGAGAAGTGCTGTACTAACTCTCTTGTTTCTCCTTATGTGTGTGCATACTTCAGTTGCAACATAATTTTGCCGCAGGTATGTTTTCAATTCTTCCAGCTAGATAGCAATGCTTTGTGCTCTTTGAAAGTGGGATTATAAACTGAAATAATACAAAGCATTGGGGAATGGTAACAACTCATATCTCATGAATGGCTAATACCATAATCTATGTGCTGTGAATGTTCAGGCCTGAAATCTTCTTGCCATGCCTGGAATTAGAGATTGGTAGAAGCACTTTTGATGCTTGGACATAAGTACGTGTAATTCAAGTATAATAGGAGCATTGGAATAGTATGTTATCTTGTGGTTAAGAACAGGGACTAGGGATCCAGAAGCAAGACCTGATGCTGATTTGCTTCGTGAGTTTAGTCATGTTGCTTAACTTTCCCCTGTTGCTAGTGAAGTAGTAGTGATACTTTCATGTATCACGAGAGAATTCAGCATTAAATTCCAGCACTGTTAAAGCACTTAGATCCTTAAATGGAAGGTAGTAAAGAAATGCCAAAACACTCATTTAGTTGGTTTATAAACTTGGGGGCTAGAGCATTGTTTCTGTCAGTGTTCTGTAAATTTCAAATACTGATACCCACCAAATTGGTGGTGTTCAAACCGTGATCAGATGCTCAAGAAGAAAGGGTTATTACATGAGATGTTTATTTCTGCCAGGGGAAGTGGGAGGATTAATATCACAGAATGATTTTTCTATCCTGGTGGTTGTTGGCAGCACTCTCCTTCTCTTTGTGCAATTAATTCCTCATAAATGGACCTAGGGGACTCTCATGTTTTCCTTCCTCTCACCAAATGACCATGGTAGAGATTAAACCCAATTCAGCCACTTTAGCAATCTTAAAAGTCTTGAAATTCATTTTTAAATGATGAAAAATAATTTTTAAAAAAAACAGCTTTTCTCTGATTTAGTCTTATAAAGCATACAAAATATTATTCATGTGGCTTTAGTTCCTATACTTTCATGCGATGTAAGGCCATTCCACTGGTTTTCTAGAACTGCAGCTGGAGTTCAACTTTTCCTCTCTACATGTACAAAAGGAGTATGCAGCATCTTCGAAGTTAATTTATTCCAGAATATAGTCTTTGAATCTCTTAACAAGATAGTCTGGCTTTTTTTCTTCAAAAAAAAGAGAAAAATGCAGAAGCTCCAGGAGAGAGATTTTTTTGGTTTATCTTTTCCCTCTTCAGAATTTTTGCAGGAAGCATATCCCATGTTTTGTTCCTCTCCGAGCATTACCTTTATTTTGCTGCCTGGAATGTAGTTATCTTTAATTCTATGTGATACAATTTTATATGGGAAGTAATTTCATTATATAATTACAGATATTTAAGACATATTTTGGTATAAATATGTTAAATGTTCTGAGCTCACCACATTCATAGCAGCTTTAGTCACAGCTGGTAATATTAATTGCTCTAATTTCTGCCTCCATTTCTCTCTCATCTTTTATTTTATGCTTTCTCCCTGCTGGAGATAAAATATTGCACTCAAAGTAATGTAACACTTCAACAAGAAAGAACAGTTGAAAACATATGGTTAAGACTTTCGATTTACCTAGTATCCACTGACATCAGAGTCAAGCTGGTCTCCAGAGGGCTTTGGTGAATGTATTTGCACCTGCATATTATGACAAAGAGCATGTCAACACAGCTGTAAGAGGGATGAGCACGCATGAGCAGTTGGAAAAACTATGAAATATTAAAAACAAATAAATTAAAGTGGAAACTGAAAAGCTCTAGAAAGCGGCCAAGGAAAAGCTACTAGACTTAACTGGGGAGGTGTCACTAGCAATACTGCTCTGTTGACAGATGGAGGTCCAGAAATTACCTAAAGTAAAATAAAAGCAAACCACCAAACGCTGAAATAACTGTGGAGATAATAGCTGTGATGAAATCATGTTTGTAAAAAGGTAATTATTTAAATGGATGTTCCTCAATTAAGGAAGGTTAAAACCAGCAATTGTAGTTAATGTTTTATTATTTATTATTTACTGCAGTTTATTTGCAGGCTGAGCCTCTTGAGAGAGCTGGCATCAATGTCCTGCATCACTTGGCCAACTGAGAACATCAACCAAAGCTCAGCAGCAAGACTGACAACTGCAGCATTAAGGTCCTCTGAGAAGGCTGTTGCCCATGTGAGGGACAGAGAAATATGGAAAGAAGTATCCAAAACCTGGTAAATTTGTGGTGAACACTGTCAAACACCAGTGAGAGGAAAGAACTGCAAATTTATTCTTCAGAGAGAAGGTCTCACTTTAACTCCCTTAACCTTTTTCTAAGGCAACACCTGTTGGATGTTATGATACGAGCAGTCAGCATGTCTCCTCAAACTTTCCATTGCATGCCAAAAGCTAGTGACATACAAAGAGCTGCTAGAAGGGGTGTGAAAATGTTGCTTTACACATCATCAGATTACGTGGAATTTGAGTTCAGCTCTTAATGAACACAGAAAAAAATATACAGACAGTTACTGTGACTATCTTGCCCACAGAAAAATACATTGATCAGGCATACCTTATCAGATGCTTGAGAATTCAATTCCCTGTTCCCTGATCCTTAATGAAAAAAGATGTAACCTAATTCCTACTAGGCAAACCACAGCTGTGTTGGTGTTCTTATTACATGGATAACAGGGAATAGGACTGAGTAGTCTACACAATTTTTTTTTAGCCATCAGGAAATGCAATCAGAATACTTTCAGTGTCTAACAGAGTAAGAAAGAGAAGGAATAACTTTTTTTGGCAACAGTGATTAATTTCTAACTTCTGAGTTGGACATTTCAATTAGCAGCTCTTTAATCCTTTTCATGAGTCCTTTTCAGTCCCTAAGGGGCATATTTACAATAATAAATTAAAAAATCAGTTAGAAGAACTACAACAGTTAGCAGCTGAGTGACTACTAGATGCACATTTTGCATATTTAGGTAGATTTTATGTTGCTTATATATTGTTATATTGCACCACTTTATGCAGACAGCCACAGGCCCTGGCTGAAACGTTTTACGAGTATAGTCACGCTTCCTTCTGGTTTAGTAGTAGAAGCAGCTAATCTATTCATGAAGTGATGCAGCTGGAGCCAAGGCAGTGGCCATGTAGGAAGACCAAGAAAATTATGTTGTGCTGACTGAAGGAACTAAGTGATTCTTTA
>JANZLP010000018.1:26819625-26830242 GCA_026930925.1 Chelictinia riocourii
TTCCAATCCTTTTATTATTACTGTTGTCATTTTATTAGTGTTATCATTATTAGTTTCTTCTTTTCTGTTCTATTAAATCATTCTTATCTCAACCCATGAGTTTTACTTCTTTTCCTGATTTTGTCCCCCATCCCACTGGGTGGGGGGCATGAGTGAGCAGCTGTGTGGTGCTTAGTTGCTGACTGGGGTTAAAGCATGACATTCACCTAGAATATATCTATCTAACCTACCTGTGCCTTTTATATACATTACAAAGAGTATGGGTTGTTATTTCTCTTTAAAATTCTGAAGAACGGCTACCTCAAGAAATCAACAGAGAACAGGGAACATCACTGCAAACTTTAGCATGATTACCAAGCTTGTTAATCCTCTCAGCCCAGGCTTTGGTGAAGGTATGTCAAAGGCCTTTCTGACTTTTTTGGTAAAAAACAGAATGGTAGTCAGTCTGTCAAAGTCAGCATGCATAGCTTTCATTGTTGAACCAGATTCTGAAGGGACAGTTTTGTGTCTAGCAACAAAGGCATCTCCAAAATTTCATGCCAACAGCACATGAAACTGTTCAGGGGTATGGAACTCTGTTACCCGCTCTTCCTGCCCCCATGATAAAAACTGCTTTATCTAGAAACACCTGAGCCCCAAATTCAAATGGCAAGAAGTGGGAGGAGGGAGTCTTTCACTTGAAGGCAGGAAAGAAATACTTTCACAAGAGTTACCTTGTTTCAGCAGATAAATATAGCTTCCTATGTCTACTTGTGACATTATTAGTACAAACAGAAAGAGAGCTCTAAAACATAAGACAAGGTCATTCCAAAGAGACCAGTAATTAGAAAATCCTTTATTGTTACAGTAACTTTCTCAAAAGTAGTTGTTTGTATTCTTTCCATTCACCAGCCTGGAGAAATAGGATTGCCTGAAACATGCTAAGGAAACTTTGTAAACCTTCTCTTTCATGTCTCAATGCCTGGAAAACAAATCCAGGGGTGAGACTGTAGGAGCTAATTATGTTCTTTTCCCAGTCTTTAAGAGAAGTTCAGTAACATTTTTAGGTATGGTTTGGCCATGCAAAATACTAATGAGGGACTGATACCATGTTATCATGCTGATTACAGGTCATGACTGCTAAGGATGTTGCTTGAGAGCTTCACTCACTTTCCTCGACTTCCTATAACTTTCCAGGAGAACTTGCCTTCTCCTGCTGCCTGTTTTACATGTGTACTAGAGGTGGTTATTAGAGCTGTAACTCTTCTTATATAGATGATAAACTTTACAAACGGGTTTCTTCTTTCCTGCAGTGACTTGTGACCTAAGAGTATTTCCATTGTGGATAGCTAGATACCAACCCTCTTCCTTAGCTTCTGTCCTTCCTTGACAATTATTTTTCTATGTTCTCCTGAAAATACTGGGCAGACCTGAAACAGCCTCAGTTGTAAACACATACCAGTGCTTCTTGGAAAGATTAGACAGCATTGTCCTGAAATTCTGGCAGAGCTTGCTTACCTTTCCACACTAGTAGGAGGGTTTTTTCTCTCTAAATTTCATTTCCCATTTTGTCTTGTAACCGTCATTCTCCGTTACACTTCACCTTACACATAATCTCAGAAAAATGCTTTTCTTCTTCTGGGGGAAAAAAAGTATGCTTTTTATGTTAGTCTCTTGCCTCTACTTGTATTTATTTATAGGATTCAGTTTTAATACATGCTTTTGGTATTTTAGCGGTTTTCTGCCTTCTGCCTTTTTCTCCCAGGCTCCCTTCTTGCTTCCCTAGCTGGTCACTATTCCCAGTTCAGTACACCTTATTTGGACCTCTTAACTGGCTGGGGAAGCTGCTTGCTCTATGACCCCTTGCAGGGATTGTGGGTTAAAGGTTGTCTTGACAAAGCTGAATTATCCTGGGAGGAGCTGAGGGAGCGCTTCATCTGCCTCTGTCAGGGATCTGCACTGCTCAGGGGCCAGACCCAAGCTGCTCTGAAACTCCTGAAGGCACGGGATGGAGACTTTACAGTCTGCGGCCTAAGTGTGTGGACTGACTTACTGATGGAAGTAGAGGAATATCTGAGGAAAGAAGCAAAGCGCTAATGCATGAACCCAAAAACAACATGAAAACTTCTGAAATCCAGCAAATCTGCATAAATCCATTTGATATGAAAGGCAAGAAAACCATACCTCACTTGAGGTTGAAAACCAAGCGTTATTGTGACTGCAGATCACACTATTTCTGACTGCATGTGAAGTCTTTTGGGGAGGACTGGTGCTTTCTTGTTATTGTGCTGTCAATTCTGGTCCCTGCAGGAAATGTCTCTCTTCTCAGTACTTGCTGCTCACCTAATAAAATGAAGAAAATGCTTTCTGTTTCAAATATAGAATAGTTTTCTATTTAGAAAATATTCGTTTGGATATGGTCGTGGTAGTTTTGTCTCTAACTGCTGGAGGCTGACCAAAAGCTCCAAGGGAAGGTGGAGTTTCAAACATGAAAAACCCAAGTT
This sequence comes from Chelictinia riocourii, assembly GCA_026930925.1. Classification (NCBI taxonomy): domain Eukaryota; kingdom Metazoa; phylum Chordata; class Aves; order Accipitriformes; family Accipitridae; genus Chelictinia; species Chelictinia riocourii. The sequence continues at coordinate 26,822,109 of JANZLP010000018.1, forward strand.
CAGGGTTCATTTAGTGGTGGTTGTCTTCATTGGGGTGTCTGCTTTGGTGGCCACTTTCATGCTTCTGTAGTGCTGGCACATGACTTAGCCCCTGGGTCCAAGTGAAGGTGAGATAGCCAACTGGAAAGCTTATTGAAAAGATCTAAAATTAGAAAGCTTTATTAGTTGCTGTATTATATGATAATATGCAAGTATTTCCTCAGAAAACTGCAGTAAAGTATACAGTGTTCTGTGTGGTTTTCTTCCCTTTTCCATAGTCTGTTACATGAGTTTTATTTTTGTTTTGTGGAACAGAAAAGTGAGCGGGCAACAAACTTCTTTATTAAATGATAGGGTTTTTTTTCTTTGTTTAATCCGTTTATGTGATCAAAATTTGATCAGGGTGGTTTCTATCTTACCTTATCACCTTACCTGTCATTTAAAATGAGTATTGTAATGCAGAGGTAACATGTTCATGTGTATTTAGTTCTGTAAGCTCGTATTACCAAAAGTGAGCAGGATGATAAAAGAATAGTCGAGAAAGATGGAGGAAATGTATGTGAATACCACAAAGAAGTCATTAATCTTTTGTGTCGAGTACTTGTCAAAGTTTTTATAGCCCATAGTCTTACAGTTTCAAGATCAGTTGAGACACCTCTCTTCTGTTGCTGAAGTCCCTTTAGGAAGGGTTAGAAGGTGCTTTGCTTCTGCTTATAAGCTTAAAAAAAGCAAACGATATTAAAAAGTCTAAACTGGATTGAAGCTAATTAGAGTAATAGCCTGTATTACAACACAAAATAACGTATACAACTATGGTAGATGTTTCTGTACCACAAAACTAGAGTGGGAAGGATCTTGTGATTTTTGAAATGGAAACAATTAGTACATGAGGATGAATATTGCTTATCTGGGAAAAGAAAATGCCTATTTTAACTTGTATGGAAATAATTATAGACATACATAAGTTCGTATTCTTCCCCCTCTTTTGAAACAAAAGATATACTCAAGGGTAGCACACTTTAAATAGTTAGAAGGACATGCTGCTAATCTCCTATCAAAGAGATGACTCTTTTCTTTGGATTTCTTGCTACATCGCGTCAGAGAGGCAGTGAAGTTATGGAGATCTGTAGATTAACATATTCTAAAAGCTACAGCTGTGGCAGTTGTCTTGCTCTTTCTTAAAAAGGGTTGTCCCCCCTTATGGAACTTGTGGTGGTGGTTAGTCTTAAAAGACAGCACCATGGCAGTGGACCTCAGGACTGAGTCAGTATTTCTGTGGTATTGAAAGAAATATGAACACTGTCTCTGAGCATTTAAAACTGCTAGAAATATAAAGCATGAAGTTTGAACTTATGTTGTCTAGCCACAGTTCCCTGCGTTATGTAGTTTTGGCATTTGGTATGGAAACTCTGCACTTGAACTTGCTCTTAACGCTTTTAACAGGCATAAGGTTTTTTTGTCTGTTAGAGTACTTTTTGCTATCAGAGGTTCCTGATGAATGATATACCCAAAGTTACTAGTCAAAGTAATTCCTTTCTCCCTGGCCATATGTTAAGGGTAAATATCAAATGTTGCAGTAACGTTACAAATGTTATAGTAACAAAACAAACCTTATCAGTGCTCCTTCTGCATGGAGAACTAATGGGAAACGTTGGGTAGAAGCGGCTGGCATTCCCTGTCTTAGTGAGGGATAATTCATCTCAACTATTTAAAAACTTACTATTCCCAGGTATGCAAGTCCCTGTGACAAATTTCAATGAGGGTTAAGTCTTAGTTTTGCTTGTCAGGGTAGGTACGTTTCCTAACGTACTCAGCATGTTGACCATGAGTTAAGTCTCTTAGCAGCTTTTAACTATTTCTAGAATAAATGTGATGCTTGTAGGGAGTTGGTACTTGCACTGTTTAAAGACTTGCTTTTTGATAAACTTAAGCTTTTTCTTATAAAATTAACTTCACAAAAACAGATGTCTTCCTTCCAAGTAATGTATCATTATGTCTTTTGTAGCTAAGTGCAGCTACAGAACCTTCTGCTGGAGTAATAGGCCCTCCAGTGTGACTTTATTAAGAAAGTACAGCAATAATTGGGAAGGGACAGGCAAGAGATGGGCCAGTGTAGACCGTATATACTCGATTTCCAATTCTGTCCTCTTTATAGCAAACCTGAATAGTAAAAAGTAGTTTAGCCTCAGTGAGGCAGAAGCACCTGGTTATAGCAATTTTGCAAAAATGTTCCAGTCTGTCCCAAATACATCATAAAGAAGTGCCAGATCCATGATTACAGAATTCCAAAATCCATATGGCATTTATTGAAATAAATGCACCAGTCCACATCCCCTATTATTTCAGCATGTTCATCGAGTTTGCCCAGGTAGCCGTGCAAATGTCACTTGATTAAAATTTTTTGGAACTCATTTTTAATAAAAGTGTAAACAGCAAAGGAGCAAGCATGATGTCTGTAACCTCCTCCCTGTATGTATTTGGAGCTCATATTTGCATGCTGAGGTTTGCAGCCTGAATTTGCAAACTCTTGACCTAAACAGTCTCAACTGTCATGGGAAGTAAGATATTAGAAATGACAGACTACAGCCTCTTCCCCTACCACCTTCTTCCCTTTTTTACTAATAAAGAGAAACAGATCTCTGCTATTTTCTCTATTAAAATGATGATTGAAAAAACTTCTGTTCTTGTTTCAGAAGATTGGTAAGGATTGTAAATTGAATCAGGAGGATTTTACTTGCCCATTAGATAGCTAAGATGGATAGCTTTTGCTAACATTGATTTAGTTTTATTTTTTTTAAGTAGTAAAGGAAAAACATTTTGCCAATTGTCAAACAGTAGTGTAACTCTCCACAAGTGACATAGTAGGAGATGTCTGGATATTAAGTTGCTTTTTTTCTTACTTTTCTTGTGAAGTGTCTGTTAGCTTGTAACAACTGTACTAAACAAAATCTAGAAGAAAACAAATTATGTGTTCTAGTAATTTGCAGTATGTGTTCAGGATACTAGCATAGGGATAAATGGTGTAGAATAAATTGCTCATTTAGGAAAAAAATGTAAGCAGATTAGTACCATCCAGATGAATATATGAGCCTGATTGTGACTGAAAGACCATGTGTTAAATTCAGAATGTCCAGCTGAAATGTCAAGTCCAACAATCGATTAAAATGAATTCTTGTTTTGCACACAAGGTTTCTTTCCCCCACCCATCAGATGAATAAGGACCTAATGTTCTTGCTCTTCAGTGATTTTTTTTTTTTTTTTTTTTCTTGTGTGTAAGAGAATCTTTGTCTAGGTCATGAAGATAGACTAATATTTCGATCATATGGCAGTATTAGTTTCAGGTACTGTTTAACTAGAAAGCTAAGTTAAAGTTGTATGTCTAATTTTAGTTCTGCTGTTTCTGAAAAATGGAAGATTTAAAGCTAAATTCTATTCCTTGTGAACAGTTTGGATGAATGACCTGTTGCAGAGTGATAGTGAAGGCCCCACACCATTGACATGAAGAACACAGCAAAGAGCAGTAGTGCAGGAATCATCTGCTTGAGAAGCTTATTTAGTTTGATGGGCAGAGTTACAGAAAGACAAATAAAATGCAAGTGGAGATGGTGAGGAGAAAAGGGAGAAAACTGCTCCCTTCTAAAGGCTCTGGAAAATGTGTAGATTTCCCCTTCACCAAAACTGAGTGGCTTTGCTGTTGCTGGGGACAGCATTGGATCTATGAATGTTGTGATTAAAAAAAAAAAAATAATCAAAAGACTTGATTTGATGTTGGCTGCTCTGCTAAAGCACTCAGCCTCTGTGTTCCCTAATGACCGCTTGGACCGATGGTTTAACACGTGAGCGTATTAAGGTAGTGAATGAGAAATGTAGCTGTGTGTGCAGGGTAGGAAACTCTGCTTATGTAAGTAGGAGTTGCTCTTGCAGAGATGAGAGCAAAAGAACAATATCCTGTCTGCCCTGGTATAAAATAGACTTGAACAATCACGAGTATGGTCAGGAAAAGTAGCCTTTTATCTGTTAATAATTAATATAAATCCTTCCCACAAGCTGTTTGCTCTCAGTATTCTATCTGTCTCATGAGGGATTAAATGTTATTTTGACCAAACACATCATTCTGTATTAATCAGTTATGTGCCTGTACTGAGTTTTGGATTAAGAGATGATAGACAACCTGGAAACAATTACATGTTTGTTCTCCCTTACCTATATACTTTTTTAAATGTCTCAGAAAAAAAGATGTCCGTAGCAATGAACTAGACCAGAGGTAAACACTAGTTAAGACAACATTCTCTTTTATCATTTTTAAAATGTAGCCCCAAAAGATGTTAAAGCTGGTTAACATAGATACTATTTCAATATCAAAGTCATTCATGTACCAACACCACTTTAATTCCTTGTGTGCCAATACCTTAGATTTACTGATACTACTTTCCATATGTAATTATATCCTAATAGTTTTTCATTGTGTCAGTTCTTTCACAACTAGAGATCTTTGTCCCTAAATGTTTAACTGCAGTGGCTGGCATTTTAGTTAGTTAGTGTTTGAATCATCTCGGATACCACAGAGGGTGGCAGCAGAGTCTCTCTGCACAGATGGGCTTGGGCTTCCGATCCAAGAGGAGAATCCAAGCTCGTGGGCTCTTTCTAGAGGCAAAAGAGATGCAGGGAGTAAATACCCACTGTTGTGCTACCCACTGTTGTGCTACCCACTGTTGTGCTACCCACTGTTGTGCTACCCACTGTTGTGCTACCCACTTAGAAGTTTCCAACTGAAAAATCGCATTGAGAGTCTATTTTGTCCTTGCAATTCTGATTTTACCAGCTCTTTAATTTAATGTAGGATCAGGTAATAATATAAACTGTATCCCCTAACTCTATCCACAGACCTGTTTTATTAATAATATTAGGTATTCAGCTCTTAAATTCCTTTTCTATTACATGATAAATTCCTCTAGTATTATGTGATCAATTTACTGTAACCCTTAACTAGGACATTTTACCAGAAATGATAGCAGTATGCACTGAACAGAGAATATAGCAATCAAGTTCTGAATTTTGTCTTGAAATGCACCTTGCTATTATATTTCTCCCTCTGGGAAGAATGTCCAGGATGAATGCTTGGACGTGGGCTATTTGTAGTGTGTAGCTCACAAAGAGGCTGATCCCAGCATCTGATAAAGCGTTATTTAAGTTTTTTGGCAGTCATCATGAGTATTAACATTCACACTGAAACTTTGTGGTGGGATTTTTCCTAAGGATCGTTTCCAGGAATGAAATGATATGAACTACTTTTACCTACACATTTGTATCCCTGTTCCTCTTATGGTGTGTTAGATTTTATGACTATCTGAACAGGAAATCATAATTGTGGTCTTGAGTTTCTGTATGTAGAGCTTCTCTCAACATGAAGTTAGCAATGGAAGAAAATGATTATGTGCTTTCTATTGTGTATGATAAAAATTACTCCCATAAAAATAAGCCAGCAATACAAGACTAATTGTTATATGATCCAGTTGTCAGTTAAATGCATAGATAAATGCTTGATTTTAATGCTGAATAGCTGGGAAAAATTGTGTGGGTTTATTTGTTTTCCTCTGGTGGGAGGAGACAATGAATCTTCTTGAAATACCATCAAGCCAAAATGTAAATGCAACCTCTATTTCCAATACTTACAGTCAGTGAAGTCATTAATATTTTCTTATTAATGTAAATGAGCTAGGTAAGAACAATTGATTTCTTCTAGGAATTAATTGGACATGATCAATCCCTAAAACAAGTGTGACAACAAGGTCATTCATCAGCTGCTTAATGTTGCAATTGCTAAGCATGCCCTTTCAGCTGGGAAAGGATGCCATGCCCTGGGGAAAAGGCTTTCAAATCATTATGCTATTGACAAAAAATTGTGTATTGTCGTCTCTCACAGCCTCATCATTAACACTGAGGTGAAAGTTGCTGAGTTCAGGTGTTTTATAATTTGCCTTGTAAATGGTATCTCTTTCCAAGCTTAAATTCCTTTTACATAGTAAAAATATAAGATGTAAGGAAAGCTAAATTTAACAGTATATTAAGAGTGCCAGTCAGCTGCTTGGTCTGACCCAAAAGTTTAGGAAGACACATGGAGTTCTCTCCCTACCTACAGAAACACCACCAGGGTTTGGATCCTACTAAAGCAGTTGTGTTTGTATCCTAGAACGGTTGATGGTGCTCATGAAGATGTGCTTAGCATTCTGCCTAGTTGGAAGTTTTTGTTGGGTTGGAAGAGCACTTCCTATCTGAAACTAGGGCTCTCAACAGCTGTGCAGGGATCTTTAGGCATTGCAAGTGATAAGCAAGAAAATATCATAATTGAATTTGTCTAGATCTTTTTTTTTACTCACCCTTGAGTAAGAAGATACTTTTTCTTGGATTCTACCAATGAAATAATCTGACCCATCATTTGTTTACTTGCTTCAAATTAGTTTCAGTACTGAATTCACCTCCAGTTTGCCCAAGTCTTTGCTTTTTTGTTTACAGATTTGTTTTCCTGCAAATCCAACAAGCATCTTCCCTTTTATTCTTCATAAATGTGCACAAAAACCTGTTCAGGTTGAAAGATAATACACATTAAGGGAATGCCAGGATGATCATTGTGCAGAAAGATAATTTCTATAATATGAAACTAGAATTTCTTACTACTACTGGAGTAGTCAAGTAAATACTTTCCCCTATTTTTAAATGGATTTTTTTAACAAGTTACTGCATGAGTCAAAAGTCAACAAGGCAGCAAAAACCCCCACACCTTCAAATGGTATGCCAAACTGTCATTTAACCTAAAAAGCACAGATAGGATCCAACAGCAGGAATTGAAAGCTTGAAATAGTTAAAAGAAAGATTCAGTTTTCTGTAATGGTAAGATTATCAACTTAAGGGAATGGTTTATCAACACTTTCTGTGATTTTCCTTGCCTGCTTGCAATCCTTTGCAGAGACTAGGTGTCTTCCCAAAATATGCTGGTTTTATTTTGAGCAGAAGTTTATTGGCTAGAAGTGGGACCAAGCAAGTGAAATCCTATGGCCTTTTAGGGGGAAAAGTGAGGAATAAAAAAAAAGATTAAGAATAAACAAAGAAGCAACAATTTATTACATTGGTTGTTGGTATGAATCTAGGGACTCTGGATCTTCGTGATGTAAGGTTTGCAAAGGTGTGTGGCTGTTTGCAAGGCCACATGCTCCTGGGTGATGCATTTAACACCCTGGATGGAGCATGAGACCATGATGCGGTGCAGACCTGCAAGCCAAGCAGGAGCACAATCCTGCTGTTAGTACTGATAGTGTTGTGGCAGGTATTGTTTGGGTTTTTTAGATAAAAGTTCTTGCTGTGTGAGCCAGAGCGCCTGGCACTGTTACTGGTAGCTGGCTAAAGGGAAGTCTAATGAAGACATAGAATAGACAGCCTGGGGATATAGGGAGATATCCTAGAACAGGTTAGACAAATAACTGTGGCAACCACCGTGACAGGACTGATTGTCTCAGTGCAGACTGGAAATGAAGAGCCCCTCAAGATCCAGCTTTTATACAGGTCTATGTAGACACCATAACCTCCACCAGATCTTTCCTAGGCCTTCCTTATTGTCATGCTGGAAAACAGAGATGATGTTCTGGAACTTTCTTACTGCGGTATAAACCAATTTTCTTTTATCCCATCCACCTGGACAGGTATTATTGTCCTGCTGTGCTAATGAGGAAGAGAGCGTAAGATTTTGTACCTCATTTTCACCATGTGCAAGCTTTTATTTTTGCGATAGGAACTCCATTTGAACAATGTGCTTCCACGCATGCTGCTACCCAAATGCTTGCAGCTAGGAACTGCTTTGATTTGGGCACAGGCAAATTAGCACTTCTCTTTCTTTGTGAGTTCCTCCTCTCCATTTATCACCAGTTTATGTGGAAATACTTTCAGTTGGCTATACTCAAAGTAGGGTTTTCAATGAAAAGGTAAATTTGTTTCCCATATTTAAATTACGCCTTTGAGGTATGAAAGATCTTGCTGTTTACTGTGAGGTATTGAATAGGCTTCTTGCTAGTGTTCAGGGATGGAGGGAACAGGAAATGTTTGTGAGTCTTGTTGCAAGTCAGAGGAACTTGGCAGCACACTCCTACACAGGGAAGGAATTCTT
>JANZLP010000018.1:27216551-27226780 GCA_026930925.1 Chelictinia riocourii
GTGGCAGTAACATTTTCCACATGCACTAAGACAGAGATCGCGGATGCAATGCCTACGGAAAAAAGACATTAATAAACATACATCAGCTTTCATATAAATGCCTGTCCTCTTTGGTAAGCCGAGGCGTATCAGTGATAGTGATCAGAATCACGACATGCATTTCTGACCCGCAGAGCTACTGAGAACGCTTCCTTCACAGCCCTCCAGAGATATTTCTAAAAAAAAAGCTTGTCAGTGACATCAAAGCTAAGGGCGACTAGAAAATTGGAGCTCAGTTTGTGAGATTTGAGTCTCTTCAACTCACTGAAAGATCTGCTCATGAAACATGGCACTGCCGCAGATTTCCAAAGGCAAAATTTCATCTTGAATTTCACAATCAAATTTTAATAATGAATCTAAATCCAAAGAAAAGTTGATGAAGTCCCTTTCAGTCAAGAAGCCACTTTGCCCGTGGGGAAATTTTCAAGAGTACCTGAAGTGTAATAAAAGCACAGATCCTGGTGCAAGTCAACACATCTTTTGTGTTTATGCCTTGAGAAAATCTCTCCCATAAAGCAACAAGAACATAAAACATCTCAAAAAGCATTCTTCTCTTCTCTCTGAAATGACTGATCTCTGTATTCAGCATTAGACTTCTGCTACGGTTCTGAAAGTGCTACCACCTTTTTTTTATTTGGAGAATAAGCTTGGCATTTTAAATGGAAGGTAAAGAGCAACTCCTCATGCCCATTCAGCTTCCTTTTGTTAAATTTTCTAATATTATGTTGAAAAATGAAGAAGCCTTTGAAACAGCCAAAGAAGCAAAAAATCCAAATCAAAACTTTGATTACAGTTTGCTGCAGTCTTTTCCTAATCAGTGCGCTTTTGATTTTGGTCTACATGGTATATAGTATTTTGCTGAATATTTACTTTACTTTTTTTTCTCCTGTATGAATGCCAAATGTTCTCACAGTCATACATGGATATTGTGGAACTCAATTCTCAGTCATTTCAGTTAATAATCATGTCAGTTTAGTTACCTTCTTGACTCCCAAATATATGGAAAACCATTTCTTAGGGGAAAAAAAAAATATTCCAAAGAACATATTTTTAAAAAGCCACTTTACTAAACTGATCATTAAATATAACAAAACAATGTCACTAGATATTGTGTTAAAGAAATATAAAATTATAAACTTAATGGAATGGGAAAGTCCCAACATTGGATATTTTAAGAGGTTGAGACACTCGTACGCGGTTGGCCAAGCGGTAAGCTGAAAGGAGAGAAGGGTGCCATTGCACCTGCAGGTGGGAACCTCAGCAGGGATATGAGGAACCCTGCTCCAAGGCAGGGTGCATCTCTGATTGTGATCACAAATATAAGGCATTTTATTCCAACTACAATAAATTGATGTAATAATGTGTGTATTTTTTTCTTCCTGGCTGTTTCTAAGCAGTTTAGTTTACCTCTTCTATTGGGTGGTTTCCTAAACCAGTCAGCTCTAAGTGCAGAGGTAAAGAGTTCGTTCTTCCAACGATCCTTTGCTTAGGCTGTCTTTGCATTCTTCATCCCCAGATCTCTCTTTTTGACTTAAACTAAAATGTTTTACTCATAAAGCCATACATTATAAACATCTTGCAGAACAGTCTACAAAAGTGAATTTTCTCTAGTGTTACCTGTGTATATTTCTTATTTAGTTTTAGAATACAAACAATCTTTTGATTTTACATTTGCACAGCTTCTAGCATTGTGGTATATGACTTTGATTTCTAGATACTTCTCAAGATCCAAACTCCTTCCATAGAGAGGTGTTCTTAACAGATCATCTCACATTTTTACATGAATCAAGCTCTTACTTTAGATCGAAGTGTGTTTGTGCTATATTCATGCAATGGCAAAGATTATAGCTGAAGAGAGACCTGGATTCTGCCAGGAGCTGTCTGAGGAAGGTGCCAGAAGGTTGCCTTAGTGTAGGACCCTCTCTCATCTCAGTATAGGAGGTATGTTGGCAATGAGTTTAGTTAGCTAAACTGTACCGAGCTCCATTGGTCCTCCAACATTGTCTCCACGCTGCCAATCATTTCTTCCACAGACTAAATTTATGGCCAGGCGTTCACAGACTAGTTCTGCTAATCCTGTTTTTCCCAGAATTTAGCAGAGCCTAGGTGCAAAACAGAAATTATCTTGCTATTTTATTTTTTTGTGTGTTCTTTGCCCCCATACTGCACTGTTTATGCATAACAACATTTCATGAATTTTTATATCCTTATTGAGCATTAAATAACTTGGGCTTGAGGGGACCTCTGAGTGTGGTGTAGTCCAACCTCTTGATCGAAGCAGGACCAACTTTGAAATTGAAGCAGGTTGCTCAGGGCCATGTCCTGGTCAGATTTTAAATATCTCCAGTGGCAGAGTGGGCAATCAGTTCTTCACCCCTCTGACTGAAAATATTTTGCCTTCTATCTAGTTGGACTCCTTGCGCTATAACTTGTGGATGTTGCCTCTTGTCTATTCACTGTGTGCCTCTGAGAAGAGTCCGTGGCTCTGCCTTCTCTCTGTAATCCTCTTCCTGGCAATGGAAGACTGCAGTTAGTCAGTCTCGTAGCCTTTACTTCTTAGGGCCAAGCAAACCCCGTTCTCTCATTGTACCTCATGCACTCCAGCCACGTAGCCATCCTCATGGCCTTCTGTTGGACAGGTTTTGCTTCTGCTGGGACAACTGGACAATGTACTGTCCTATTTGGACAATATTTTGCTTGTACTTTTCATTGTTTTGTAACATTCTTGTCAGTCTGTTCCTCCAGTCAAGGTAAACATCATCCAGTGTTCTCTTCCCACTCATAAGAAAAAGTAATTTCATCACAGAAGGCAATCAGATTGATCAGGCTGCCCTTAGTAAATCCATGCCGGCTGTCCCCAGTTACCTTCTTCTCTGACAAGCCTGTTGTTCACTTGATCTTCCTTCTTGCCTTTTTCTAAAGATTAGCATAAAATTTGCTTTCTTTTTTTTTTTTTTTCTCCTTTCTTCTGAGTCATCAGGAACACTTCCAATCTTTAAAATGTGGAACTTGTGAAGAAGTGTTTAGTCTTTACTGAGCACTGTGCAATTTCAGGCAGAGTAACTGGGTGAATGTATTACTGATAACTCAAGCGATCCTCTAGGTGCAGGATAACTGTGTTATCTGTGCCATGAGGAACACACATACTGGGCCCAGTGTCAGATATTCTCTGTACTGAATACGTGCAATTGAATGAAATGTGTAGAGTTTGGCATGAAGTTTTCCATTGTTACTGCACTGTCTTTTGTGCTTGCATTTCAAGTACCCGGACATTTTGTAAATCAACTGCAAGATCTTTCTTGAGGTCACAGTGTCATGACTTAGGATTTCATAACATCTGATATGTCATGCAGAAGCACCCACTTTGGCAATGCTGACTTAAGGTAAAAAGGATGGAGAATACCAAGGATTCTATGTCACAGCTAGAATCCACAATAGAGAGATTCTTCTCTTTTCAGTTTAAATTTCATGCGGCCTTATGATTGTTTTGACATTTTTTAGCTGGGCACTGCTGTAAGTAGCAGATTTAGTTAATGCCATAAACTTGGTAAGTTATAATACTCTCAGCATGCCAAATCCCTATTAAATCCATGTCTTTTAAGCTCTGTTGTAATTTAAAATTCTCAATAAACAGCACACAATGCAATTACTAATAGACCCTAGTTGTTTTTAAAATAAACAATTATACTTGAATGTTCATTTTGCAAGTGTCTGGTACTGATTAAAAAAACAGCCAACAAAAACAAAACAAAAAAATACCCACAAAAAACCCAAACCAAACAAAACAACACCAACAAAACCCCTATAACAAAAAACCCAAACCACAATCATGATTAGGATTAGTTGTGAGGCAATTATGTATTTAAGTAATTAAACCTATCATCCATTACATTGAATGCTCTAAAAATTCTCACTTAATTGATGTCAGTCTTGTCCACAGAGTAGGTTTTGTCTCCAGTGGAAAAGAATAATATTCCCAGATTTGAAAATTAAGTGCCTGGCTTTTACTGCATCCTCTCTTCCCTCAGCACTGCTTTCCTACTCCCCTAAGCAAGTATGCAAATCCTAAGTGGCTTGACAATAAATTCTGTGCTTTTACACAAATGTAACTTGAAATGTAACAAAGCATTTTCAGATGTTGCTTCCCAGATCCTATCCCTGTGTAATATTATAAAGAGCACAGTGATATCCTTTTCTTGAAAACTGTAGTAGTGGTGAACAAGAATTTGCATAAACAAATGAAAGAAACTAAGTTGAATGTCAGAATATAAATGCAAATTTTGACCAAGAAGTCAGTTTCTTCTTTGTTTGTATTCATATGAAACATATCAAAAGCAGAAAAGTGCTTAATACCGGTTGCAAATAGACAAACATTGATAGTAAATATAGTCTTATACATGTAGCAGTGAACTGTGAGATATTGAGATGTCACTGTTCTGTTAATGTTTTAGAAATGCCATCTGAGGCTGGAACCTGCATTCACATTGACTTTTCAGAGGGCTTGCCCTCAAAAGGCTTTTGTTAATTGGTTTTATTAATATGCTATCTCTCTATTCCTTGCCTAACTGAGACCCACCTTTCTCCAGCCCACCTTATCTGGCATTGTGCTGATTTAATCATGGTGTTTTAGAGACACAGTACCCACATTTGCATGAATAATATAAACCCACAAAGATATGCAATGCTGCAGAGGATGTTGGAGTTAGTAGCAAAATATCCCTGTCTTCTACACTCTTACAGTTCCTCCAAGCAGATGCCATAGTGCTTGCAGTACTAACTGTGGGTAAAAATTTCAGTCCATACAGTATTATGAAGAAGCCTACTGGGACTGTCCTACCTCCCTTGAAGTCAGTAACTCATATGTGTAGCATTAAATAGGTGTTAATAAGGTGATTACCTACCTTCAGTTATTTGCTTTAATTTCTTTGTTTCAGAAATAAATAAAAATTTAGAAAATTAACAAAACCAGGGAAACCGCTTGCTAGTGAGAAGATGGTTGTTGAAGATGTAAATAGAATTATGAAAGTTTCCTGTAGCTTTTGATTTCCATGAAGGACAAAAAAAATCGGTTCACTGAAATTTCCCCTACTTCTGCATACTAAAATTCCATAGGAATTTTGATTTCCACATGGCTTCATTTGATTATTTGTGAGATAGCTATATCTGAATGTTAAGATAGCGTATTGAAAGACAAGTGAAGCGTACTACTGCTATACTACCAACAAGGGACCACCATTATTGTTTAATCAGTTTTCAATATGTTGTATCTAAGTTAGTTTAACTTGGCTCTTCATAACTTTGTTTAACATTAAGGGAATGGTCTCCCTTTTAAATAGGGCAGCATGCAGATAACTTTGGATTTCATTTTCTTCTCTTTAAAAAATCATTAGTGGCAAAATAATCTTGCTATGTTGTCATAAAATGCATATCCCATTAGCAGCTATATATTCATATATTTAAAACTACTAATAGCTTACAGTGTGTTTATTATGGCTAATGCTCTTGAACAGCATCCATCTGATCTTTCATTACCTTTTTCATAAACTCTAACAACCACTCAACCAAATATCAGCCCCCAAACACAAAAGTACATGAATTAAATTAAAATTTACATTTTCTAGTGGTTTTTTTTTCAAGGTACTTGCTTTCCTAACTTATCTATTCTGCATTCATTAGAACTGCAGTGTAGCTCAAACAGCCTGTAAGCAGCCCTTATCTCCAAGGAGTTTGAATGGCTGAGTAATCTAACTGGACAGTTAAGGATTTTCTGTCTAAGCTGACTGATGTTAATTTTCATAATTCTAGACTTTTTTCCCTTAATGTTCCAGAGTGTTGTTAAGCAGAGTGCAGCCTTTTCTTCAGCTTCATTAGGAATAACTCAGTATACCTGCTGACCCTTAGGGTAAGGAGTGGCCTCGCTTGAAGAAAAATATGAAGATGGTAGTGTAAATGTAGAGGGATGATTTCACACAAGGAATTTTGCTTTTAATGGCATATCTTCAGTACTGTATTATCAGTGTCCCAGTTGATCAAAGCGTTCTTCAAATTCCCAAAGTTAAATTTAAAAAAACAAACCAAAACCAAAACCAAATTATACACTACAGTTTATATGCAAGATGAATTTGAAAGCTTTTGTAGAGGGGTCACTGCTGTGAAACACGACATCCACAACCAACGTATTCTTAAGAACATGAACTACATTTATTTGTAGTCACTCTAAGTTTATATTCATCTGCCTAAAGAAAGGTAGTTTCGTTTTCTTCAGCCTAAGTAACACACAAAAGTGCTTCTGACAACATTAGTTATAAGATTGATACTCCTTGGGATCTTAGGATGAAATTAACTTATTTAGTTTTCAGAAATTGGCTCAGATTTCATCCCAGTTCTCCTGAACTCTAGAATAATTCAGGTAAAAATTCACCCTTTATTTCCATGCAGGCAACAGTGTGTGTCTCTTCTGGGACAGTGCAGGTGCAAAGGAATGCCTGCAGCCATTCATCCCGCTTTTGTGGTGATAGGCTTCACAATAGTATTAGGTGCAAACATCTTGCAGGCAATTGCTCGTTTGCCTTTTTTTTTTTTTTTTTCTAAACATAAGCCTATACTTATGATCGAAAGATAGCTTATACAAAAATGGCATATCCCTAACATTGCATTCAGTATATGCATTCAGAGTTAATCTCTGAATCTGAACCATATTTGGCCCATTCATTCAATAATGACTTTATGCTGTTTTTCTAGTTGTATGAGTTACTATTGAATCAATTCATCCATTTTAGCCAGTCAACCTTCAAACACAGAAATATCTGATTTTGGAAGACCAAATTAGTTTGTAGATTGGGTCATGCATCAAAATTGATAGTTGAATTCAGATTGCAGTCTTCTAAACTTTTTATTTGTGTTTTCAGAAAGTACTCAACAGGACTCTAGGCCCTGAGTGTGTAAACTCATGAAATGAGTTAACTTGGTTTAAGACATGAAAGGAGAAATAAAGTACAAATTGTCTTATCCACAAACAATAAATTTTTCTCCAAGTACAAACCTAGCTGTATATATAAGGACCTGACCTGCATATAGATACTGCCAGCTTTCGTGCTCCATTTGTGTCACTTACAACATCATTTATGTCATGAGGATCTAAGAATTTGTGCTTAACAACATATATCCCCGTGATATTATTTTTTAACATTCATTTTGTGTTTCTCTTTGGTTGGTTACAAGCCTGAAATTACGTTTTTATGGAAATATCCTTAGTAGTTATACAGAAATCATGAACAAGAGCTGTATGTGATCCCGTTTCAGAATTGTGGGCTTTAGTAGTGCTAAGGATCGTTAGTATTAGAAGCAAAAAGTTTTCTCCACTATGTTTTAACCTTGACGTTCAGGAGTAGTAATGAGAGTAACGTGTCGCACAATCTTCTTCAACCTTGTATCTTTTTCAAACACAGGGCTGAAATTATACTTTTTTTCATATCAATTTGTTCTACTACAAATGGAACTAATTTGATTGTAATTTTTATTTACTTTGTAGAAGGAGATTGCGCTGCTTAATCATATATGGTAAAAACTCATTAGCTAAGAATGAGTTTTTAGCGAAGGATGAATTAGCTAAGAATCCGCTCTGTTCTGTCATCAAGAAAGAACATGTTCTTGGTGTCTCTCACACCTGTAAGTGTATTTTCTAGCTCCTCGCTTCTTCTCTAATTACGTCTTGATTGTGGGGTAAATTCTGTAAGCTGCATTGGAAGGAAAATCATTGTCTTTTTATCCTCTCTGTGGGGAATTCATTCCACTTGTTTACTGATGTGTGTGGCAGACTGAATAAAATGATTCCTAATTAGCATATATGAAATAATCATTGGTCTATCTGGAGTCATAATTAATGCATTAGGAAGAATTTACTGAGTGTCAAGGAGAAAGACATTAGCATAAATGAGCTTATTTTAGATGGGCTGCAATTGAGAGACTACTTTCCGATAAGAATGTTTACCAAAATTAAGCAATAATAACATATCAATTTACTGAGAACCATTAGCATGCATGATCTGCAAAGAAGCTCCAGCCCTGCTTGGAACACCTTGCTAGCCAAAAGATTTTGTGGGCATCCTAATAATGTCACAGCAGCACCAAAGGGTGTGGGGATAAGGAGCGAAGACAATCTGTGGATGTACAGAGAGGCTTTCTTTAATATGCTCATGGACCTTGAGAAAAGCAGATGCTGCAGAATCTTATTATCATCCTACCTGGTAACTCTGAGGCTTTATTGATTAAAATGTGTTCCTACTGAGAGTGTAACCTGTAGACAATAGCGAAACAAAGATTATCCTTACAAAGGCAAAGGTGTTTAAATAACTTTAATTTCCATATTGATACTCTGTGAGTGGGGAAGTGACAAACTGTGATACAGACTTTAACGATTTTTTACTCCTTTTTTCCTTAGTCAGTCACCAGGCATCTGATAGCCTGAAAGCAGATTTTAATCTTTAGAGGACTCTGTACATTGAAGAATGAATGCTCTACCCAGGGAAGAGGCAAGATTCAGGGGACTTAAAAATAGTCTTAGTCTTGTAGGATTTAAGTATATGAGACTTATACCTAGCATCTTTTATCATTGTCATCATTATACTTAATGTTGAAAAGACGTGACGGCAGATAGAGCCCGGCAGTGAGTCTGTAAACCATTGGGTTTGGCCTAACTTCTAACATGAGGAACCAACTGCAAACTGTTAAGCCTGACATACCTGACTCCAGCGAGAGTCACTTCAGTCAAACTAGTGTCAAGTTAGTAGAAGAGGACTCCACTATTGCACTTGCTTCAAGAAATGGTAATCCATTGAAGGATTAGAAATTTACAGTAATCCGCCAAATTAATGTAAAATCTTTTAAGAACAATCATAACCACTGTCATTAAGTCACATGAGGAAAGCAACAGTCTGGTTGATATCTCCTTCACTATTCCCAGCTTCTGTACCTCTTTCCTTGAGTATTTCCAGTAAGACAAATCTCTTACATACTTTAAATCTTTGCAGCAGTTTTTGCTTCATATTCTTTGCTGTTGACTTTTAAGTGAAACACCACACACCACCAGTATACTGGCAAGGCTCCTGATGATAACAATCCTGCAAGACACACATACCCGTATGTATAGAAAGCATAGTCTTTTTACAGCTAAATTGGAACAAGTAAGCTCCCTTCCAACTGAACTAAGTTTATTCTATTCTATTCTATTCTACCATCATTGTGTCAGCAGAACTCTGATGTAGCAGCACCATCACAGGCAGAAGATGACTTCTGTCAACTTACTGTCTGATGAATGGATATAAATATGCCAATAAGGACTGTCAGTATACCTTACTTCTAGGTTACAGTGCTGTGCTTGGACAGCTACAGAAGCAGCAGCTCTATAAGACAGCCGAAGTTTGGAATCAGTGACTCGCTAGTGCAGGCAAACAGGTCTGCTGCCTGCTCTTTTTGGCATAGTTTTTCCACATGACCCCTACCCCAGTGAAGTCAGGGATGCTGAAGACCCAGCTCCTGTGCAGGTTGTGCTTTCTCTATATTTACCTTACATTCTTTTAATTCCTGACAGGATACCAATGCATGCACTAGTTTCAAGGCCTCTCTCAGATGTACAAGTGACACAAATGGTTGCAATACCAGCCACACTTGTTCTACCCTCTGTAAGTACCTGGTGAGGGTGTGCAGCATTCAAGCCACCAGCAAAGAGTACAGGAAACCCCATGTCAGCTGATCCAACTCCCAGGGCAGCAGGCTGATAGGAAAGACGAGAGCTGGAAAGCTAAGAAAGAAGAGAAAAAACAAGGGCAAAGGGAGAGGAGAGAGGAAGAGGAAGGGAAATGCCCCCCAGTCTGAATAATCATCAGTCACTAAAGAAGGAACAGGAAAAGTTGAAGGCACAGCACAGCATTTCAGGCTGGCAGAAGGATGCTAGATTTTCATTGCAATCAATAATGAAGGTTATTACTCTAAAAAGTTCTTATTGCAGGGGACTAAGTCTGAGCCTTGACAAGAAAACAAGACTGGTTTCCTACACACATAGGAGGCTGTGTAAGGTATGACTGATGTCCAGTCACAGGGAAGCTCTGCTTTACAGGCCTGTTGGGCGAAGGCCGCGGGCCGGGCCGGCCCAACCCAACCACCCCCCCGCCGGGCCACGGCGCCGCAGCGGC
>JANZLP010000018.1:27301218-27311630 GCA_026930925.1 Chelictinia riocourii
CCTGTAGTCACTGCGGGAGATGTGGTGCGATGCTCCTCACCCAGCACAGCAGGATCGTGCTTCTCCCAGCACTATGAAAATTGTATGATAAGACTCTTGCGTATAGATTATTTTTATATTATTCAAATCCTTGCTCAGCTCAAATTCCCCACACTCCCATTAGGTTTTGTTTGCTTTTCCACAACTGCTCTCAGAAGATGCGGGCCCAAAACTAGAATGTTTAATGATGGGCAAGGCAAAACCGTACACAAATCTTATTTCCCATTATAACACCACTAGGTAGGAAGAAGATGAAATATTCATTTTTAAATCAAGGAACCTTTAAGAACAATGGACAAGTACATATGTGAAATAGCAAGGAAACTCCATAGCCTTTCCCTATACAGAACACAAGAACAAGTTGTCTGTCCTGACTTTTGGGGGGATTAGTTCTTTCATGTATCCTGTCAACCTGTGAAAACAATCTCATTTTCACGCCTGGAATAAGACTTTGCAGTCTTATTCATTATATTGAGATAATCTGTGGCAGACTACTAATTAACCCAAGCAAAAGTGGCAGAGCTTTACTTCCCCCCTCCACACAGTGTCTTTTCAAGGAAAAGTGAGGACATAGTGGAAATGACCATAATCAGAAACTTCCTTGTAACGCTAGCCTTATGCTATATTCTATCAACAACGTGTAGCCAACAGCAAAGTGATTGTTGCCGAGACATGCCACTCAAATATTGTGCAGGACTATCATAAAACTGGTCAAGATCTTCATTCTTCAAACGCTCCCAATCTGTGCTTCTTTAAACAAATGTACCTGATCATACTTATTTTAGCCACAATGCAACTAGCCACATTTTGTGGATGGGAAAAGAAAGAAAACAAACCACACAAGATGTGCTGATTTCCCAATATACTATCGAAGTACGTAAAGATAGCTTGGTAACATGGGCAGGCAAGAAATCAGAATCAAAATGGAACAGAATAATCCCCTGAGATGCAATTTCCTTTTCCATCCTTTTTGGCTGTAACGAGAAGTAATTTGCCTCAGATATTATGAGAGGTCCCATGGCCACTGTATTTGAATGGGGTAGAAGACAAGCATGACTGTACATATCAACACAAGTTCATTAACTTGGTTTCACTGAAATTTTAAACCAATCCCTAGCTACTTCATTTCTTAGTTTTCAAGGCTATTCAGGTTTTAATGGTATGATTTTTCTATAGCACCTTAATAAATGTGTGCAAGCAAGTTGTGCAGCGTGGTGCTCTGTAATATCATGATAAGCTGTTGCAGAAGAAAGAACCCTACTAATGTGCTAATTTTAACTGTTATGGTACATTAAACCATTACAGTATAATGTTAATGTGAAAAATGTATGCTGGGCTCCCAAACCAATGTATGTACAAGTTAACTAAACACTGTTTTGACATACCATTTTTCACAGGCAACTTGTCACTTAATGTATTTGCCTTCTTTCTAAATCAAAGTGATTTGGACTCATCTTTGGAAAAAAAAATAATCACTAAACAGATTCATTTTTGGTTAGAAAATATTTTACAATAGTACTTTTATTCTATAGAGACATAATGGTCTATTAAATAGAACATTGCATAGTAAATTAGATTCTGAATATAGGATTTACTAATGCTTTCCAGAAATATAGAAATGACTAAACACAATTACCTTGAAGACATGTAATGCAACTTTCTCTCAGAATACAAGAATCAGAATTTACTAAATGGAAAGTAAGCAAGATAATTTTTATTTTACAGGGTAAAATCCATAGACACAGACTCTGCTATGATGAGCTTTAAGAAATTCTATGAGCAGAATAGAAGAAAGTTGTAAACCAGCAGGTTCTAGAGTTGGTCTTGGATACTCCGTACCATATGCAAGCCTTTCTGTCTACGTACCACTTCTCTAATAATAAAAAGAAAAACAATTCCCAGGCATATAGGAAGCTTTTCAAAGGATGGGTTTAGTTTTTTGTTTGACATAGAAAGGGGGCAAAATAAACAAAGAACAAACCTCCTTTTGCCTTAACTTTCTAATCCAGGTACAATCTAGGACAACACTGCAGCATGCTATGGAGCATACGAAAGCTTCGGGAATTGAATTTAAAGCCAGCCAGGTTTGACCCTCGAGCACTGCCCACCCAGCTTTTCCAGGAGACTAACACACGCTGCCGAGTCCTACCTTTTTCCAGCTTTCATTTCCCCACAACAGCTACTCTAATCCTGCAGGGATGTCTAGCAATGTAACCTTTCAGGACAAAAATGGTGAAACCTGTGGGGTTCTGGTGGGAGGAGGATCTGTGTTAAGCTTCCCTACAAAATTTACACTGAGTCTTAAAGAAAAGAGGAAAGTAACCAACAACTGACAGGGACTGCCACTTTGGTTGTTTTTCCTTCTGTGCTTGCAAGTCACAACGTAGAGACTCGGAAACACGAAACATCATGAAGAAAATGGAATCAGGAATTCTGTACTCCAGGGTCAGAACAGCTCTCTACAGACTGGAAACATCTCACTTAAAGAGAGATCGAGATTAAAAAGTATAAATTCATTTGCTTTTATTTTTCTGCTGTAGATAGAAGCAACCTTTGTGGGACATTACTAACTTCCCAGAATACAGCATTTCTTTGCCAGTTTTTCCCTTCTTTGGTTCTGACAATCTTAAAGGTTATCACTGAAAATTCAGTGGTGAGGGTTTATTCAATGATTACCTTATGAATTAGCAGTATTTGGCAACAGGTAGTTAGTACAGGGAAAAAAATGTATGCCAGGTGCTTCAACAGGGTATCAGTAGATAGTAGTTAATACTGGGATATGTATCATATGACAACTCACAGTTGTCTATAAAATATTTTTGTTTGTTTACCTTAAAGGGTAGCAAAGCTCCTCTCAAAAAAAAACCCCAACCCAACAAATATATAGCCTATATGTTTTAATTGCAAAGCAAACTTTAGTAGCAACTTAGTATAGCAATTGTGTTTTGTCTGCAAGCAGTATTCTTAATAACATATTGCGAAAGGCCAGTGCCTCATAAAAACGCTACCACTGGAAATGAAATTACATTCTCTTAATTTGAGCCTGCTCACCATCACCTTACGAAGCTGACAACTTTTATAAAAGCATGGCCATCGAAATATATTCCCTTTTCAAAGCTTCCTTTGGTTGGTATTTCGAGCAATAAAAGAATTTTCCCAAGCTTGAAGTGGCCTGGCTAAGTCATATGTCCTTATTACTGAAGCTCTGGTGCAATATTACGACCTTCCCTGCCACGTCCATTGATTTACACATTTGTCCCTTGCCAGGTGACAAACTCCACTGTTTTCTCCTCGTCAATGAGAATAAAGCTTTTAGAAGCACTGAGGTATCACAACGCTTCCCAAATAGATATTATTTTTTAAAATGTTCTGCAAGCACTGCAGAGACACTGCAAGCAATGACTCAGCTCCAACAGACACATGACCCCCTACATATGAATGGAGGGAAAAGGGATTAACCAATAGGTACAGAAATGCATCCAGCAAAAGCAACCGGCTGCCCGAGCTTTGGGCAATCTGTCAGAGCTGAGTGCTTCCTCCCACTGCCTTATGATTTTCATTTGGTGGTGTTATTATTATTATCATTATTAGTATTTTGTGGGGGAGGGCTTAACCTTTTTTTTTTTTAACTTATGTTCTTAGCCTATTTATTGTTCTCCAAGTTTTGTTCTTCAGGGATGAAGAAGAAACGTTTCAAAACATACTGAAAGGCAATGGCCCAAATCCACCTCAGGTACACAGGAGGATTTCAGTACACAGTCTGTAAAATATGCCAGGACACAATGCTGTTGCTAAGCAGATGAACCTTCTTTTATCTGAAATAGAGTGAATGACTCTGGCCCTGACTCTAAATAGTCCTCTACCATGCAAACCAGCTCTGTAATGTGATGAAAGTTAGTGTTCAAGAAACCGAGTTTTAGCTAGAATGTGTAGTGTTATCTGTCCGTCATTTTAATCAAGTCTTAGTGGCACTTTAAAATAAACATCACGGCTTGAAATTTCTTTGTCAATACGGGTTCGCAGAATCTTTCAATTATTTTTTAATTGGTTAACCAGTATAATGATATAAACTGGTTTATCCTCTTCCTCACTGGTACCCTGCAACAGATGGTTCAGAAAAGCTATTTAGTTAAAATAACCCTGCTAATTTCACATTCTGTTTACAACTTGCATATGGCAAGATGAGCACCTCACCTTCCGAGCTTCCAGCATGCTGTGCAGGTCAAAACGAGGGCAGTTTGTTTTCGAGAAAACTCATCCCTTCACTCTCTGCAGAATACAGAACATTTGGGGCTCCTTTTTGCTGGGAGCTAGCCAAGCGCCCTTCCCTTTAATAGCAATGCAATGCAAGCAATACTGACCTTTTCAGCAACCAAGCCTCGCTATGGGCCATTCAAAGCCACGGTCTTGTCTTTGCGTCTGTCTTTTTCTGAGACCGCCCTGAGCTTTACGTCTTCTTTGTCCCCATCCAGCCTGACAAGGGATGGGGCTCCCCATGCGCGCGGTACGGGTAGGCGTCAGCAACGCTACAAAAGTCCCTTCTCCCCAACTGCCTCAGGGCTTTTTGAAGGTTATGTCCTGTTGCTTTGACTTCTCCTAAAGCAAGTATACTCAACATTGTTCTGTCCATTACTCCTTTTACTGTATTTAAATAAATGGGAGGAGAACTCTTAGCATTTGAGACTCTGTTTAGATGACTTTCATGTGGTATTTTTTACCTATTAAGTCACAAAATGCTGTAAAGTTTGCCATTTTTTACACAGCCACCCCAATGAAGCTCACTGCTCTGATTTTATTGAGCTCCCCATCAGCTTAGGACAATGTGTAAAAAGCTAATATAGCTGGACAATCTACAAGATATTGGTTTTGAAAATAGTTGTTGTTCCTCTGGATTTTTAAATCACTATGCTATCTTATCCCAAGAACTTCTAATAGGCAGAATTCATAAAAGATGGGAATGTTTGTTACAAGTTACAATTAAATTTATGTACTTTTATTACAAATTTTTATTTTAACTTTTACTTTAATTGTATACTTTAACACTTAGAAAGAGCCCTTTGCACCTATGGACCTGATAAATGAAATTTACATTGTTTAAAAAAAAAAAAGTCTTGTACAGAAGCAGCAGAAAAGCTTTTATAGAAAATGCATAGAACTGAGCAGAGATGAAGAAACTGAAACTCCAAAGAAAGGACACAGAACTATGAGAAGCTGATCTGTATCTCTACAGCAGTTAAAAATGGGATCCTTTTAAATAGTTTTGAAATCATCTGATAAAATACCACATGGAAATTACGTATAAAGCTACCGAGAATAAGTAAAAAGGTGGAAAAAATGATAAGGCAGAGGTCAGCCACAGTTACCATCTTCACTGTGATTTTATTCCTGCTCACTTGCTGTAGTGGCACACAAAGTCTTACGGAGGCTTAAGGGCACCCAGAGTGCAAGAACCAGCGCTAACTCCCCTTGGAGCCTCATCCTTCGTCCTCCCATGGAAACAACCAACAAACTCCTCCACACCCTTTAAAAATTCCTGTCCGTTTATGCTCTTAGGGCCTTATTCTGCAAATCTGGTGCATAAAGAGCTTGATGCTATTTGCATAATTCTCTATTTAAAAAGCAGCAGTGCTGCAAAAGAGAAACGCAAATACTCACCTCTTCTCCTGTTCCCTGCATCACCTCTATGGGAATGGCATAGATCTTGTTGTGCATCTCAACTGTTCTCCTTTTACCGCTGCGGATTTTCACCAGCAAAACTCTAAAGTTTGTCCCTCCAAGGTCAAGTGCCAAAAAGTCTCCATTCTCTGTAAAAGAATATGTGTATATATTTAAAGAACGTAAGCAAAACCTAAAAAAGTGCTTTCTCCAGAAAGCACTTTGATATAAAGTCTCTTAGAAACTCAGTTGGGAAGATCTTCATCAAAGCAGGATTTTAGATGCTGCTCCAAATATTCCAGCTCTGGGGTTTTTTTGTGGTTTTTGGTTTGGTTTGGTTTTAAACCAATAAGGGAAAGAGGACCCATACAACTGTTCCCTGAGCGAAAGCAGAAATTTGGCCAGCCACCCTGAAATGCAAAGAACTGCCCTGCCTGTGCGAAGAGGGTTTGGATGGGTTTGGATTATGAGCCCAGCTGTGGTTTTCTCCCCCAGGCCATGGCTTGCTTGCACACTGGGGCAAGGATGTAAGGCCAGGCTGCCAGCAACCAGCACAAGGGTAAGTGCAGGCTGCCCTGCCCAGGGCTGAGATTTCCTCCTTTGCACCACTCAGGAGGCTCCTCTTCCATTGCCCCAGATTCGCTCACGCTCCATCAAATCCAAACCCCATTGCTGGGAGCCCATTTTGGGCACCCCTCAGCTGAGCCGGTGCCTCTACCTGTCCCATCCGGCGTGCTGCGGACGAAGGTGGGCAGCATTTTTACTTTGGCAGTCTCATGAGTCTTCTTCTTCAGCCCCGCTTCCATCTCTGCCCTCATCCTCTTCTTCACCCCCGTTTGCCACTGAAACGCATCCCCCATGCGTGGAGCCGCAGGCGAGAGTCAAAGGTGTGCACTGGGACAGGGCTACTCACTGCGGTTTGTCCTGGGAGCAGAGAGCCTTTTCTCCGTTAAATCCTCTATCCATATGTTATGACACTGGGAGTAACGTTTTTTGTTTGTTTTGGTTAAAGCTTATGACTTGTCAAATGAAGCATCAAATCCTTCTTTTCCCCTAGGTCGCAAACTTACCTGACACGCATACGTTCTCTGTCGGGTCTTTAGCAGGTAACGAGCCTTTGGTGTAGTGAGTAAGGATTTTCAGCTGGTTTCACCTTCACGTAACTTACCATTGACTAACATGTTGTACGACTCGGGTTGAAGGATCTGCCTTTAGAACATAAGTAAAAACAAGGAAATGTGACAACAGTAAACCCAATCTTTTAAATCATAAAGCAATGAAAGGTGAATGAGTCATTTTATTGGTAGAATATATATAATAGAGTAACATGTTGGGATCAGAAGTAGTATGTACCACACATACAACGTAATGCACTGGAGGTCTATAATTTCACTGCTCGCTCCTCTTATCACTTTTATGTTATCAGTTCAGAAATCACTTATGGAATTAATATACCCAGATTTCTCTTTCCAAACAATTATATGCACCCTGCCTCGCTTCCAACACATATGCATGTTCTCTCTTTCTCACACACACACAAAGGATTCTATAACAACAGGACCATTATAGAGAATGATCTAAAACATGTGGACTGCAGCCAATATTTAGATATGGTATAGTAAATTCTGGAAGGTATAAAAAGGAAATAACTGAACTCATTGCAGAGAAAAATGAGCCAGTCTTAAGTTCTTTTAATCACAGAGTTTCATATAAAACCATATGCAAGATACTGAGCCTAACATTGAAGGGAAAAGGGGCTAAAGCAGAAGAGAAATCCAGTTCCTCTGGGACTTGGGAAGGGAGGTTGTTAGCATTTTTAGAAGAACCTTTCAGGCGATTAATGCAAACCATTTAAGCACAGATATTAACCAAGAGGCAGGCTGCTTGTGTGACAGCAGTGACCCGAGCGGGTTGTCGCGCATCCCCACAGCTCAACCTGAGCTGAAGGGGTAGGTAGCCCGTACATCGCTCCTCGCTGCCCCACCTGCTTTGCAGGCAGCTGGGATACTCTGCCCGCTCCCTCGCTTTGTCCAAAGGGACCCCTGGGAGGGAGAAACAGCCACCGCAGCAGTATCGGAGATGAAGGAAGAGTGAGCCAGTTCCTTTCCCCCCTTCTCAAAACACCCAGCTGTATCCAAGTTTCCACCCCATCAGTTTTTGCTCAACATCCCAGCGCCCGGAGCGGAGCCCTACGGATCGCCTCCGGAGCTGGGAGGCTGCGTACAGCACCTCCGCTGTCTCTGCCCCTCTGCCGTTTCCCCGGGGCAGGTATGTTGAGCCCCTGTAGATATCGACAGGCATATGCAGTTGCCCGCCATTCCGCACGTAGCTGTGTTCTGTATTTGCATAAAATGCCGTGCCTGAATTGAAACCTGCTTGTCATTAATCGAGGGCTTTAGTGAGCTAGTTTTTCACTGAGGTTTTTGCTGAGCCCAGGCTTCAACATTTTCACACTTACAAACTGCACTGAAAAAAACCCCGACTGCCGGCATCTGTCTGATAAATCGCTGTTCAAAAGTATAACAAATGCGAAACAACACTTCCTTGTTTTAGTGTTGGACAGGGGTGTGGGAGAAGGGTAGAGAGGGACTTTTTAGAAGCATTAGTCTTACTCAAAAGGGGGTGACACCCCCACTTCACCAGCCTGTTTCGTAACTGCTTCCTAAAGCACATGGGAACAAGTGGGACCGATTCTGCCAACTCTGCTCATTCGAAATAGACCTTTACTCCATCAGAAATCAGCTTGAGTCTTCACAGCGCCGCTCTGCATAAATAAGGCTTTACATGTCAGCATCAAAAAAGCAAAGCTGCTGGTGAACAAGAATCTCCAGCCATCAACTAAAGAACTAGACCGGCATTAAGAAATTAAAACCCAAACGAAATTAACAAAGTTTCCAGGAGCGAAAGGGCAAATTTTGGTTTGAATTAATGGAAGGAGGAATCAATGAAAAGACACCACCAGGCTACTGGCTCTTCTTCCACACATCTTCAAGTCCAGAGCTAGTGAGAACTAATGAGCAGAGGCAGCCCTACGGAGGTGACGGGAACACTAGTTTGCTGGGACGAAGTCTACTGAGTATTTCATACAGAAATACAAAAAGCACCTTCTGGACTGAAAGGACTGTAAGAAAAAAACCTCATTACGCAGGGTGACAGCCTAGGTGCGTAGCTGTTGAGGTGCAGCGGAAGCGTGTTTTGGCCCGTAAGGTGGCCGCGTTGCTTTTCTAGGCTGCTTCTAGGTTGGAGAATTGTTACCGAAATAATCCCACGTGGGCCGATTCCACTGCAGCTGCACCAGGGTTAGCAACAATGGGAGCCTTAGTATAGACAGCGTTCGGCTCCAGCAGCCGTTTTCAGCACTGTATCAGTTAACCCTGCTCTGAGGAGGGTTAATTGACACAGTGCTGCAAATGGCTCACGAGATGAAAACTCATATATTATGACTCCAAACATCCCTAACAATTGTGCAACTGCATTCATATTAGCAATGGTGGGAATTTGGAGGAGGGAAGAAAATTCCCCAGTGCAGACAAGGCCTGAGAGTGAGCCTCACTGTTCTTTTCTGGGTCTTGTTTGTCAGTCGCAGTCATGCTTCCCTAAAGCATTCCCCCAGCCATCTGCAGATTGCCGATTCTGAAGCAGCAGCCGCCGTTGGTTCCCCCAGTCGGATGACAAGAAGTGAGGGGAAGAGCGGCGATTCCCACTGGCCCAGCTGGTGGGTGCACTCGGGGGTCCTGTGCCCGCTCTTCTCGCTCTTGTACCCCCAGAGACCAGAGGGAGTCCGTTCAAAAAAGAACCAGGGAAAACAAAAGTGCTTTTCCCACAGATACAGACAATACTTGCAAAATATTCTTCTCCTGGGAGAATGGGTTTTCTAGAAAGAGAATATCAGGATGCCCGGCTCCTTGAGTACCTGTGGTAGCCTTTCACCACGTAAGGATCTTTGGCTGCTCTGGCTGGCCACAGAAGTGAAATCCCCACCCAGTATGGGACCCTGCTGGGCAGGGCAGCCTCTAGCACTGGGAGAACAGGACTCTGCCTCCAAGGCGCCCTCTGAGGCAGTGCAGAGCTGTGAGCTCCTGGAAGAACTGAGAAAACGGCAGAAAAATTCTTCTGAATTTCACCATCTGCTCTCCCATCCCTGGCCAAGACCTCAAAGTCAAACCCTTGCTGCTCCCCCCCGCCCCGAGCCAGGGCCTTAATCTTGCCTTATCGCTATCCCTTCCGAGTAGCTCGCGCTCCGTGAGAACTAGGGTGGAGAAAACAGGACCCCCCCGGAGCAGAACGGAGCTCTTAGGTACACGGCGAGCAGGCGCGGCGACACGCTTCCGATCGCACAGACCGCGTTGGGGAAACACAGCACCTTGGGGGGGGGGGAAAAAAAAAAAGAGTTCTCTCCTCGTGTAATGCACTACCAGCTGAGACCATCTGAGCTCCCAGACTTCCACAGGTGGGAGTTAAGTTATAGTTACGTATGGGTTATGTCAGGTTGCTGTCTGTAGGTGACATCTCCCGGTGAGGGTGCAGGGCGTGAGCCTGTTGATTTGCAGGGAAGAAGAAGTGAGCAAAGGAAAGGGGGGGTCGCTCCTTGTTGCTATTTGTAATCTCCAAGGCCTGTTTAACCTGTAATTTTCTGTCTTTAGTTATGTTTTTTTCAGAGGGAATGGAACTCAGCTATAATCACTCCACTTGTGTTTTTAATGCATGTAATGGAAGAA
>JANZLP010000018.1:27849522-27861853 GCA_026930925.1 Chelictinia riocourii
ACCAACACAGCACTGCATTCATTCTAATTGGTTGAAGATCTAGCCTTGCAAATATTTGAATGTGCCTTCCAAATACCCAAAGCCTTAAACATTGCATTCACATTTAATCCTGATGCCCTGAAATCTAAAAAAACGCCACTGAGAAGCAAACCAGCAGACAGTTAAAATAGAAGAAACCTGTATGAGTTCTTGTTTGTTATAAACATGTAACTAATAAACAACCCAAAACATACAATACAAATTTCTCCACAAGACAATCTTGCTGTGGAACAAAAGACACTGTAGCGCTCTGTGATTTGGCTGGCTTTTCACGCTTTCCCTAGTCTTCTAGTGAAATCTTAAGCCATGAAATTTCTTTTTTGTTAACGCAAAGACATGGTAATGTCAAGCATTCATGACCATAAGCATGGAAAATTGATGAAATTACAGTGTGTTCAGGAAAATAATACGGTGATGAGAGAAAGAATCTCTGCTTGTATCTGCGTCCTGGTGGCAGCTTTTTGAACAGGTGAACATTTTTTCCTCCCTCTGTGCAAAACATCTCTTTGCATGAATACATCAAATAGATGCCCAGGGAGAAGGGTCAAAGGGAAATAGTCACGCAAATAATTAAGATATGAAGAGACCGCATATTAAGATCATTAATGCTTTCCACTGTCCTGTTCGGTTGAGGTGCGCCTTTCAACTTGACACAAGATAGTGTATGCGAGGCTCTACAGAAATGGAAAACTGAGCTGGGCTTATTACTGCCAAAAAAAGAGGAAAGGCAGAGTATGGATAACAGGGTAACCCTCTTGCAGAGCTCCCCACGGCCTAGCAGGGGTCACCGGGAAGCCTCCCAATCCATGTTCCCCATCTCCTGGGCGCTCCTGGCAGGTCCCAGCTTTGGTCCTGCAGCTACAGTGGGGTCTTGGCGCACATTGCTCCCACTTAGTGGCCAGGTGAATAAATAAATAAATACAAAAAGCCCAAAGTTCATCTATAACATCACCTTAGGCAATTCTTGAAAGAATCAAGACTTGCTTGAAAAATGCAGCTGCCGTTTTCCTCAGTAGAGGAAATTATCTTAAGAATTTCATCAGTAAACTGAAAAGCTAAAATTAAAACTGGAAAACTAAGCAAAAGACAAGGTTAAATGGAACAAGAAAGCAAACTGGAGAGGATGAATACAGGTGAATGCATTAGTATAAAAGCCCGTCAGCACCATCTCAGATTGGGGAGAGCACTTGGTTATGTCCCCAGACCCTGCTCCCCTATCGACACGTGGATGAGGAGCGTATACTTCGTTTGTGTGGGGGTATATATGTTAGCTCCTGACGTTGCAGTGCATCTTCCTGGGGGCGGATATCTCTCCGATAAGGAGCAAAGCCCACAGGCTCTGTCACCTTCTAGCCTGCACCTAGCTTTCAGCATAGACCAGATCTACAGCACTTGACTGTAAACAGAAATACTACCCCTTAGGAGAAGGGGATTGCTTTGCTGGAAAGATACCCATCACACTAATTTCTGACACACAGACAGGATCTCCTCCTCTCAGGGTAACCTGGGAAAATCTGTTCTCTCCTGTTTTCTTTCTTAAATTGTTCTTTTGATTAGGGGCACACCCTGTTTTTAAAGGAACAGCTGTAAAAATCACAATGACCATGCTGGAAACATAAAAGCCATCTGATATTAACACAAATCCAAACTACCTTCTAAGTCCAATTTATCAGGGCAGGAAATGCTTCCAACTATTTCTTTGAAGTCCTGGTAATTATTTGTAGTTGCTAACACAGAATTTTTCAATCTTACATGTAATTCAAGCTTTCAGACCTTCTACAAAGGTCTCTTTCCCAGGCAGACAGAATACACTTTTATCTTTTCTGTGTCCTATCCATGCAGTAGGTATACAAGTATTTAGGAAGGAGCAGTGCAGTAACAGAACTCTCTCCCGGAGCCTAGAAAGCTCAGTCACAGCTAATGAAAACACAATCAAAGGAAAACCTGCCACCGCTTGTCTTGTCTTTGGGATTTGAAAGCAAGACTTTCTGTCACTGGAGCTCAAGACCATATTCGTTAACGTGAAAGTAAACGCACAACTGTGAATTTCCCTGCGGGTTTAGCTGCTGCAGGCTGACACAAAGCTAAGATTCAGTTTTGGTTTAAGGCAGCACCTAGTTTGCCACGAGTGTGCTTCTTGTTCAGTCTGTGGCCGTGGGTCCTGCAACAAAAGCTGCTCTTTCCTGGCCCAGCTTTTATCCGCTCTCCAGAATCAGCCACCTCAGTCTGACACATCCTGAGGTTTCCTTGCAGGGGATATTTTCCTGAACTTCCTAACCAAGCAAATATAGGGCTCATTTTCTGGCAGCCGCCATCATGCTACCATGATTTAAAATAATAAAACCTTTTTGTTTGCTTTTTAGTTAAAAGTCACCTTTTAAAGTTTTTCTCCCTGGGTCTGAGCACCAGGGCTGTTTTCTTAAAAGCTGAGATTCGTGTATATTCAGACGGCTGTAGAAGCAGATGTACCTCACATCTCAAGGTCTGCCATAAACCTGGGAGAAGCAGCAACACCCCTGCAGATCCCAAAGTTTCACACAATCTTTGCACTTGGAAAAAGCGGGAGCGAAACTTTGCCGCGTAACACAGTCGTGCGTTACCTCCCCCAGGCATCAGGTAGCTCCACAAAGTGCAAGGCAAATGCTGAGTAGGGAGAAGTCCTGTCCTAACCTCCTGGTACACAAGCTAAAGAGCAGGCGATCTGCACAAATGCTGCAGGAATCGCAAGTTACGATTTACATCACCGATCTCTTCCTTAACATCACCTCTTTGTTGTACTCATGCTCATGTTGCCCTCTCGTGGCTGCTTTGATGAAAAAGCAGGATTTCAACCCATTCAAGACTCATCTGTGATTACAAATCTGGTTTTGGAAGTTTAAGACCCAGCAGTTTATCCCTAAGAGTGATCCATTATAGGAGGAGTTTTTACACTGTTAATTCTACCACCGGCCTTACATATTATACTTTAAAGACCTAATCATCATAAAGTCCAATGTCACAGGAGATGGTGACAAGCAAGCTCCCTGCCCGACACGGCTGTGTCCAGCTCACAGCCTGCAGACTCCTGGGTGATGTTTGAACCTTGCTCTGCTGCCTGCCTCTCTCTTCTGATGGGGGGAGGAGGAGGAGGAGGGGAAGCTGAAGGCCAGATTAATTGTTCAGGCCGTCACAGTCCTCGCCAGACATCGTCTCCCCAGCACAGACCGAGCACCACCCAAGCACGACGTACATGCTCTGCTCGCGGCAACACACATACGCAGCACTGTCATTCTTACGCTATATAGCACGGTAAACACATTTGTATGTATTTTGCGGGTTTGCTCCGCTGCTATATCTCAGCAGGAAAATTTAAAGCTTCTCTTACTGATGTCAGTGAGTTTTCTTAAATCAAGTCCAAGCACGGGAAGACCCACAAATTCTCGACTGAAGTTTCTCTTTGCCGTACAAGCGCAAAGCCATTGAAAGTACAGTCAGAGCAGAGACCCTGCCGAAGTCAGAACTGACGTAGAAGGGTATGACCAGTTAATGACGACTGCCAGTAACAGCCAGGGGCCCCAGGACATATAATCAGGCAGTGACTGCCACTGTCCCTTGTCCCAAGCCATTCAAGCCCAAGCCCTCAAAGCCGTATAGCTTCCTCTAATGCCCACTGATTTCACCCGCAATTAGCTGGCTTACTGAATACTCTAGAGATGAGCCTTAATCTCCTGGTGATTCAGTGATTAAGCTAGAAAGTGTGGAGAAGCTCTTATAATCAGAAAGCGTTGTAAGGAAGAACATTTAATGTACATGAGGCATAGATACTGTATTCAAGAAGAAAATGAACTTAGTTTCAGCAACTAAAAGAGCAATCAGAATGTAGTGCTCAGGAAAAAAAGAAATAAAAAGATGTGGTTTCATTTGTGAGGGTTTTTGGTTCTTATTAAAAGCTGCTTAAGTTAATTCAGAAAGATTGATAATTGCTTTAAACTGACAGAGTGCCAGAAAAAGGAGGAGCCAAAAAGCATAACATTGTCAGAACTAGACAAAAAAACACTCTCCATCTGTCTCGTGAACCAAGAATATATTGAAACTATTTTCCCCCAACTGTGTTTAGAGCGGATGCTGTTGCATTTCTCTCTGTACACACAAAGATAGAAAATAAGTAAACACTGTTCACAAATAAGCACGCAATGCCCCTGTGTTGCGTGACACTTAGCAAGAAAGAAAATGCACATAGAAAACAGGTATGAAAGTGCGTTAATTTATATCCCCACACAAAGCAAACATGTAACAGAAAACCTTCATATAGTTGCTAAAGCAATATTACAGCTTCTACCTCTTAAGCCACTAGGTGGACATCATTTACGTTTTGATTCCACCATTACTTAAGACTTGAAAGACGCAGAGAGTTAACTGGAAGAGTTTCCACTTCAGAAATCCCCATTTAAACATTTCTCCCTGTAAAGGTTGTCATTTCTTAGAGCTCTCACTTCTGCCAGTGTGAGAGCAGACACAGAGCAGATGCCTGTGGACATTGAGCTGGATGAGGTCTCTCTGGTCTAGAAGGATGGAAGAGGAGTTAGAAAGTGTTTCAATTCTTCCCAGTTTTTTTCAAAAGCAGCTGACAAATTTGTGTGGGGGAAATTAATCTTGTTAATTGGCAGGCCATGACATGTTCGAATCTTCAGGATCACAAGTCCATGGCTTTATTCAAACTCTCTGGGAGATGAAAGAGGACTTGTAACAACTGCTCCCTAGAAAACAAGCTTTCCTTTTTGATACTGTGCTATCACTCTGTCAGCCGATGGATGTTTTCCTCATGGATTACTAATTAAAAACTGAATTACATCTACCAAGAGTGACGAGGTAATTCAGTTGGAGGAGGAGCACATTGCAGAACCAGGGGTCACCAGCAGCCAGAAAGCAACCATAAACATGGAGTGCCTCGGCAAGCTCTTGCAGGTTCAAGAGAATAACCCCACCGTAATAAATCACTCAAAGTAGAGATATGGTCTTTCCACTCTTCTTAAGCGTGCGAAGAAAATTGATGAGTTGAGAGTGAGCATGTGGATGTCTTTAATATCACATAGCATAGTCATCATCATGGTAGAACTATTTTCTCCACCCCTGCCAAAACATGTGAAATTTGATCTCATAATCTAAAGCAATCACTGGTGGAGAAGTACTGGAGTGTTCATAAAACACATAGGCCAGTTCCCAAACAATGCATTTTATTGACAGGCACTGGAAGTGGGATTTTGTTTCAGGAGCCAAATCCTCCCCACAAGAGGAAACATTCCTTTCTTACATGTTCTGGCAAAAGATACTGTGCATAACACTGCTGAGAAAGTGGCCAGATTTTGTAGGTGCAGGAGGACCAAGAACCACCTTGCACTTTTTTGTCCCTCTAGCAGTAGCTCTGTCTACGTAAAGTCGTCTGCAGTTGACAGAGCTTTGTAACACTTGCTTTGATTTTGATTTAAAGCCATCCTCAAAAAACAATTTGAAATCCATTACGAACAACCCCCGGAATACAGTAGTCACTCCCAGCAACTCCACAGCACTTCAGCTGAACTATGGCAAAAACAATTTGTCACAGCAACAGCTGAAACAAGATGTGTCAGCAAGACGAATGTCTTGTTCATCCACTCTGTAATACTGATGGGGACTGGAGGGAAAAAAATCAGTCCATTTCCAGCATGGGCCAGGCAAGAAGAAGTACTAGTAATTTAACTTCAGTGAAGATGGATAAATGTCTGTGTCTCATCAGGTTTCTTGGAATAATCCCTGGCTAAGTAAAGCATAAAACTCCCGATCCAAGTCAAATCTTTTCATTCATATTCTCAAGACCATTAAAGAATATTTAGGCAGGCATTCTCCAAACATCCAAAAATCTCCATTGGGGTGGCTACCTCTTTCTAACATAAGTAATTGGAGGAGTTGGACTCTCCAAAGAGTTCACTCTGAGTATATTTTTGGATCTCATATTGATTTTCTTGCAGTTATTTAGTATCTAAGTATTGCTAAGTATTGTACATCAATTGCTAAGTACTAGTCCTATATAGTTTTACAAACCAATCTTGGGTCTCAGTAGCCAAATGAGATTGTTCCCATCCTGTGTAGCAGACTTTCAAGTTCAGATGTCACCCATCATGCTAAAGTAGCTACGGTTCTGTAAAAGCAGAAGACAGGGCATATCTTTTACTTTGTGGAAGTTAACGTATACCTCTATTTGCCTCCGAGTATCGGATAAGACCAGAAACAGCTCAATTTCCACAGCTTTTGGCTCTATTTGCTCAAAAGAAACTCAGTGAATTCCAGAAAAACACGTTTTTGGACCTGTACCAAACATCTTGTGGCCAAATGTGAGTGAAAGCAAGTTTTGCTTGGTTTTAAGTTTTGTTTTGAAACATTTGGTCTGGTTCTGCAATCCTTAAATTTCCTGTTTTCTCCCCCCAATGACTACCCTTTGCTAGCAGTATTCTGATAAATTTACTATTTATGTGTATTCGGCTTCACGATCTTACTCCTTTCCACAGTCCATCTATGTTCCTGTCCAGCACAAACCAAAGATTGGTCCAGGGTGCTACTTTCAACTGAGTTTCAAATCATGAAATTTGGACTTGACTGCTATGGAAAAGTGGATGAGGCATGCTTCCAGTTTGAAGAGACAACAGACAGAGCAGAGATGTTCCATATGACCTTTGCCACGACTAGAAGGAGGAACCACTGCAACTTCTTGCTCTTGGCTCTGAGGTGCAGAAGAAATTTATGGCTTGCCTTGGACAAGCAGAGGAATAAAGACATCTGTTCCAGACAGATTTGTTATTACTTCTGGATTAATCAATTCAGTAGGATTCTTTTCACTCTCCTTCATGTTCCTTCTGCCTTTTTCTCCTTTCCTTTGCTATACAGATTTTCCTTTACAACTCTCAAATACGCCAAACAGAAAAAAAGTAAATTAATAGTCTTGGACAAGACACTCAAGTTTCTATGCTAGTTCTTAGACCTCATCTCCCTATCCATCCTGTATAAACATCTGTACAAAGTCATGTATTATAAAGCTTTAATTCCATTCTTCTTTCTGCACCACTGGCATACAAAATTAGTATCAAATGCCTTTCTGTTAGCTTTCCCAACTCACAGGTATCGCAACTCTCAAGATTTTTTTCTCCTAGCATCTTAATCCTCCATCCTTCATGGCAGATTTAGGACGAGACTAGATAACGAGGGCGGCTGCCTTTAAACTTCACGTGCTTCTGTATCGTACCACCTTCAACACTGTAAAACCAGCCCACGTGCGCGCACACACACAGAGAGATCTGCTCGCGTTTTGCATTTTAAAACTTAAGGAGTAAGTTTTGCAAGCTTTATGCAGTATACGAACTACCACACTTCTAGCCCAATCTTTTTGCGGCACAACTGCTCTCCTTAACCAGCTCTGCCAGTTGCGTACATGCAGTAAGGATCCCGAAGCTGATTTCCTAGGACTCACTGCCCCCAGTCCTCAAAGTTGGAGAGGACAGGGTAGGAGCGTGCCACCTCGGACTGTCTTGGTGCTACAGATTTGGGGGAAGTATGTTGGGATCAAAAGGCATTTGCTTAAATTAGCATTATTATTATATAAAGTCCAAGAAATCTTCAAAAGCAAGGAAGTTTTCCTTGAAATTTTGAGCTATAGGGGTACTTGAGCCTCAAATATTTCTAAAGTCCTTCTCATAACTGTTTTCATCGTATACATGACATTAAAAATCATCCCCAGTGTATTTGTCCGAAATAAAAAAAAATAGAAAATTCCAACTTTTTGCCCTTTCTGACAGAAATCATTCCATTTTGACCACCTGATGGGCCCTTGGGGTTAATTAGAAAATCCCCATCAAGAGCTCAGAGGCCAATATCAGCTGTCAAAATCCCACATTCCCCTCTTTCACCTCTTTCAAGTGCAAAACAACCTGTGTGTGAAGATGTGCCAGAGAATAAAAGGGCACACCACAACCACTGTGGGCTCTGACTTAGACCTATTCATGGCCTCACTACTATGAATACAGCAAAATCTCAAATGAAAGTTTTAATCTCCCCACTGCATTCAATCCAAAGAGAAAAGGGCTTCCCTTTTAACAATTTCCCCCCTTAAATCTTTTGTGTTGCTGTGCTCCTGAAAAAGCTGAGATTTTGCTCAGCCTCAGCGAGGGCTTTTTGCCGTAGAAAGCGCTGCACCTAACCCCTTTGTGCTGACATAAGAGTAAAGGTCTGCTCGGACCAAAAGTAACTCATGCAAAAGGCCTTCAGAGAGACACCGGTTCCACCTGCTCCACAAGTCCCCGGGGACTTCTCTCTTTGCTATTTTTGCTTTGGCAATACTGTGGGCCCAGCTCTGCAGAAGATTCGTGTTCAGTTATTATTCTGACCCACTGCCAACATTTTCCTGAGAAATACAAGTGAGAAATGGGGAATGGCGATCTTGCACAGCTCATAATTCAGCCAGAACTGAGGGGAGTTTCATGGGAGAAGGGAAAGGCATGTCTTCGGCTGCAGAGCTTTCTTCCTTGCCAAAATTCAAAGACTCTTTTTCAAACAATGGAGATATTACAGCCTCTTTTAGAAAAACACAAAAATAAAGAAGCCATGAGAACCTTTGATAATGGACAACCATAGGAATGTAAACCCGCTGGTCTTTGTAGATGAAAAAACAAGGTGGTCTCCAAAACTCTGTGAAATCATATTACAGTGAGGCATGCTAAATAACCCCAATATAGGAGTCACTGCTGCTGCCCTGTCACACACATCCTACTAACTGCTCCTGCTATTTATTCAGGAAAGGGAAAAATTACACAGGCCTTAAATGTTTCTCCTCAAGTAAGCCCACCTGATGGCTTTGCGCAGACATGGCTGCACACAGTTTTGGTCTAGTTTTTACTGTGTGGTTTCCTCCTCCCCATCCCTCTTTGCTCCTCCCTGGCTCTCTCCTTGACCTCCCCCTGTCACCTACCCCACCGCACCAACACTTTTTCCCCAGGCCCTTCATGGCCCTTAATGGCCGGGTCCTCTCTCGCATTTGCCTTGTGCTACGGAGTTCCCCGTCTTCGTTGCTGACATCCACACTCTCCTTTCTTGTTTTTCCTTCGCTTCCCTCACTCTGTTTTTCATTTTTTCACCCGTAACTTCTGGTGGCTCCATATACCTGCAGAAACATGGGCAGCTAATACATGTTTTTTATTCTCTCCCTTCTCTCCAACTGCCTGAATAATTCAGAAACCAATATTTTAGGATGCCTGCATAGTAGCAACAGTAGAATAGTATCACCTCTTCAGCTAGCTCAGAAGAATAGCACCTTACTGGGAACTTGTATGCAGCATCACAGGAGTGTGTCATGCAATGAGAAGCTTAGTATAGCTTTTCTGGATGCTTGGCAGAGATGTTATTCCAGTTCTTGAACACGTACTGCTTTTTGTTAGCTTAAAGCCAGATATTCTTGGTTCAAAGTCCTCCATTAGTAATGCAGGAATGAGGCAAACTGAGACATCCATAAGATATTCACCAGTTTCCACTAAGCAGCTGACATGCACACAACTGAAAATATGTGGTTTCCTCCATATATATGCAAATTTTTAATTTCTTCATTTGATAATCAATTTTTTCCCCCTCTTCAACTAAACCCAAATAGGCACAGTAGAAAATACACAGGAGTTGCAAAATAATTGTCAAAAGTGCATAAATCAAACTCCTCATGAACAATCTTTCTGTTTTCATTCTCTGCTATCAAATCCATTTATAAAGCTTGAAATACTGTATTTCTGTAGGTCCTACTAAAACAACACATCATAGAACAAATAGAAAGTCCCTCAGCAATGCAGAAAAAATAGTTTCTACGGTCCTGAGAACTAGAATACTAAACTGATCCCTAGATAAATAAGCCCTTCCCAGAACAAGTCATTGGAACAAGCAACGTAATACTAAAACTGGAAGGTATTTACCATCACACTGAGATATACGGGCATTTCCCCAAGTCTCCTGCCAATCTCAGTGGCCTAAAACCCCTCCTGGCAAGTCCACA
Organism: Chelictinia riocourii; assembly: GCA_026930925.1. Taxonomy (NCBI): domain Eukaryota; kingdom Metazoa; phylum Chordata; class Aves; order Accipitriformes; family Accipitridae; genus Chelictinia; species Chelictinia riocourii. The sequence goes on from JANZLP010000018.1 coordinate 27,859,598, forward strand.
ATGTGCAACCGTACAGAGCGCTGCGTGCGCATACCAGAAAAGTATTACCAACAACATAATACATGTGGGACTCTAGAAACTGGGTTAAGTAGGCAACCACTGCTGCCCCCATCACTACTGCAGAGGTAGCGGGAAGGGAAAAATAATGCTAGTTATCTACTTAAATAGATAGCAGGAAAAGGATGCAACTCAGCTGCAATGAGAGCAAAGAAAAAAACACGATGACATGGCATGAGCATCTCTGCTCCTCTCCAGCCACCCATCTCCAACAGGGGTGATCTCCACCATCATCCAGTTCCTTAAACTCTGACTCAGACTCAAATAGTTATGGAAAGAATTCGAGGCCACCGTGACAGTCGTGCTGCCTGAGGGGAAGCAGGGCACAGGAGGAAACCACCCTGCTTTCCAGTTCTTCATGTTTGCTAAAAGCCCACACCTCCAGCTACCGTCTTTCAGAAATGTCTCTCCCATCCTAGAGAGCTGGAAACCTGCACTCATTTACTCACAAACAGGGAACTCTGCCAGCAGCCTCACAACCTGCAGATTTTGATTGCATTAATTTGTTCTGAAGCAGGTTTTCCTCTTGAGCCTGGAGTAGAAGGCAATTAATTAAGACCCATTTTTCCCCCCTATCGGATTAAAACAAATTAAATGGCAACAGTAGGACAGCCTTGCCTGGGATAGGGATTCATGGAGAAGCAGGGCTTTCTCTCTCCTCTGCATGGGAAGCTGATCCTATTACTTTACTCACCGAGTTTGGATCATCTCTAAAAGGTGCCCTACGTGTTAGTCCGCAAGACTGGGAAGTCCCACTTCCATTTCCCAGGTGCAGAAGCTCAACTGCAAACCAGCGTGAAGAAACACACTTTCTGCTCAACCACTTCCATTACAGTTAATGAACACCGTGCTGGGAATCGACTGAAAACAGCATCACGTACAGAAAAGTTCCTCCTTAACCTACGTGTGACTACCATGCTAAACAGCCAAAAGCCAACAGTGCTCTTCCAAGGCCCTTCTCCTCCTCGATGGTGAGGAAAAGGAGACAGGGCATTACAGAACAGCCCTTTGGGATGCCATGTCCTCCTGGAAATACCCCCGGCATGAGGTCCCTGGCCTGGTGAGAAACAGTCATAGCTAAGCTGATGAGTGTTGAGTCATTTCAGAGATATTAGAAACAGGCAAATCAATCAAGTAAGTAATAGCACCAAGCTTACATTGAATTTGATCTACTCTTCAGAGAGGATTAGAAGAAAGAAAAGAAATTGTACATAATCGAGCCCCTCTGCCAACATTTTCTATTATATCCTCTAATTTCCCAGCTAGAAAACAAACCCAAGGCCTTCCAACTTGCCCAGGTCCCTAATTCTGTCCAGATTGAAGACATGGCAATACTTTAACCCAAACACATCACACAGCTTCCAAACACCTTATGCATTACCTGGAAGTTCTGCTCAGTTCTCAGAGCGGCAATCTAACTTGCTTAAACTGGAACTTGGAGGAAGTCCTCTGCCAGTGTCAACTATTTGCAGATGCAATGTGCTAAGCTAGGAAACCACGTTCAGGATCAACCCATCAGCCCGAAGCAGAGCCTTTACCCTGGCAGTGTCACAGATGTCTTCGCTGTCACTAGTACAGGACTTTACTCCAGGGAAAATAGCCAAGGTGATGAAACATTGCTCTTCTGTTTTCGAACGACGTACAGAAAAGTGAAAAAAACAGCAAAAATATTCTGCTTTTAATTGAAAACACAGTACCACTTAATGGTCTTTGAAGTGAGTGTGTGTGTGTGTGTTTCATGGGGGAAGGGGGAGAAATGGATCGCTGTAACCAACAACACCCCAAAGGACTATAAATCAAACAGCATACAGCTGTTGGTATCAAATATAACTCCTTTCGCACTACATCAAAAAGCTTTAATTAACAACTAATTTATTCAAGTGAAAAAAAAAAAATTCCCTTGCACCAAATAATTGTATTATAACTGGGGGACTAGGCTGTGTATTTTGCCCCTCTCTAAAGCATGACAGGAGAGGAAATTGAGCCTTTAGAGAACAGCTAAGTAGAAAAATGGATCAAAGATTCAGAGGGCTTGTTGATTGGCTTTTTGAGTCAGCAGAGACCGAATCAGCCCATTTAATGAAAAAAGCCACACTGCAAAGTCTGTTTGCTCTAGGACCTACTTTTAATAAAAATGCTTATAAAGATAAATGGCATCGGCTTGCGCCAGGCAGGGTGCGGACAGGTGTTGCACAAGCC
>JANZLP010000018.1:28116209-28126571 GCA_026930925.1 Chelictinia riocourii
TTTTGTGTCAGACGCTGTAAGCATTAAAAAAGAAGTCCTAAAAAAATTGTTGTGCTTTTTGTTGTTGTTTTGGGTTTGGTTTTTTTTTTACACAACCAGAAGACTTTCTACCCGCTAGAGAGACAACCCCCTTCATCTAAATGCTCCCAGTGTCTGTGGAGATTTATGCTCTGAACAGAAATCCAAAATTCTGCATGCCACAAAAATCCAGATATACCCTTTTTTTGAAATTTGGAGCATTCATAATATCAATCACATGTTGGGAGGTTGCATCTATCACAAATGCAAGCTAAAAAGCATAAGGCTGAATTAGACCTCAGGTGGACGCCCACAGGACCTGCCTATTTTCTGGAGCATGGCCCAGCACCGACAGCAAGGGCACCCAACCCCACTGCATGCAAGCCACCCCAAATCCCACGGTCTGATCATGTTGCTGGCATCCCTCAAAAATACAGAGAATCGGCCCTCGTAAGCTGCTTTCCTTGAATTTTTTACCTTAAAAAACTAACACTGCCACTGTTGACAAGGTGAGAGGCGATGACTGCTCCACCACCGCTCTTGCCAAGTGGAAGGGCAGATGTCTGACATTTTACCTGTTTATTTTTCAAAAGGCACGCTTCTGCCAGAGTAAAATCTATACGGGTCTTTTAAATGCTCCGCGAAAAGCAAACACCTTGGTAGCCACACTGTCTCCACACCAGCTCTCCCCTCCAGCAAAGCCCACTCGCCGCCAGCAGAGGCGCGTGTTTGTTTTGGGGAGGTGGGGGGCAAACAGGGCTTTGATGTTTTTGAAGAGAACGTTACGTGCCATGAGTATCCAAGACATGAAGTAGCTGCTTTACCTCCACAGCACCAAGTGCTGCCCCTGTGATGGGCCCAGGAACACTCGACTGTGCCACGAGCAACAACTCTGCTAATGCAAAGACAGGCACCAGATGGAGTGCGAGAAGGGAGGAGATTTGCACATGTTCCCCCCCCAAACCCTGACCATTGAAGAAGGACGAGAGATCTAACTTCAGGCAACTACCCTCTTAAATACAGCTTTCTGCTGGAAGCATCCAATACTACGACGCTCAACATGGTCGCTTCCCAAAATTCAGCGTAATTTTGGCACGCTTGGCCTGTGACAGCAAATACATCTTCTAAACTTTTCTAACGAGGACGGACTCATTTTCTCTGTTTGGGGAAGGTGTAACAGACCACTCCAAACAGCTGCTGCAATTTCATTGGTTTTTTTCACCTGGTGTCAGAAATCAGTGCGGCTTCAGTATCCTCTCCTCTGGGCAGAGAGCCACGGCCGCATGCAGGATCAAACCAGACAATCATTGCTGTATCCACCTCCGAGAAAGAAAGTGCAATGAAAAGGCTCCAAAAGATAATAACACCAATTTGAAGAGGGCTGGAAATGAAACCTGACTTGCCATATAGCATCTTAAGCACAAACTCATTCCTCGATTCCATTTTCTCTTGATTGCTTAGAGGATTAATTCACCAAAACAATGTTCACAGTTGTGAAGCAACTCCAAATGAAAGCAAAATTGGTCTCAAAGGCACACGAGACTAAACCATTTCAAATCCTAGCTACGTGCGATGATGAAAGTTACCTGATCCAAAGAGTGAGGCCAAAAATGTTGCAAAGGCTTTCCCTAATTTTTAACAAAAGCAATTTGTTGCAGGGATTAGGGAATTACAGAAATTGGCCTTTGTCTCGCCCGAGAGACCAAATCCTAGCCCTCTTTTAGCCAAGAAGGACAACACAGCACATTCCCTTTTGGGTCTGCTTAGTGCTTGATTGAACAAATTGAGTCTTCAAAACCAGGGGCTGGGTAGGTTCACTCCATGCCAACACTCTGAAGTCACCGGTAAACTATCCTCCGCCCCAGGGAACAGGATGTCTAACGCCACTCAAAACTCAATGAATCATCGACACTGCCTTTCTCGCTCTGTAAAACGTGATTTAGTTCAGTGTTCACCACTTTTCACAGGAGGTAATACCTCTGAAGTTGCCACAAGGTAGTGCTTTCTAACGCCAGGAAGGACATAAAGCAAACTGTAACCGAGACACGGATGAAAAAATCAGTGCAGCTGAGTTATGAAGGCCAACAATCTATTCATCGCTGTATCTGCCAGGCAAGATGAATGCAAAAATCCGGAGATGGAAGGAACAGAAAAAGACGGAAACAACACCCAAACCTGAGGAAGCACTTGACCACACACTTGCTTCAAGCATGTACTCGAGCCTCAATTACTGAGCACACGTTTAACTCTTGTGAACAGGAATGCTGTACTGAAGTTGGCCATTAGGTAATTACATATTAATTCCATTATTTCTCAAGATTATTGATGGTAAGAGTAAGAATGAGAAGGGGCCAATTATCTTTTTAGAAAGTTTTTGTATATTCTACCCATGCTTAAATTTCCAATGCTGCTGCTCTTGGGCACTGTCAGAAGTGGGACAGTTGGCTAGACAAATCTTAGGTGTGACCTACTTTTGAAAGACCTATTTTTATTTTAAGCTGCATTTTTAAGATAGTGAAAAATACTTTGTGACAGCTGAGCATTAATTTGTGAGGCAAAGACTCAATCCCCAAGATGCAGAAAAAGACTAAGAGCCCCAGAAGGGTTCAGCACCCCAATTAGAGACAGCTTATCACAAGAGCTCAACTTCTACTTAGCCATCAAAATAAACAGACAAATTTTCAGACACTTTTTAAAAACCTAAACAAGCATTCAATTTCCACAATTTTAAAATCTGATCTTCACTTTTTGATGAGGAAGAGGGAAAAAGGAATATATACATATAGCTGCATCGACAGACACCGCCCACACCGTAAATGTTTCGCTAATGTGATCTTGAGAAAAAAACTCTTGCATTTGAAAACACTAACAGCTATCTACCCATACGTGGCAGCATTTCTGGTTTTGTTATGTCATTTACTATATTGCTACACGTACTAGAAGTCAGGCTACAGCAGAAGGCTTTCTGCATACTGAAGGATCACCAGGGTATTGCTGGTTTTTTACACAAAAGAATAAGGTGGTCTCCATAAATTGTTCCGGCTAAGCAGTAACCAAATCATCCCAGTTGTTAGGTTTGGTTTTTTTTTTTTTCCCCAAAACAAACAAAAAAAAATGAAGTGCTGAATTAATTTCCACAAACATAACCAAGCTAATCTAATCATCTTGCAGTTGGCCATCTGCTTCACAAACACGAATCTAACTGAATCTCCTACTAACTGATAACTTTCTAAATTAAATTGCCCACGCTGTCCTTGCTTTCAGCTTATTTCTTCCTGCTTCCATTTAAAGGGTTTGGAGCGTTTTCTATCTAATGATCTATATGCCAATTACATAGTTAGAAGACAATTGGTTAGAAGACATTTGGCACCAGATCAAGCACATGGGCAGAGAAGGGCAGTGTCCCCGTCTATGTCGCAGACCAAGGGAATATAAGATAAAGAGGTTCCAGAGTACAGAAATTACAGTGACAATTTAGTAGTTCCCCTTCTCCACTGTAATCTGCGTCACAAAACCAGAGGCCTTTTCAGTCAAATCTATTTGTATACCTACAAAAAATGTAAGAAACACCCCTCCGAACAGGGAACAGCTAGCCCCTGTAAGGTATTAATTTATGGCTAGATAAAAGGATGAGTATTTCTTTATCCCTGAAGGCCGTTTACAGACACACTGGCCAAGCCCCCAGTGACCAATTCACTCTCTTTGGGATGAAGAATGATCCTCTGCACTTGATAAGAGGAAAATTCTGTTTCTTGTGTCCAGGCTGACCTTCCGCACTACTGGAGAAGGAGGGAGGAAGGGAGGCCCAGGGCCCGCCCGGGCACTGCTGGAGGCAGGGTGCTGGACTCAGGGCCTCAGTAGACCATCAGCCTGATCTGCGATGGCAAATCCTATGCTCCTAATTAAAGAGGTTCACTGAAGTGACACCAGCCTAGGCTTTCATTGATCTGGCAATTAAAATCAATACTGTAGGGTTTTACTAAAATTTCTGATGCTGAACCTCTAACATAACCTTCTACAAAAAGAAAAAAAAACACCAAAAAACAACACAGTGAAGTTACAGCAGGCTAGTGATTAATAATTGAAAACAATATTTTATGGCTGATCAAGAAATGCAAGCACAGGCACAATTCCCACAAGCGTAAGAGGTTCAGGCATCTCCTCTTGAGAGCTTCCTTGCGTAGCTAGCGGCCACTTAAAGGCCTTCTGCACCTTCTGAAAAAATCATTCAAGCAAAGGGAATAGTTTTTGCACTGCTTCTGAAGCTTTATTCAGAAATATATATATAGAACAGTCCTTTAATAGTGCTGTCATGAGGCAGATCAATTGTAGATTTCATCTATTTTCAGCATAAAGGTTACAACCTTAAATTCAAGCATACATTCAGTGCATCATAACCAAATTTAGCTGGGACATGGTCCCAAACCCAAGGGAATCAATAGGAGTATTTCATTCTTACTTCCCATGGACTGATCCTCTTTTGGCACAGACTCTATTTGACTACAGCATTTTCAGCTGAAAACTCGCCTTGCCGTACTGCATCTGAGGAAATCGTACTGAAAGGACAATCGCAAGGCAGCGTCAACCCCACCACGTACAGCGTCAGTTCTGCAGTCCACAGCATTTGCAACAGAGCGAACCATGAACCAGCTGGCTGAACATTAAAGCACATACAAAGGTTTTGTGCATGCTCGTTAGGCTGTTCTGTAGAAGAAAAAGACAGAAGCAGTGAAATACTACCCTGTGTGAGTTCATTTTTGTTGTTGTTATAAGTCAGATAATTTCTCAATTTTATTCCTACCTGGCCTAGGAGGGGAGGGGGGAAAATAAAACAAAATTATTATATAACACTGCTTGTTCTCCCGACTCCTGCAAGCCAGCTGCAGGAGTTGACATGCAGACACAACCTCACGCTGGCACCAGAAGTGACAATTGCTCTGTACAGCTCTGCTGCAGCTTAGAGAAGAAAAAGGACCGAGAACTTACCCAGGGAATTCATTCTTTCACGTTTCGGTCCAGCAAGGCAAGAGCTCACTGGGAACTGTGCTCCTGATGGCCACAAAACCAAGACTAGACAGAAAGGTCTTAGTAAGCATCGGCTTCCAGAAACTGCACTTCCACTCCTACCATCCACCTCCTAACCCCGCCGCTGCATTTGTGGCTGCCTTTGTTAGAATACTTCTGCAAATGAAAACAGATGAGTAACTATTGCTGCTTTAGCAAACTCCCAAGCCCATGGTCACTAATAATAGCTTTGTTCCTTTTATTACTAAACAAAACCAAAAAAAAAAAAGTTTAAATGCTTGTATAAAATGCACATTGCTGAATGTTTTCTTTCATTGATCCAGTGCTGTTTCCCATACAGGCTTAGGCCCAGGTCTCTCGAACAATTTATGTGGATCAACATGATGAGGAGCAATCTCAGGCTTTTTGAAGGGGCGTCCCTCACAAAAACAAACAAACAAACAAACAAAAAAACCCACCAAACCACCAGGTTTTGTGCTCCTTCACTTTAGACATTAAGAGTTCAATTTAAAAAAAAAAAAAAAAATCTGATCAGAGACATTCCTACTTTTTGCACAGACTTAAACCCAAATGCAGATCTGAGCTCTCTGGTATGTGACATCCCAGAGCTTATGAATTCCAAAAGGCAAAGGTGCTTTGGCAGGCTGAGCTCCCGGCTCCCCGCCGGCACATCGCCGCCAGCTCCGACTCTGCTCCAGGGGCAAACAGGTGGGACGGGAGGGAAAGGGCAGTGTGGAAGGAAGAGAAAGTGGAGAAGGGCAACACAAGAAGAAGAAAATGGAGAGGGTATGAAGCCACTGCTGTGAAATGATGGTGGGAGAATGATGACAAGAAAGCCATGCCTTGCAGAAACCATGACCTGGTTCACCACTGGTAAAGAAAAGAAAAGAAAAGAAAAAAAAAAGAAAAAAGAGAAACCACTACAACAAAATACTTTTGCTAAAAAATTCTGATTTTTCTGCCTAGAATAGCATCAGTTACAGGCCCTTCTAAAAGCAATCAAAATAACTATCTTGCAAATTGCCCCTTTTTCTCAGAAAGTCTGCCTGCCATGCTTCTACCTGACGAGCCTCACACTACACACCTCCTTTGGCCCAGGACCTGCTACAGCCTCCTACTCCTCCCACCGCCCACGCTCGTGCCTCTGGCCAGGCAGAGGCTGTGCTCTCGGCTTCCCTGGCCGGGTGGGCAGGTTTTCACACTGATCCTGGATAGAACCGTAGCACCACCGAGCCCAGGGCTTCCGTTAGCCCGCACGGTGTTCCTGGTGAGTGACTCCGAGCCGCTGGGCTTTGGCCACCCACGCTGGAAGGTGAGTAGGGATCAAGAAACAAAACCCAAGACATTGAATGTTTAAAAGTCAGACCACAGTGTTTTGTTATTAACATCCTGAAGCTTCCAGAGGTTTTTAATTTATTAATTTCTATTACTGGATTGACTGTTCCTGAATAATCCCGAGCAACGCAAGGCAAGTGGGTTTTTTTTACAGGAAGTAACCAAGCCAAAAGCAGCGAAAGCATCCTCTTGTTCTTGTGTGAGCCCTTCATTTTTCTTTCAGTTTATTTGAACAATGGCACCATGAAACAGCTTACAATAATGACTGTTACAAAATAGGAAGCTGAATTATTAGGCAAGCTTTGTCTGCGTAACTCAATCAGCCTGGGGAGGATATGACAGGCACGACCGAGACAAAGGACTGACTTGGTGACCCCAGGCATCTCTTTCACGACTCTGTTTCTGCAACTAAGTTACTTAAGAATTAAAGTTTCCTTTTGCTCCTTTATTAGATGCACCATTCCTATAACTGCAGCAGCAAAGCACGCACGCTTCCCAAGAAAGCCATCACCAAGCGTGCACGCAGAAAGTAAACACTTTGGAGAGGCTGTGATCAGAACCTTACCTGAAAATACGTTTCAAAATGGAAAGCGAAGTTTAGTATTTAATCTTTTTAGTGTACAAGAGGTGCACACAGCAGGACAGGTAAATCGTGAGTTAGTCTTCAAGCAAATCGCCAAGCATAAGTTTCACAAACCAACAAAAAAATAACTGTTAAAAGCGGTCATGTGCCAATTTGCTTGAGCTTCTATTTAATTTTATGTAGCTGTACCATTTTAATTGCCTTAATGGTCCACTACGACATTCTAGACAGAAATACGCCTTGGATCTGTGTCTTCCATAGGTTTGACAAACTTGGCGCAGAACCATTTTTTTTTATCAGACATAATCAAACTTTAATCAATCTTTTGTGTTGGTTTCAACTGGAAAACCACAGGAGAAAGTTGGCAGCTGAAGGTGTTAATGACTGAATAATTGATAATCTGTAATTCAGATTATGACTGAGATTCAGAACTAATTTACAAACATTATGGGTTTAGGCCAATTCTGCAATAGAAATATGTCTGCCTGTGGAGGTATACATGGACGTATACGCCTATATGTAAGTGTGGATGCAGATATAGATATAAGTATCTCAGTACCTTGTCCTGATGTGAACTCTTGCGTTTCTGCTGTGGTACTATCATTTAAGTATACACTTCTCCGTGCCGAGTTAGCGTGTGTCCTTCGGACAGCGTGATGTCCCACAGGAACGTTCCACAGAGAGGGATCTTCTAAGACCATAAACCCGCAAAGCAACGTCTCCCTCTAACCCACGGACGCAAAAGGACGAAAAGACGTCGGCACCGGCAGGAAACAAGGCTGTCAAGGAGAGGCTGCTCTTCTCACCTACCTCCTGTGGGGCCGTGTCATGGCAACCTCCATTTGCACTCCGGATGGGGAAAGCGGTGAAATCCGTAGACTCCTGCTATACCTCTTGCTCACCTACTGACAGCCCTCTCCTTTGGTTAGTGCTGGTTTTCCTTGGGATTCACAGCTTCCAAAACAGACGGGTGTGAGGAAGGATTGCATGAGGCTGAGATATGGATTTAGTAGCACAAAGAGGTACAGGTCCTCGTACATTTCTGCTGCAGTTTCCCACCTAAAAAAAGGAGATTGTGTGCTTCTCTTGCTTTTGCTCTTTTGTTTATTTCCTTGGTTTGGGGGGATTTGTATCCCCTTACAGAATTCCGTGCCTGGTTTTTATTATTTGAGAAACACACAGCTACCTCCCTGTATGTGGTAGAGTTGATTATATGACTCGCAAGAAGCCCCTTAAGTCCCGGTTTTGGTGTTCCATGACTGCATTGCACCTCACTGCCTTCACCGCCGGGGGACTTCCAACCACATGGCAAATGGCCCCAGAATCTTCCGTGCTTTCCGAGTGGCTTCTGCAAGGCATGTGGCCAACATCTGGCCTAGGGTGAAAATGAAACATGCCACCCATTTTCTCCAGTGTCTTCCCAAACAGGGGCTGTGCAGTCCGGCAAGGTGCTGAGTGCCGTCCGATCCTCACGGGGCGGATGGACGCTGTGGGCACGCGGGAGTGCTGAGACGTGGGTGGCATCAACTCAGATCCACTTTGTGAAGCGTCTGGGAAAGAGTCCAGCCCGTCACAGCCTCTGTTCACATAATCTTCAGCTTTGATTGCTGCGGATGGAGACCTAAGTTTGGGGAATTTTTTTCCCTTTGAATTTCTTATTAGTTTGGAATTTCAGTTGAAAACTAGTGCTTCAGGAGAAGCTCCGAGTTTCTCATGCCTTTGACGCTGGCACAATAAACTGGCGTAGGCTCTGAGTCCTGCGGGGAATCCCAGGGAAAATTCTGGACTGGCACACAGCCAAAGGCTGTGGGGACTGGCAGTCTGTGGACATAATTTTTGCACGGCAAGAATCAAAACGCCACTGTTTAGAGATCAGGTGGGGAAGTCGTTACCAGGTACTGTGATAATCATACTCCCTTTGGTAGTTTTCATCTAAGCTTTTAAATTTGCATGAAATTAGCGGGGGCCCTACTGTGTGGTTGGTGATATTTAAAATACTCCTTCCACCTGCAGTCCTTGCCTGAGCCTGGTTCCTGTGGCTGTTCCAGTTTGTGCAGTGATAGATGGGAGTGGAATGCTGCGTCCGCAACACTTGCCAGTCAAATTCCCATTGCCACCATCACCCGTACCGACATCCCCCATCCGCCCCTCTTTGTGCTGTTCTCTTGGCTCTGGTGTTAATCACAGAACACCCCATCAGTGCTCACCGGCACGGAATCAGAGTGATAAAATGATCGCTGCCGTTTGCAGCTGGATTGGCATATTCCATGTGCCGTACCCTTGTAAAGCACACCCTCGTGAAGAGCCGAATTTGCTCCTGGAAGGGCTTGAGGAGCGGCAGAGCGGAGGCTGCGGAGCAAGCGGGACCGTCCGGGCAGGCACGGGAGGCGATGAGCTGGCGTTAATGGCGTTAATTCCTTCAGCCGGTGGTCCAAACTTCCCCCAAATTCTCCCTCAGCTCAGACTGTGCCACAATCTTAAATAAAACAGATCTGCAGCAACTCTGAGCTCAGCTCCAATGAGCAGCTCTCTCTCTGTTTTCCATTGCAGGAAATCCGTGTCCTTGGTTCCTAATATGTGTATGTACATAGCGTAGACATCTGTCAACTGTGTATTCATTATCTCACTGCATCACATCTGTCGGGCAGATTTAATTAAGTGAGCATGCTTTCAGCTCCAGCGAGACTTTCTGTGCATGCAGAATGCAGCAAACCTCAAACACGGTTTTGGTAATCAGAAAATTGAGCAGAAGGAACTAGGGGGAAAGCAGGAGGTAAACAGTGTTTGTTGGTATTTCCAGGTTTGCTGCCCAAAGACTGCATCTCCGGGTTTTTGGAAGTGCTTGCAAATACCAGGTTCTACAACGCTGTGCAAAGAAAGGGTGCTGGAGACGATTCGGACAGTTGGAAATATTTCACTACTTATTATCTGTTATTTCCTTCTTCTGGTAATTCTTGGAAGAAACGCAGTTTAATCTTTGAAGTTTCCTCTATAAATCATTAAATGCTCTCCATCTTTTCGAAGCCCGAAGTGCAGGCATGGTTTCGCATGCAAGTGCGTGTTTACTTTTCACCCTTCACAGCTCAGTGTTCTTACAAACCGTCATTAACATGGAAGGTCAGGCTCAGTCTCCGGAAGCCTTTTCCAGATGGCGTGAAAGTGCAAACAGCCTTTGCTACCTTGCAGGGAAATACACTGCAGGAACGATGCCCCTTCCTCTCCCATCGCCTTCGACTGAAAAGGCGGTAAGGGAAAATTCAGCACCTGAGCGAGCAGCAATCGCCGGTGGATCGCCCAGTGAGCGTGACGGGGATGCTCCGGTGACGGGCAGCGATGCCGGAGCGGCTCCCGGCACCTTCGACGAGCTCCCTGCTGCCAGGGTGGCCGGCGGCCCTGGGACC
>JANZLP010000018.1:28617981-28634286 GCA_026930925.1 Chelictinia riocourii
AAAGGTGGACATTTATTCATTGCGACATGCGTACGCAACTGCTGGTGGTGGCAGTAGGCGAGCGGCTGTGGTCCAGGAGGGCAGAAGATGCCCCGTGGAGGTACCCACCCAACCCACCGCTGTGGGAATAGCAGGAGCACCGTCTCTAGCTGCGGTCCTCTCCGCTCTGTAGCATGCTACAAAAGAAACTCAGCTTTGCCCACGTTCTCGCCTCCAAAAATAACATTTCTAACTCTGTTTCTGGCTTTCCTTTTAGGTATGTCTCCATCCACTCTCTGTAGTTTTGTTTCATCTGCTTCTTCAGGCGTTTCTGTGGTAGGAGGGGACCGGAGACCCAGACCCACCACAGTGACCACAGTGCACACAGGGAGCAAGTGAGAGCCGGGGCGGCGAGAAGCGGGCAGGCGGCCGGGCTGGCAGGTTGCCTCTGCGTGATCCCACCCTGCGGTGCACGCTCAGCGAAGGACTAGAAGAAAGAAGATTTTTTATGGCCATATTTTATACTGCAATTCTGAAATGTTTCATTTATCACAAACTGCAATGACTCCAGGGGGAACGGATCTAACAGTCTCTGGTGCTGTACATATATATACATATATATAAATATATATATATATATGTGAGTCTAGCAATGTTCTAACTAATGAACACTCATTCTTTTCCCCAGTGATTTACTCTTTTATCGGTGTAGGTAACAGTATATGTTGTATTTTTTTTCCATTAACTACAAACATCTCAACTGGATTATTTAAATAGAGATACTTTTCTGAGCATTATTTTTTTTTTCTTTTAAAAGGTACTTCCAGTAATGTCCCTCATTCCAGTTTGCTGGGGGATAGGCTATTTCTGTAGGTAGGAATTGACGTTAACTTTGCAACATGGGAGGATTTCAATGGCATGCCATTTCTTGCTCCTGAAATTGGACTGCAAGTCTGTCGGGCTTTAGCAGAGTTGTTACTGCTCAGATTAAGAAAATGCTGCTTTCCCTCCCCTCCCCCTCCTTGAAAGCCATGGTGAGAGTTAAATTCCCACCAGCTAGGAGTCAGCTCATCCTTGGCCTCATTCCTGTAGTGCTGGGGATCTGCAGCACCCTTGTTTCAGAGGAAAGGCGGATACATGGTGCTGGTCAGGAGCAGACCAGAGCTGAGCAAATGAAATAACAGAGCACAGTCTCATCCTGCAGCTCTTATCTCCTTTGAGTCACTGGGTGTTATGAGCAGAGTGAAAGAAAAGGAAGATGTGGGGCCCGGAGTCGTAGTCATCCTCTGCCACTGACTCACTGTGCTGCCCTTGGGCAAGTCATTTAACTCACCAGCCTCCTCCTAGCCTGGCCTCTGGCGGGGGGCACATCTAGCCCGAGGGCTACTTGCCAGAGGTGCTGAGCACCTGCAGCTTCTCAGGGCTTTGCCTGGCATTGCTGGTGCTCAGCACCTCCCAGAGTGGCCAAAACTGAGTATGGAAAACCAAACAGAAAAGCTCGGACCTTAATCTTTGCATGCCTGGGTTTTACCCCTGGGGAGAGGGGTGATGCTTGCACCCCTCTGTGAAGCACCGGCAGGTTCCCAGTAGCTTGACTTAAGTGAATCTGTACAAAGGAAAATATAGAAATACAGTATATACATAGTGCTCATAGTGCACCATCACTACAAGGCTCTGGTTCAACTGACTCTGCTATCCTGCTCCCAACACCGCTGACACAGTCAGAGACACTGCTTCTGCAAATTGCTCCTCACTTCCCTGCAGCAGCCTTATAGAAAAGGTGTACTCTGAACACTCGAGAGTGAACAATTGCTTTATTCGAGTTAGTAAACAGTTACACTGAATCACAAGGTGATCTGAATTTTTTTTAAAGTTTTTTTGTTTGTTTTTGATTTTTTTGTGGTTTTTTGGAGTTTTTTTTTTTTTTCATTTTTTTTGTTTGTTTGTTTTTGTCAGAATGGGATACTCCACGACTGTCTTACCAATTCAGTGCCAGTATAACATGCTCTAGTGTACTTTTGGACTCTTGGCTACAACTGTACAAGTGCACACAAGTAAATTCTACCCTGTTATCCTCCACCCACTGATTGAGGATCGAATTGCACATTTCTCTTAACCATGACAGGAGAAAGCAAACAGTGAAACAGAATCATGGGGGATCTTTCTCACTTTACCCTTGTTTTCATTGGTTTGTCCATACCATTCTAATTATCATGAAAGGGCTATGCATATGGAGAGATTGTCTCACTGCCTTCCTGGATCACTGAAAACCATCAGGGTTGAAATTTCATCCAAGTCTTTCATGACGCCCAGCAAATATTCCCCTCAGATTATTTTACACCTTGAGGGAATTTTGGTCTTTAGTTCAACACTCTTGCTCTGTTCCCAAATGGGGCGCTATTTAGGGGAATTTAAAGAGAAAGCTGAGAAGAATAAACATTTACTGAGTTCTCTTGGCATTCAGTCTCTGAAAAACCACAGTATAAACTATTCATGCTGCTTCTTACATCTGTCAAATCAAAAATTAAAAGCCATAAAAATGTAACACTGAAAATATGGCATTAGAAAGGATAAAGGTGGCCTTTGTAAAAATAACAAGGAAAGTATATTAGCCAATAAAATATTCTAACTCTTCATTTAAAAGTGCATCATGGGTAGGACAGAGATGACTCTGAAGTGTTGCTACTCCAGTATTACCCCTTTCCCCCATCAAAACTTGAATAGGTCCAAAACCATACAATGCAAATCACGATTCTTAGTGTAGCAGCAAAACCACAGCAGTTTTTCAAAGGAAAAAAAAAATTAAAAAAAAATAAAATCCATATCATTGTCCAGTCTCAAATATCTGAACTTTGAAGTCAGAGAGGCAAAAGTACCTATGTTGGTCCATGTGGTTTTTGAAACCAGGGTGAAAAATCCTCCCCAGCAAGAGGAAAAAACGTTCCTTGGAGGAGAAGAGGGGTGGTTGCAGGAATGCTGAGCACACTGTGTGGGTCCATGATGTGCTGTCTTCTGGGTCAAAGGCACCCGTGGGACCGAGGCTTCCTCAGAAGGGCTTCGTGACAGGAAGCTGCTTTCTTTGCTGGACTTTTAGCCAGAGGGGGTGGTGAGCGGACCAGCTGGTGTCATTTGGTGGAGTGACGTGGTTTGCTCTGCTCCCTTTCTCCATGCAAGGTACCCTGTCGGCAAGTGTTCCTGCAAAGCAGACAAGCAGAGATGGTCAGGGCAAGTGGTGGGAGACATCGCAGGCAGTCTGGGCACTGCCTGAGCTCACATCGCATGCAGCCTCACACTAGGCAGGTGGCTGGGCTGAGACACCAGCCCACTGCTTCACCCTCAGCTGCCCCTCATGCCTCGAGGGCCATTGGTACACAGAGCCTCAGAGGTTGCTGGAGAGGAAGATGGAGGAACCCCTGTGATAAAAAGCTGGAAACTGACATAATAGTTCATTCTCTGGGTTTCATAGTGTGCCTTTCATCCTACAAGAGCATGGATGAATAATGATACTTTGCAATTATACAGTACCCTTCACCCCTTCATCTCAGTGTGCTTTACAGAGCTGGGAAGTACTGCTCTCTGCACAGCCCGGGTGGGAAAGTGGAGTCAGAGAAGGAGAAACATTTGGACCAGGATCCCCCCACCTTTTCAACATGGGAGGCCATCCTGTTTATGCTGTCATTACAAAATTAGGGCTATTACGCTTTCAAGAGTGTGAAATATAAAGGAAAGGAGGATCTTCCTCTCGATTCCCATAGGCATATGCCCTTTCTCTTTTCATGGAGGTAATAAAAATCGAGGCCCTTTAAGTGTCAGTCTGGTATGATGTGAAAACGTGTACTAATGTTTCCTGGTGTGATCCTATGCAGCACTGTGCCGAGATGCCCAAATTAAGAGAGAGAACGCTAGCTCTAGAGCTGAAAGAAATATGGCTCCATTCGCTCTAGTCTGTGTTCATGCGTTTTGACTGATCGTGGCCCCAAAGCCGTGTCTCTGCTGGACTGTGCCATGGTGATAAATCAGCTGGGCTGGCCATGCTTCGGTTGGCTTTGCCCTCTAGTCATTACAGGTTGTACGGGTGAGCCGCTGCACTGAGCAGCCACATCCCGGGGGTACGCCCGCGTCCCACTCTCTCCTAGCAAAGAATAGAGGTGGTTTGGGGAGTGTTCCATGAGTCTCTGTAACAGCCGGAGGGGCTTCTCTGTGCCCCCCCAAAGAGTAAGGCCAACTCATCTGGAGTATGGGGAGCCTCTGATGCTGGTAGGCAGCATCCTGTTATTCCCAAGAGCAGGTTTGTGGAGTCAGAATTCAAACCAGAATTCTTCTGTTGGGTTGGAGGGAGCTCACCTGGAGCTGACTTCTGGCCTACCTTCCACCTGAAGCAGCCGCAACGAAGGTCAAAGGTAGTTTTCACTGCAAATGCGTTTGGCCCTGCTGTGTGCTTTCTGAAGTATCCTCAAAGAACTCTTCTGGCATCTGGAAGTTATTTAAGGAGATACTTATGCCCCACTGATTTTGTTTGCGTTTAAGGATGTATTTGAAAATAAGCATGTGTTTAATGGCAGTTTTGAGCTGTGGACAGTGTGAATGCAGCTTGCAGTGTGGAGCCCCCTTTGAAGACATGGAAGAAAGGTATGTTTAAAGAAATAGCAAAATAATAGCTATTACTGTGATGATATTAAAATCCTTACTAATGTAAAATTAATTATATTTTTCTATATAGATTAAAATCCAGTACATCTAAATATATTCTGTATGTATTTGTTAATTTATATCATAAACATGCTAAACAGTGACCAAAATTACCGTGTAATGTATTGGGAAGAAAACCTTTTTTTTGCTTTAAGACATAAACCCAAAGAATCTCTAAGATGCAGTTACGTTCTGTTCTGATTTATTTTTGGAAAAAACAGATTTTTGTGACTCTGCTGACAGACTTAACTACAGATTTTGTCTCCCACTATGTTTGATACTACAATACCATTGTAACCAACAACTAACATTGACCTGTTGAGGCACTACTAAAAGCAGGTGTAATTACAGAAGCTTATAAGCCACTTAAAATGCAGTTAAAAAGCCCTCTCTAATATTCCACTGTTACTCATAAAACTTTGTTGTGTGAAATGTTCTCTTGATATATTTTTTTGCTTTTCTAGTAGTCTGTATATGAAATACATTTATATGTATACATATAACACAAAAATAAAACCCTGTGATGTATGGATGCAGAACTGTTCCTGTGATGTTGTAACTGTATGTTTCTCACGTTTATAGGATTATGCTTTGTTTTGGTTTCAGCCAGTGATTTGAACGAAGTAGAAGAGTTGGTACCTAAGTGCTGTTTCCCATTTTGTGAGTACCTTAGGAAGGTTATCATGACTTCCATGTCTGAATTTCCTCCTCTGTAAGATCAGCGTTACAATGAAGTTCTGCCTTACAGGTGATACTAGGGTCAGTTTATAAATGTTGTTGAGAGTTTATGAACTTTGTCTATACACACTTGGCAGTAAGCGCATACAGATATGTGTGTGGATGTGTGTATAGGCATGTGTGTGCACATGTATCTTCATATAGGAATGTTAATATTTGATTATCTTATGATAACAGCCCTTCCCATTTCAAGCTACTCAATCTGATGTCGTTCTGAAAGAAAAATTATGGCTTTAGCTGCTTAAGTAACTGGGGTTGCAATATGCCATTTGCGTTCGTTTGTTAGGACTGTGTTAATTTATGGTGCCTGTTTTCCTGGCACCACTGGTACCACTATAACCAAATTTGTTCCCAAACCAAGTAGCCATTTTCAAGTTCCACAACTGATACTTTATTTTTTTCTTTTTCTCCAGGGCTCAAAATCTTTCTGAGCTGTAAAAGCTCAATTGATTGTAAGTAACCTGTCACCTGCAAATGTAATTTCTGTCCGGCATCCTGTAACGTGCAAAAAGTTGGCGTTATGGACTGCATTATGGTATGGAGAACTAATTACAGATAAGATCATGGTCTGATGAGCATGTAATTAAATTTATTGATTAAAATAATTTTACAATTTTATTTTGCAGTGCCATTACAATGGCATCCACTTAAACAATTACTGTCAAACCATATAAACCAAACTGCAGAAGGACTCCCTTAAATGGATCTGGCGATGCAACAGGTGGTCTAATTACTTTAGGTAGGTCCATTACAGCAAACTTCAGAGTGGAGAAGCCGAAGACACAAGTAGGGCTACAATTCTGTTGACTCTCGCAGAAGGAATCTGAACAGCTGGGGGCCCGGTGGCTTGTCCGCCAACTGTTTACAATGAACTGCCACATCATAAACTGAGGCTCAGGGGAAATCTTGTAACCAGCACTGCTACCCGCATATTCATATTCCATGGCACAGCACTAGGGAATGGAAAAGTATTGTTAAGATCTTTCTATCAAGATTTCTGTAGGCATCAAACTGCTGGACAATTGCATGGCAGAAGTCCTGTCTTGGTTATGTCAGCAGGAACCTAGAGTTACTCTGTAAAACGCAGTTGGTTTATGCTTGATTATCACCAAAGTGAGTGACATTATAGGGTGGCCCTTTGACTCTCACTATGGGCAGGGCTAGTAACAGCATCTATTAGTAAGGCTGCCAGGCACTTCCAGTCCTAAAGGCCTATTTTCAGCTGTTCACAGCTTTGTCAAAGTAGTTTTTCAAACTAAATTTTTCCATGTTGCATTGGGTGTCTGCCTCAGGCTGAATTCTCTTCAGAAAGTTTCAGCCAGAACAGTTTAACATCTTCCAAGAACAAAACTAGAAGAAAATACATTGTTTTACCCATGCTAAAAAAATATTGGCAATGTTTTTCTCTGAAAAGATGTAGTTGTCGTATTCTGGGAGATTATTTCCACCACCCCCCAATCAGGGGTGCGTAACTCTTGTTCACACAAAGGAAATTACGTGACTCCCTAGTTCAAATTGAAGGGGGACAAGACCAGGTCTGATGTGGGATAATGAGGATAAGGAAATTGGCAGGAAAAAAGAAACTATAAGGAGGTTTTAGGTAGAGAGGGGAAACGGGCCATGCATAGCTGACGAAAGGCAAGCTGGACTGCACCGTGTAGGAAGATTGGCACTGAGAGTGAGCGGCAGAGATAAAGAGGGTGGATAGGAGCCGCTGGGTTGGTGGTGAGAACCAAGGACTGCTCGGGCAAAGGGACTGGGGCAGAGGAATAACGGGATACTAGGAAGGAGTTGAGGGAGGCTGTGTGTACAGATTACACAGTAATAAGGAACAACGGTATAGCAGGGAGAGCTGGAAAGAAGCAGGGATTGAAGCTGAAATGAGAATAGCCAGTGAGGATGTGGACACTGTGGCTGGATATAGAGGCTGAAAGCAAAACCCACATAGAAGTGGGTGAGTGGCTGACTGAACACCAGACTGAGGTAGGAGACAGACTGGATGACATTAGGATAGTTTGGACAAAAGTGAATTCTGAAATACATGATAAGGCTGAAATTGCAAGGCTAAGAGTTACTGAGCACAGTGATTTGACCTGGAACAAGAAGTCCAGGACACTGTCAAAGGAGTAAGAGCTAGATGAAATCTTTGCTGGGTCACTGTCCCTTTAAAATATTGATATTAATCCTAGGACTCAAGCTTCATTGCATTTTGGCTATCAGCAAATTTCTGTGAAACTTAATGTCAAAAAATCCTCTATCCCATCTACCACTCATCCTCCAGCATAAAGTACTCTGGGTGTGTATACTCCAGTTTGGTTGGTGAAACACAGAAGTGTCGGTGCCGCATCATATGCTGAGCATCTACTGGGCCATATCAATGGGATGTAATGAAGTTGAGCACTGAGATTAAGATGATGATAGGACTAAGGCTTTACGTGCAATTTTTGTTCTGCTCCCTGAGTATTACAATACAGTCTTAAACCATGCTTTTCCACAGGTTCTTTTGCTCACTTATGGCACAGGATGAAATACTCTGGTGCTGAAGCTTGCCAGAACAATGCTCTGAATATTCTAGAAATGGAAGGATGGAGTATGAAAGGCGGAGCTTTAGGAAGACGGAAGTTTTGAGTGCACTGATGAGGAAATTAATTCTGGCCTTGCCTGTCATTGAGTTCTAAGTGAAAACACTTAGAGATAGGCTTTCTCTGCTGTTTGGCTGCTTACCTGGAGATCCTGTGTCTAATTTGCTTATGTGCCAAGCGCCAGAAGCTGCAGGTTGTCAGTTTTAACACAAAACCTAGTGCTAATTTAACAAATAAACTGATACACCGAGAATTCAGATTCTGAGAATCTGAAGTGAGATATCTAAAATAAGTAGATGCAAAAAGAGCAAATCTTCTGTACTTCGGTTTCTTATTGCAAAATGAGATTATGTGGATATAACAAAAATGTTAATCAACATCTGCAAAACACATGAACATTAAAGGACATTCAGGAGGAAACTAATTATTCTTGCACAGGGGACTAAGCACTGATAATGAAGAAAACGTAAGAACTCATTAAGCAAGCACTGAATGTGGCAGGAATACCTTGGAAAAATAACCTACTTGGCAAATAAGTGTAACAAAATAGGGGGAAATTAACTTTTTCTCCCTGCGTGTCATAGAAGTAATCAATGGTTGCTTCTCTCGAAGCTGCTGGTGGGCTTTTAACAGATCTACTGGCCATATGGTATTTAATGTAGTTGTTCATGATCCCATGTCACATGTGATACAAAGCCTATGTCTTTCTAGGATGGCATATTTCATCAGCTGGTTTTCTAACTCAGCCTGGCCTCAGAATATGTAGTTTTGACCAAAGCATTTTCTTGTGTATTTAAGGTTGCTAACTTTTTTCTGTTTAGAAGGTAAGATACAACATCTGGGAGGTTCTGTGTACCAGACAATAAACAATGAAGTTGTATATTAGGTATGAACAACATGGAATTTTAGACAAAAGAAAACTTGGGGCTTATTATTTCTTAAGTCCATTGTGAAATGAATCTATCAAAAGATGTGGGCATGTGTGCTGTCACTAGAAGATGAAGCCAGTAGGATTAGAAGAAGGCCTGTCCAGACAAATGGGCATTATTTCATACAATTTTCATACACAGCTCAAAGAATAAAAATCACATATCAAGCTATTAAAACACAGGCAGGAGCCCACGGCACTGGAATTCACACAGAACTGATACTGTAAAACGTTACGCCGACACCTGACAAAATGGAAATTGCTGTTTGCCAATGCATGCGTCTCAAGGTCACAGTATTAAACAGCATCAAAAATAACTCGTTAAGGTGATAAATTTTGTCTTAAGTCTGACCTCTTTTATTCTAGCATTGAATCTAGCATTGAATTTCCTTCTGGCAGCTGCACTAAAATACTAAACCATTCTCAGAGGCTGAATGACACGATCTGGGCATCACAGTTTATTGACTCATGACGGATGACCAGCACACATTTAGTCTTTGATCACCGGTAGAGATTCTTACTTATCTTTCAAATGTTTATTGCAAATTTCTAAACAGGAGAAAAACTCATATCTAAGCCAAACAATAATGATCAAAACAGCAAGACATCAACTCCACCTAATTTAATAGTAGGATTTGTTCTTAAAGAGAACACTTTTTGAAATTTCATACCAAGCATGTTTTTGGTTGTTGGCCACAGAGGAAGCAGGAATTCCATACTGAATACAGTAGATGTTAATATTAATTCAAATCTATTTCTACAATGAATTGATAGCACAGTCTGTTGAACAGAATTTGAGGTGTTCTGCACAGTTTAAAAACAGACAAAAGTTTCAATCATTGTCCATTTCCACCCTGCCATTGTGACAAAAGGCCTTCAAGAGTTCTAAACCTTTTTTTTTCCCCATCTCATTAAGAAGTTGGGAAGTAAAATATAATTCTGACAGATTTAACACATATGCATCTACCTAAATGGACAATTCTCCATTACTTTTGGACAGTCTTCAAACCTGTCAAAATGAATACCTAAAACACAAACATTAAGTTTATCCTTTTGTTTTTTCTGCTGCTTTTCTAAGTATGTTAAAAAATGTTGGGAGGCCCATATGTGTTTGTGAAGTCAACTCAACCACTCTGCAGTAAAACTAATTTACAGAAAATGCACTACAAAATAACTCTAAGACCCAGACCTTACCATGCTGAATTACTGACCTATATGCAACCTTAATTTTTATATTGCTTGACTTTTGAGCAGTTTTAAGAGATTTTGACATATATCTCCTTCAGAACTCAGGAAAACAAAACACAAAACCTAACAAAAGGAAAGAACCATCCCCACAGCACCTGAGCTGACCACTTCTCTGGTGGGACCGCAGGAGGACTGGAACCCCGTTTTATTGCACAGACCTGAGACCCCAGCCTGGAGGTAACCGTCAGAAAAGCAGGCTGCCATGCCACATTTTTGGGGGCTGACACATTTTGCCAGACGTTTTTGGCTACTTCTCCTTAAATGGAATGGTGAGAATCTTCAGATCTATCCCAGGCTGGAAACATTTAACAGCAACTATTTTCACGGCTTCCACATTTAAACTCAGTCCTGTTCCCTCTTGCCTGCCCTTGCCTACTGTGATCCACATTCCAAGTCAGGGTCTCCACTGTCCCATTTTACTTGCAGAAACATCCCATGCTCTATTTCATAACAGCTCTTTACAGCTTATGTCTCCTCTTCCAGCCAGTTCTAGTTGTCTTCTCTACGCTGCAAAAAGAAGGTCCTTGGGCCTAGTCACTGCTTTCTGTGGCATTCGTGTCAGTCCTTACAGAATTGCATCAGGCTCTTGATTTGAGTCTACTCACCTTCCCTCAGACTTTTTTTAATCTCCTCTACAGTCAACTGGACAGCTGCTTCTTGCCTGAAGACCTGTAAGGGGTCATTCAATTCAAGCAGGGAAAAAAAAAATTACTACACTCAGCTTTTATTCCTGAAGACATTCTACTTCCAGAGAGCTGTTACAGGGAATATTGCTGGGCTACAACTGACAGGACTGGATCACTTGCGTAGCACAACTGGGACACAGACAGTATCGTCGATGCAGATGGAGCGAGGGGAAGTAATGCGCAGTGGAAGTTAACTACTTAGAAGAAACTATCAACTGATCTTCAGAACCTATACAGGAATTGCTAGCAATTTGGCTGAATTAAAGGCCTGAGAAAGTCACAGCTTTGTCTCAAGGCTTTAAAACGGACACGTTTGAGATCACAGTGGGGGTTTTTGTTTTAAGTTTGGCAACATAATAAACAACTTGACACCTAGCCTTTTAACAGGGGAAAACAGGACCACAACAATTTCCCTGCCTAATACAAATACAAATACAAGGCAAGTAAGCATTTGACAACTTTTTTTTTTTCTTTTTGCCAGTTGTTACAGGTGAATTCAAGTCCAGAAATGTTAAGCAGTTGGTTCTTCTCAAAGGGTATTTTGCAAAGTAGTAAACCAAATACAAAATGCACCTTGGCATGTATTAACAATGAAAAAGTGTTGACATACATTCACACTTTAATTCATTTTTTTCCAAGGAATAAAGTACCAGTAAAGATCCGCTCATCTGCCTTACTGCAAAATCCTTGCTCTCACTGAGAGGTACTTACTCTTGCAGACAATCCCACACAAATAAGTGCTTCCTTTTCCTCAGATGTCACATTAAACTACTCAGGTTTCAAGCATTCTGAATGGGATTTGCAACCTGTTATAGTATAGGTAAAGAGGATTGTCTGTATTTATGGAGCAAATGCCGGAAAACAAAAAGAGAACAACATCTCCTTCAAAGTAACTGCAGACAGTAAAACTGGCATATTTTGAAATTCTAAGGCAATGATATTGGACCAGCATATGAAACTCTACTGTAGAGACTAAGTTAATGCACCGCTTTCTTCTGCAAAGTAGAAGTACTCTGATGTCTTTGTCTTTTTTTTTTTTTTAATTCAGTAAGAGTATAATTCAGCAGTATAAAATGCCAATATTGCCACCAGGTAACTCGTACTCAGCTTCTGCATTCAGTGAATCTCTTAAGATGACATGTAATGTCTGGTTTGAGTCATACGCTTTATTTAAGAAGATCTATCTGGCAATATCCATGTATATTAAAAATACACATGCACATTTTTACAGACTTGCAATTTAATATAGTTTTGTAATTCACTACAAAAAACGCGGTTTCACAACTGCTACCATACACTGGGACTCCTACAGTAGTATGGAGAACGTACAGATAACTTTCCCAGAATTGGCAACACTGTGTATTGTGCAAATTGTCTAAGACTCCGATCCTTTTTCAGCAGCAGTTAGAAGAAAAATTGTGGGTTGAATACTGATATCAAAATACAGATTTAAATAATTTACTCTTAAAAACATTCATATTTATAGCCTCTTACAGAAAATAAACAATTCATCTGATTATCAGATATGTCCTCAGTTTTTCCAGTTCCAAGGTATACACAGGTCTCCATCCTGCAGCACAGAGTAGAAATGTGAAATGCAAAGGTGCATGCCTTGTAGGTATGGCAACGATTCTTCTAGCAGTCGCTTACAACAATCTATCATCTGTGCACTGGAAACACTGGGTTCTTTATACAGCCGATCCAAAGAAAATTTTTCAGTGGAAGTATCGATTAGCTCTTTTTCTGTAATCATCATCCTAGCAAATGAAGACAACACACAGTGACAAAATTAGAACTTAATTTCTTAAAAAATTCCTTGAAATAAGTATATTTGTAGGTTATATTCATGTAAACAGAGGTGTCACTTCATGCACAGCTATGGTACAGCTGAGATTTTTTGTGCAGGTTTATACCTATGTCCACCTCAGATTAGACTGAATGAACATGCTTCCATGACTGTGGGCTACAATATGCCTATGCAGGGTCACATTTGAAAGCCTGCACCATGACATTTTTTTGCCCAGAAGGTAATGGGCAAAAATATCAACATAATCCCATGAGGCTGCATTTTTAATGCATTTTTAATGTACGGGATGGAAGTATTTAAATAACCTTGGAAGGGTAAGAATAAAGAATAAAATCATGTTAGTAACTACTCTCTCTTCTTAACTAAGACCAGTACTCTGCATGTCATCAAAACCAACAGATGACAGGTACAGTTACCTGACACACATTAAATGTGTTAATAACTTACTAATTGCAGGAAGTATATGGAATATTGAATTCATAGCTCGCAGATGATTTTTTTCCATTCACCCCAAAGAGTGGTAAGACACCACCTGGCAAACTCAAGCTACTCTGAAATAAAGTTAATGTGTAGCATTAATTAAGAGTTACTGGAACTGTGGATCATCTGACACAGATACAGTTCAGGTTCAGCAAGCCTTACTACCTCAGGCACTGTGTCACATTAACATAGCTATACTTCTTCCAGAGCCAGCCTGGTTACAGAAACAGCACCATCACTGCCCTACAACACAGACCTGTGAGAAGCAGGGGAGGAGCTACAAAGCCGCAGCACATTTGCAGAGGGTCTGGGCTACCGTGAGGGAACTTGCAAAGATGAGAGTAAGAAGCTCAAGTGCAAGATCCCCTGCAACTGGAAGAAGAAATTTGGAGGTGGGTGCGTGGTGGTAGGGTAGCTGGGGTCCAGCCTGAGCTGGGAGGCTGGTGCCCACACCAGGTCCTGGCCAGCGCTGATGCATCTCCCCTCTCTTCCAGCCGACTGCAAGTACAAATTTGAGAGCTGGGGGGGGTGTAGCGCTCAGACGGGCGTGAAGACCCGCTCTGGCATCCTGAAGAAAGCCCTGTACAATGCCCAGTGTGAGGAGATCGTCTATGTGACCAAGCCGTGCTCTTCCAAGATCAAGTCGAAGTCCAAAGGTCAGTCCCCACCACTCCTGTCCGGAGAAGGGTCCTGCTGGGACCCCAGGCAGGGGCTTCCCAAGGGTGGAACCACAAAAAGTGTCATGATCTAGTACCTGATTAAATCATTTCCCCCCCTAAATTCATAGCCACTGCAAGTCCTAGAATATCTATTTGTAGTTGTAAAAGAAAAAGAGTTTAATTCATCTTTTGAGCCATGAAAACCTAAGACAGACTGACCTCAAATTTAGCTGCAAGCTAGTAACTTTCTTCATTGCTATATTACACAAAGCTTTTATTTTTGTTACAGCCTACAGTGAAAAAATAGGTCATAACAGATAGCATACACACCCAGCTAATTTCTAGAACACAGGTTTTCTGCAGGTAATCCCTCCACATAATTTGAAACTTCAGGAACGATCAAGAACCTACAGGTTCTTAATAGGGGCTTATAAAAAGCAAAAAGGTGGGATTTTTTTTCCTGCTTAAAGTAAACCCTCCTTACATATATATATATTCTGCCTAAAATAGCTTTACTACCACTCTTATTTGAAAAAACAAACAAACACAACCCCCCAACATTTAAAAAAAATCAGCCTTTGTTCCTAACGCATTATTTTGTACCTTCAATACACCTTTTTAAAGTTGGACAGATTTATAACCATTAACAGTGAGAGTAATAAGAAGATACAGTTAACTCATCTCCTCTTTCAATAATAGGAAGAAGCTCTTCCTCTATTTACATACAGGATATCAAGAACAGAGAAAATACCTTGGTTTTAATTACATTAAGACAAAGGGGAAAATTAGCCAAGATATTTTGTAAAGTTATGTAAGAGAGCTCACACACATTAAAAGCACACAACTGCTATCACCCCATATCAGAGTTGTTAAGCTTCAGAGCGACCAAAAGCAGAGAGCAAAAGCAGTTACAGGGACAAGTCTGTTACTACAGGTTTTGACTTTTGTAAAAAAAATAAATGTGAAAGGAACCATCTGTACTTCTGCCATATCTTTTTGCAGGTGGTCCAAGTCATCAGCCACATGCCTCTGCTTTCTCTTTGGCAGCAGAACAGTAGAAGTTTAGATTAAATAAGAATTTAGCAAGCAGGACCACACAGCAACAGAAACATCAGGAATAAAGATATAGGATAGGCTAGGTTCACCCTTCACAACTCTTCTTTCCAAATGCTTTTGAATTTAA
Source organism: Chelictinia riocourii (assembly GCA_026930925.1). Lineage (NCBI taxonomy): Eukaryota > Metazoa > Chordata > Aves > Accipitriformes > Accipitridae > Chelictinia > Chelictinia riocourii. Next base: position 28,632,961 of record JANZLP010000018.1, read on the forward strand.
AAGTCAGTTTTGCTGTTATAAATTTAGAAAATATACATTTATGCCTTTTAGACAAGAGGGTTCCATATCCCTTCCACTTGCTTCATTAAACCTTCTAATTATGTGCCTACAATCCTCTGTACAGTGACAATATAATTATTTTGTTTAAAAGCAAAATTAAGATGTTCATTCTTTACTTGCAAAGTATTCAGAAATGTCTGTGTGTGTGTGTCATCTGGACATTCACATTCCTGACATTTCACTTACATAAAATAAAAAAGAATTCTCAGACCTTACTGAAACACAGGCGATTACAGTTTTATATTTAACCTTATTTGCAATTTGGCCATATTGTAATATTAAGATATTCATATAAGCATTTAATATAAAGCCATTAATACATACTGTCAAATTCTATCTTTTTTAAGATAGCTTAGTCCAACAACAGAGAACTACAAAGTGAAGGAAGCACTTACCTGAATTAGAATCTGGAAAAGACAAATAGCAAATATTGGTTTTCTAAATGGTGGGGAAAAGAAAAGAGAGCCATTATATTTCCTGAAATTACTAAATTAAAATCAAATTATATATTTATACAGAAACCATGACTTACCTCTTTATCTGTGAGTTTTGAATGTAGAGGATATATTACCTACAGGAAAAAAGTATTATTTTACTTGAAAATAAACTGGGTATAATCAGTAAGCTTCTATTAAATATTTGTATGATACAACCCTCGAACATCTGCGTAGCCTTAGGCTATTTTCAATGGTAAGCTACTAATATTATGTCTCTGTTCTTATTTTTCATATGCTTTTAAGCTAACTTGATCACCCAGCTTTACAAGGTATTTTGGATGGCAGCTGGAGACCATATAGATACATTTAAAAAAAAATAAATCAGAGTACTTGAGATTTTTGGTGCAACAGAACTCAAAGGAGAGCAGCATTACACCCTTTAGATTTAACTTTCACATACAAAATTCAGGAGGAAATTCCACAGAAAGCAAACAACACATTAGTGTCCAAAATCTGTTGCAATGGATAGTTAGGTGGAAGTAATCAATATGCAATCACAAAACACCTTCTACATTAATACTAACTCTTGGAGGATGAACATTGACCCCAAATGAGAGCTGGGAACTGAGAAAGCTCAAGGAATACACTCAAAAAACCATGGCTTTTGTACAGACAGAAAAAAAAGTAAATTTATTTAATATGTTTCTACAATGCAGAAATGAAAAACGATGCAATACAATGTAAGATATGGAAGCACTCTAATTTTTTTAAAAATGGATGTACAAAATCAGTGATTATGCAAGTAAGTGAAAAAAGAACATAGAGAAAG
>JANZLP010000018.1:28985176-28995905 GCA_026930925.1 Chelictinia riocourii
AGGGCTCTTGCGCCTGTGCGTAGGCCACTAATGGCAGGTGAGGACCAGCCACGGTTTTTGGGAATGGCGCCTTCCAATGGGTGGAAATAGCATGTGTGCACATGCAGATGTGCTCAAAATCAAGGATACCAACAACAGAAATATTACTGTGAAAATACACTTAAAAGTCTCCATATTGTTTTTTCCCAAATGGAAAACTATCAGAGCTGACTATATAGGAAGAGATTTTGCTCATTTTCTAGTCTCTGATGTTAGCCTGGTAGTGCAAAGGAAAAACAGTACCACAGAAAGGTGGCAAGGTGTAGCAATACAGCAAGTCCAGCTCCTTTCCTCTCACGGTTCATAAGCTCTTATGGTTTATGGCATATATTCTCCAGGTATAGAAATGTATCATCAACCAAAGAAAGATATAACATGCCAGCAAGTTCATCACAGTGATTGTCCATCTCTTCGGTTTTGTTTTAGTTCACTGCCAGCCACAAGACTGAGCACGACGCTGTTTTAGTGAGAGTGGTTTGCTCATATGTGACAAAGGAGAGAGAGATCTGGGTCTTTTCTGCACATTGCTCGTATTTATGAAGTCCTTGTCATCTGACCAAAACTCGTTATTCTTTGGGAACAGGAGAGGGAGTTGGGATGAGTATTAAGAAGGCTGAACTTTCTTCATCTGACATGTGGCCTGTCTGTTTTAGGCTTGGGACTAGTTGGCAAGGAAAGCAAACCAATGTCCATGCATCTATTTTTCCTGTGCCAAAGGTATCAATTGCACGGGGGTTGTCAGTTTGGCACTCATCATTAACATTAAAGTTTAGAGGGGAAAGGCTGTTCTGGAATGGTCAAAGAGAGAAAGTCATCCATGTATTTGCATTTTAGTGCTATTAGTGGTGTCGCATTCAGAGCAGCTCACTGGTCTGAGGACGGATTTGCAGGGTAACTGCATTTTTGTAGGTTTCCTTTGAAACAGAAACAAAACAGAAAAAGAAGCACCAAACCACAATTTTTAAAATAGGATGCTTTAAGATGCCTCCTGGAAGTCACAGGCTGTCCTTATATCGTTCAATTTTTCAAATTCTTCAGGAGTGAGAACAGACTTGGTTGTCAACAGAGTGCTGTTCACAGAAACTAGGCAGGAAAATGAAAGAAGGCTCGCTATTGTTCGGCGATGTGGTGTAGGCTGCAAGAATGCGTTGGGAATGCAGCGCCTGCATGTCAGGCAGAGAGAGAAGTCTTTGTGTGAAAACACTGAAGAAGAATGTCAATCATATAAATAACTATTATCTCATTTTTTTTATCTTGATCACTGCTATTACACTTCCTCAACTGGAATCCATAAGGATAGTTATCAATTTCCTGGAACATACTAGTATCTAGTCGAAGCTGTCCAGATACCGCATGCAGGGGAGGTGACCTACCACGAAGCAGGGAACACCGTTGGAAGTGTCATACCTCTCGTGCCCTCTGCTCTATACCACTTTCTGACAGTCTTGATCATAATTTATGAATAGGTAGCATACAGCCACCCTGCTCTGGTGTCACTTAGAAGCAGCATTCGTTCTCCTAAAATACGGATGTCTATCATTCCCCAGAAGAACGTGCATGATTTGAAATATTCATAAGTGAAAAAGGAAAATGTGGGCTAATAGAAAGGAAAGCTACACACTTATGCAAATGTAAAAACCATGCTTTATCTCACAATGATTAACATTATCTCTGGGTGCAATGATGTAAGAGTACTGTTATGAAATTCCTCAAAATCCTGAACAAAATACAGGCAACATGCCTGAAAAGGGTGCATTTGTGATTGAAATATTTTTACTCGTTAAGCAAATTAACACTTGAAACAGAAGCTTGCAGAGCTGGGAATAACATACCTGTTATGACCTGAATTAAACTGACGTCTTCTGAAGTCTCGCTTCTCATGGGTTGGTGTTACTTTGTGATGCTTAAGGCGGATCCGCCTTTGAGGTAACACATCATTGTTTTGCTTGCCAGTAATGGCAGGAGATCACATACGGAAAAAATCCACCCCACTGGGAGAAGTTGAGCCAGTATTTTGTTAGCCTACACCATGTGCTGGGTAGCGATCACAAGGGATCTGTTTCAGGGGGGTCATTTAGGGCCAGGAGGAGCAAATCCTGCGAGCTGCTTTGAATACCCATGCAGATGTGGCCCTCGGAGGTGAGAGCTGCTGGGCGAATAAGCCGGAGGTAAGCGGCCCTGAGCAGTACAGGGGACCCAGTCCTGCACCACCAAAGTCAGGGAGACCTTTGCCAAAAAGTTATTATTCCTGTGTACCAAGGCCCAGCTGGGATGGCCTTATCTCGCAAACACTTCCTCCTGATGTGGTAAATGACTGATCTAGGGAGCGAGGAGTAGAGCGGGAACGCTAATAATAAATACCTCTTAAGCCATGCTTCCTTAGGCTCCTAGCACACTCCATTCCATTTTATCCTCAGTACTGACAAGCAAGAGAATTTGACCAAAGGCATGGGATCTCCTCTTCCTCTGGTATAATTTTTGGAAACTCTTTAAGTCAGTATTACTGGTGTTCCCACCAGGAGAAGCTGTCCTGGGTGCCACCACACACCCCCTGACCATTTGCCAGCAGAGGTATGAACCGAGTCAGGAAGCTGACGCGTGTTAAAACCACCTGATCTATCAAATGTCTTTTAACCCTCCGCAGGTTTTTGGGGGGGGCCAGATGACCATCTAGCTGCTCAAAGAGTTATATTAACGGGAGAGAAGGCAGGGTGGCCAGGAGGAGGCAATGAGCAGCGAGGAGCTAGGAGACAGCAGGGCAGCTTGTGCTTCAGCTCCGTCTCAAGTCAACGCTCAGCTGTGAGCCTCGGTGCCCGCTCCAGCACACGGGGTCTTCGGCTTCGACAGATTCACATCTGTCTCCTCTGTTGCACCCTTCAGCCGCTTTCTACTCTGTTTTCCACACTGTACCTCATGCTTGAGAAGGTCTTCTTGAAGACAGCCTTAAGAGCATGGATTTCAGGGTAAATCGTTACTTTACCAGCCTATGCCATGGTTTATTCAGTAGAGTGAATAAACTAGAGGCCATCTCAAAATCTCAGTTTGTTTAAATCAGTGTAGCTCGCTTCAGTTCAATAGGGCTGTGCTGATCTGTACCAGCTGAAGATTTGTTTCACTACCTCAGATTTCTTCTTCATTTTTGTAGTAATGGTAGCTGTATAGCACTTAATAACAGCACGTTATTATGTTAGAGTTTTCCATGATTCATTTCAGGAATTCAAAGTACACATAGCCATTTGTACTTACTGCTTAAATGCTCTGCAGAAAATCATCTTGATTGTAGAAGCAAATCTTACTTGTATGCAAATATACTGTTTATTTGGCCAAAACCGGCAATTGCCAAAGTGACCAGAACACAGAAACCTACAGGATAGATGTACTGTTGTGAATGGCCAACAACTGAAGAAAGCCACGTATTGTTTCCCAAAATTTTAAAAATACGTTTTTCAGACTAACCCATGAAAAATATTCAGTTTCATTCTAGAGGGTAAAAACCTTATGAGAAAGATTTTACATCTGTTCTATTTTGGTTACAAAAATAGTAATTTCTTTTTTTCCCCATTAAAACACAATTCAGAATATATTTTAATATGAAATCCTGCAAAATCTTACTGCAAAAATGTTACAGTTCCTTGGGGAAGAGGGAAGGGTTGTTTCTTTTGCATTTGTCTTGTGTTGTGAGGGCGTAAAAAGGAAAATTTCTTCTAATAGCGATAGTGTAATCAAAAGCTATTTAAAAAAGAAATGTGATTTGACCAAGATAGCGGCCAATTCTTGATTTAGATTTTTTAGCTTTTATTAGCACTGTACAAAGCAAACACTTCAGTTGGGGTTCCAAACTACAACTACCAAAAATCTCTGATGACTAATACTTCCTGGCTGTACTTCATGCTGGCTTGAAAAGAACAAGACTACTTTTTGTCTAAGCCTGTACTAATGTTATATAAAAGGTTGTGAAAAAGGTTGTGTAAGTCCATCCACAAACACCGTTCTTTTGCATATGCTTGTGGTGCTTTTGCTAGTGGCTTTGGGGAGAGTTAATCTAATGTTTAATTAAATCATTCAGCTTTATTCGAAACATACTTCTTTTTTTTTTTCCTAGCTGACTATTTTTCGTGCAGGGATTTGCTGTAGTCCCAAAAGAAGAATGAATAATGTTTCCTATTTTGACCACAGAGTGATCTGATCATGCACACTGTCAGTGGACATTGCTACTGACTGGCTTCCAGGGAGAAAAAACATCCGTCGTCCACTCTGTCCCAGCCACAAGGTCATGTGGCAGCAGGGTGTCCTGCTGGTGGGCAGAGCATGTGATGGCGACTTGGGATTCCTGGATTCTTTCCTTGCCCTGATACTGGGTCAGGCTGTGACTCTGGACAAGGTAGGTAGCCGTTAATTAAAATGAAGGTGATAATACCCACATCTCCAAAATATTACGAAGGTCACCTCTGGGGATTTAGGAGGCTCTTCGACCCTCAAATGAAACTGTCAAATGACCACAACTCAAAAATAGCAGCTCAAAGTAGATGCGGGACTGAGCACACGCCTGATCTGCTGTAGGAATCTGGGCCCACCAACCCATAGATTCAGAAGCAGCGTATAAACTCAAGAAATAAAGACCAAGGAAGATCTACATGAAAATCCTCTTTTTGCTCAGAAGATAGTCTGTCTTCCCATTCCTGCTCCCTCCCTTCCATCAAACATCAAATAAGGGCCTTTCATCTAGCTGCTTAATCCCTGCTAGCACCCACTCTCATGCCTTGTTCCTCCCTCGCTCTTCATTAAGCTCTACATAATGTATTTCCAGTCAACACCGACTGGAAATGTAATACTCCCAGCTGCGCTGCCAGCAATACTCCCAGTCCTTTCCTCTGCTGGCCTCAGCTGCTGTTATGGTCCAGCTTCCCCAGTTACTTTTCCACACCGGGGAAAGGCTAGAACTGGCGGGAGGCTCCAGCAAGACTGGGAACACCCAGGGTTCAGGAGAAGGCTGCCAGCGGAGGCTGGAAGGAGTGGGCTGGGTCAGAGTTTCCCCCACCTCTAAATTGGACTCAATGTCCTGTGATTAAATTCTCTCCCTCCTCCCTGCCACGGCACCTTCCCGTGGATCCTCTCAAATGCAGAACTGTTACCTGCTGTCCTATGGGGAATCACACTTTGTAAGAAACTCACGGGCCAGAAGAGCTCACCTTCCAGTTGGGCATCCTTATAATGACCAGATTTTCAAATGTGTTCAGCATTTTACATTTATTTGCCAGATACTCTTTTGACAAGTTCGGTTATAGTAGCCAGAAAGACGAAACTTTATGGAAGGAGTAATAACCGTAGAAAGAACTTGTTCAAAAAATCAACATCCTGTCCAAAGGTCCAATTCCTATGTGCACTTCAAGATCCTATGAAAAAGTCACTGATGCTTAATGAAACTTTTTTTTTTTTAACATTCATATCAATTTTACATAGCTATTTTTCTGTATTGTAGTCTGTCCTTTGTTGGCTATTTGTACATTAAAACACAGTATCTGCATTTGAAGAGATCATCTTTGATCCTTGCACTGTTTTCATCTAGCAGTTTTGTAGTTATCTTCATTCTTACACTTCAGATAAGTTTCTGCAGGCTCCCTTCTTGATTCTCCCTCCATTTGCATTCTCTTCTTGGGTTGGACTTTTGTTTAGACAGGTTAGTCTCAAAGCAGAAACTTAACAGTCGTCTTAGCCTTACCACATGTTAAATTTCTACTTCCTCAGCCTGTTTCACTTGGGCAGGGCTGCACCGAGGCTCACCAAGAGGAACACTCCGACCGACAGTTGTGGCCCCTGGGAACTGAGGCAGCAATTCAGCCTCACGGGACCTGACAGCACTGCCTCTAAACCACAGCTCCCCTGGGCGAGGGGAACCTTCGGACATGCATCCCGGGACTATCTTAATCCTTTGGCACCCCAGAACACGACAAGGATGCTCTAGCAGGCGGTTATGCTACATCTTACATACAGCTGTGTAGTGTGCACACATTTCTTGACACAAAGAGGTTGCTATAAAATGACTGCTCTGTTCGAAAATGTTGCTGGCAAATTGTCGTGAACATGGGAAAGAAACAAGAGTGTTGAGAGCTCTGGGTATCTTTGAAATATTTAAATATTATGTACGGTGACGCCTGTAATTCAACATTTGCTGTGGTAAACACAGCAGAAATGACTGTAGCATAATGTTATTCCATATTCTAAGCCAGATTCTTGAGGTTTGTTTTATTTATATCACATGTGGCTGGGAGAAGTAATTCTAGGAAGGCTCATACCATATATTTTCTTTTCAAGTTGCCAAAATATCTTAGAGAAATCAATGGCTGGGGACTCTTCTGTGTCGCTAAAGATTTATTTTTAACCTCTCGGTGTGCCAAAATCAGGAACAATTATTAATCTGTCCTGAAACTGCCAATACAACCTGCTAGCAACAGATGGTGTGAATGAAAAGCCAGAAGTGGCCATTTTTAATATTCAATAGATTAAAAAACCTTAGTTCTTTAATCTTATCTAACCTCTTGTGACCGAGGGTCTAAGGTATTGACTTAAAGACAATATCAATAGCCTTGATTTGAACCTGAATCAACCAGGGAACTGGATCTTCTGAGATACTTTGTACCCCTAAACGATGCTGCGTGTTCCTAGTCTCTGCTGACCTTGGTGGGAGACGAGCACTAAGGGTTGCTCTTTGGCAGCTTGAAAGCTCCGGCGCAGCCGGAGCACCTACTGCTGCAGGTACTGTGTGGCTGCGCTCCACTCCGGGGGTTCTCGTTTAGGTCTGAACTTGTACGGTAGTTAAGAACCAACTCCTGTCAATGCCCAGGGATGGAAAAGTATTACATTACTAGATATTATCTCAGTCTTGCTGTATTTATACATCTCAATTACAAAATCAGGAAGTATTGCCAGCCATCGTTTGGATACAGCTGGCACAAACACACAAACACACACAGAGAACAAAGCAAAAAAAATCCCAAACTGCAAGCCTGCTTTATTTTTCAATTAGTTAAGAATCATGGAAGTCTGAGTCTTGCAGCTTATGGTGATGCTATGCTTCTAGCGAGGTTGTTTTCTGCCCCGTGTGCCGCTGCTGGGGAGGGGCAGAGGGTCAGCAGCAGGAACGCAGAATTTCACAACTTCCATGGAAGGTGGATCCCAACCATAGATTCGAACTCACCTCACTATGGGAAAGGCTGCATCTGAGTTTCAGGTTTGGGATTGCTCGTTATTTTCTGTAATACCTGCAGCCCAGATTTATTTGTGAGAAACAAGGCGGCGGGGGGGGCTCAAAACCACAGCAGCAGCTGGTATATAAAGGCAGTACTATTAACACGGCGCAGGTGAGAAACAGCCTGAAGTTTTTGCAGGAATAATTTCCCAGGTCAGGTATCCTGTCCCTATGCACGTGCCAAGCAAATGCAGCAGATGTGGACAGATGACAAACTTCACATGCATGACTCTGGGACAGACAAAACCTCTTGCAAACCAAGGGCTGCAATTTGAGAAGCTGTTACTTTCTCTATTTTTAATGCCTTTATTGATACTTGTCTGCATAGACCCCATATCCTGGCAGGCCAGCAGCTCCTCACCCACAAATCCCAGTTCTGGCCCAAGCCTCCCTTCTGCAGTTGTTCTGCTCTCCTCGAGTGTGGCCCCTCTGCCCCTTTCCGCCTACGTGTCCGCACACAGAAACCACTGACCACGGTCAGGCAGTCCCCTGACGATACAGCATGTGGGAAAGCTCTTCCAGGGCGAACAGCAGCTTTTCAAGAGCTCAGGCCAGAGAGTAAAGGCCGACGCACCATGGGAGAGCACGGAAAGGACATTGAAGTTTTCTGATGAAGGGAAAATGAGCCCTCCCCTGTGGGTTTTTCTCTGGAGGCTACAGGAGTGAGATTTCTGAATTGGAGCAGAGGAAGAAAAAGAAAAAAATGTGAAAAAAATAGACAGCTAGAAAGATGTAACTTTTATCTAGTACATTATCATAATGATGGTACTACTGCGAAACGGAAGATGCTGGGAAAGATACACTTAAATATCATTTGACCTCGGACGGCAAAACTTAGCAGGATTTTCCTCTTTGTGAGAAATACCGTGCTTAACAAGTGTCACTTGAAATTACTATTTTTGTATGCTCCTGTGAGAAATATTTGCAAGTAGTGCAATCGTGCTGTTCTTTTTGAACAGGTCTGCTATGCCCAGACTTCAGAACAGGGACTTGAAGGTTGGTGAGGGTGCAGCCTTTATGTCAGAACGTGCCTTTTATTGTGAAAACCTTCAAAATCTAGCCAGGTTATACACTGACAGAAATTGCAGTTTGCACTTGAACGACAAAGACTTTGATATTTAGCAGCTAAAATTTCCATATGTTCTGTCACTGCGGAGTAAAGTCGAGCCTCTCTGCAGAGCAGCTGCCCCCTCGCCGAGCAGCCGAATGCATCCTTCCCTCCGGCTGCTCCCACCGCCAGTGGCACTGGGGCAACTGTACCCCCCCATTAAATCCGAACCTGTTCCCATAGCTGTTCCGAAACGGATTTAATTTATTATTGAAATCTCAATAATAATTAAAAAAATAATAATGGTGTAATGTTAATAGTCATAATGTTAATATTGCAGGTTTACTGTAGCAATTTTCCTTTGTCGTTTCAGTTGAAGGTAGGCACCTTGGATTACAGTGTGCCTACGTAGCTGCCTTTCTTCTGAGTTCAAAATTTATCTGCCTTTAAATAGTGAAGGCAGATCCTCAGTTTGAGGCAGATCCTTAGCATGTAAATTGTCATTATTCCAAGAAAGTCACTTAAGTGACAATTTTCACCATGGAGGATACTGCTTTTAAAGAACGCTGTGCTAAGTCTAATAGGAACCACTCTACGTGGGAAATCTCCCTGCCATTGGTGTGGGTGTCTGTCTGAAGTCCCTTGGAAGAGTACCTGGGATTAAATTGTTTCTTTGCTTAATTTTTCTTTTCACCTCCGAACGTGTGGCTGTGGAGGGGTTAATTTGGAAGGCATTACAAAGTCATTTGTCTAGCTGTTGAAGTGGAAGCCAGCCTGAATTTGTGCCATTCCTTCACATTTAAAAATAAATAAAAAAAATAAACTGTCATAGAGATAATGCTGTGGTATCACTTGTTTTGCAAGTGAACAATAGTCTATATCATAAGAAAAAAATATACATATTTTGCCACAAGCCTCTGATCAGTAGACACTCCGCACAGAATGAGCATAGCAACTACATTATCTTTCACCCTGAGGTTAAGGTCATTGTCAAGGATTTGAGGACAAGCTTGTATTGCAGCTGCCTGCATTTAGAGCTGTCAAAGCTTAGAAAAACCTGCCTGATGGACATGTTCTTGTTTTGGATCTTTTTTTTTCTTTTTTTTTTTAAAAAAAAAAAAAAGCTCTGCAATCCTATGGGAGATTTAATTAAGAGCAGTGGAGAAATCTCTAAGAAAAGAATAGCACCTTTAAGTACCTGTAGCTGTTTTTCATTCTGATCCTGTGAACTCCTACAACTGAATTTAGTGTAAGAGAAAACAAACGACTAATGAACAGTACCTACTCCCCAGACTAGCTCCCCATTCTTTGCCGATGCCGCGGCTGAAAGGCAAGACTCGCTAAACTTCCAGCTTTGGAGGGGCTTGTTTCACGGATATTCAGACCTCAACAAAACAGCTTGCCGAAGCCCTTAACTGTATTACAATTGGCCTCTTAATGAACAGATGAACTTTTCTTTTCACCGTTTCAAGTCTGTTATCCAAGACTAAAGGGTAGCATGGCTATTTCATTTCTGACCTGCCTAACATATAATTAGAAGGTTCCTAGAGGTACTTATAATTGAATTATGGGGTGTTTCATGAGCATTCTTGCTAGTAGGTAGAGAGATGTGAAAAGCAAAGCTCATCTGGAATGCATGCAGGGAAAGCGGATGATTTAGTAGGTCTGTATATTGCCTGAAATATTAGATTACAAGTATGAGTCAAAAATCTACTGGTTAAAATTTATTTTTATTAGGAAAATTATCCTAAGTCTATAGCACCAATTTCTGTGACAGTATAACTGGATACTGCTCGATTGATTTTAGTGAAGCTCTACTCATTTATACCTAACTCAGGTTAGAGAAGGGTCCAGTGAATTAGTCCCAGTCACATATTTATCAGACATGAAACATTCAGCTAATCTCTTGGAGCCCTGTAATTGGCTAACATAAAACATTACTGGATGATTAAAATTACAGCTGACTTTCAGATTTGTTGTCAAGTAGATTTGAAATGTGGGGAAATAACTTAAAGGGTCCAATTTTGAGCGCTCTCGCCAATGTTTATGGATTGATTGTCAGATGCACAGTCCTTGTAGGCTAGCAACTCACAATTGCTCTCAGCGATACGCGTCCTTCACCTCCTGTTGAAACCGCTGCTCTCGATGCGTGGACAGGATTATTTAACTAAACGTCAGGTTGGAAAATACAGGAGTATTACTAGAGGGGAAGGACAGCACCTTTCAGATATGACCAGCGTTGTCCTCTGCATCCTTGTGGTTTTGGTTTTGATGGAGGTCCCAGCTCCTCTCTTTCAAAATGCTGCAAAGCAAAAAAAAAAAATCTTACTCATCTGTACTTTGGCTATAGATAGCTAAATAGCAGGCTATTTCATATTGTCAAGGGTGCTTTTTGA
>JANZLP010000018.1:29316539-29327626 GCA_026930925.1 Chelictinia riocourii
GAGGTTATCCCATCTGCAGCTTTCATTATTTGAAATCCACTAATAAATCTTTCCTAAATGTGGCAGACAGATGAACACAACAGTGAACAGGCAGTTCATAACCTATATGAACATAGGGAATGGGAAAAGCAATTCTGTGCAGGTCCAAACATGGTAAATTATCAGGGAAATCTTAACAGTGAGATCTGTGTCATTGTAGAACCATTTTCCCAAGCAGAATAATAGAAGCTTGAAACTTTCATACTTGGATCATCATCATATGAATGGAATAGTTGTCCTGTGTATGGTATGACTACATTGCTAAGCCATTTTAACTCTATACAGGGGTGTGCAGGGCTCAGCTGTGATTTTAAATGAGTGACAATAGTTTAGCACTTGCAAAAACCATATTTTCTCCTTGTGATTGTTACCTGTGGACTTAAAGGTCCCACCTAAATGAGCTTTCAGTTAGGAGAGTCTCCTCTGAGACCTCATGTTTATCTGGAAAGTGTTAATTCCTTTGAAAACTAGTTCTACCAATGGTTTTTTTAGCCTGGAAAGAGGGAAGGGCTAGACAGATAATTACCTTGAGAATTAGAAGAACATAAAAAATCCAGGAAGAATGAGAGTGCGCCTAAGCAAGCAGGAAACACTTAGGGAGGAAACCTTCAGTGACTCAAGTCAAAGAAGAGAAAAATGGAAAAGTCAGAAAGAAAAGTACTCTGTCAAAACCGTTCACTGAAGTCCCCAAAGTGACTTGCTTTCATTCATTGCACTAAAGCACCATGTTCCCTTGAATTTAGCTATCATTTATGAGCAACAGTGGGAAAATGAATAGCAACTGATCTTTCACATACATAATCCTACAGCCTGACACGGGATCTTGCAGTGGGACTAGAAAAGCACAGCAGAAATCCAGCAGTTAGAAAGGTGAGCAAGCAGAGCTTAGATTGGCCTTGCATCACACCACAGCTCTGCTCTCAGGATTTACGTGGTGGTGGTCTCATGCTTACCCTCCGCACTGGAGCAAATTCCACTTCTTTGTGCGTGCGGATGCCCATATTACAATAGATGGGGTCACGCTACATTAAGAACTTCCATATCTTAAATTATATTTCAAGACTTCCTTTTTTAGTCAGCTTGATTATGGAAATACAAAGAAATCAAAAAGGGATTGGAACTTTGAGAAACACAAGCATCACTGATATTTCTATGTTAAACAAAAAAAAGCTAATGGTCTTTTGGCTCAACTTTGCATTTTGGGGGGTATTTGGTACCTTTTTTTACTTAGAAGCTGGATTCCCTCTTTATAAAAGCAAGGAAACAGGATTCCACTTTCCTAGAGAACCATCTGCAAGTCAGAAATAATTTAAATTCAAGCTAGTAAAAGAAATGAGGCAGCATAATATGCATATGCCAAGGATTACTTTCCCAGTCATTTCAGATGAAGGAATGATAAAGCATTGCATTGCTTTCTTTTCTTTTCAAAATCCGTCTCACTTGAGAAGACTATCAAGAGTCGTAACAGTTTTTTCTGATTTACTGTACGTGAAGTTTCTATCTTACTCCACTAGCTTGTTGGTGCCCCCTTGTGTTTAAAAGAACATGATAAAGATCAATTCCGTCTGTGAGTGTTTTAAGGCACAGGATTCGTGAAGAAGAATTTATATAACTATACCTGATAAAGGTATGAAAATTACAGCAGCGGAAAAAAAGATTTTTAAAAGCTTTTTTAAGAATTGAAAACAGATTTTTAGCTTGTCATTTTTCAGAATTGTTTTTACATATTTCCAGATGCTACTAAAATGACTGATAAATTAAAGGTATTTATAAGTTTATACTAAGTGTATTTTTTAAAGTATTTAAACAAATATTCAAAAAGAACATTGAGATTTCTTCTCTTTATTCTATTCAGGTTTATTGTTGCCATGCATATAATCAATAATTAAATAGCAGTCTTTATTATCTGACAGTGAAAGGTATCTGAGGACTTGTTTTCAGGTACCATTATTTTAAGGTGGGTGGGTTGTTTGGTGTGCAGGTTATACATGTGAAAAAGGAGTTGGAGCAGAATCAGCCACTGGAAGGTCTCCTACAGTGTCACTGGTCCCCTTCCGGACTGTGTGCTGAGTACTTCACTTCAGAGCTGTGGATATCCTCGCCTTCAGTATATCTGTTGGCATCTTCCCCCAGGAATTCAACCTGCTCTTAAGATAAAACAACTTAGTTTCTTGGTTTTCATTTATCATTGGAATAGCTGCTAAAATAGGTTAAAAAACCCCAAAGTTTGCATGTGGTAACTAATGACCAGATCACCCCTTATTCTTGTGCAGCAACACAGAATGGGAAAAACCCAATTGTTTTCAGTCCCAGAATGAACACAGATGGACTGGGGGCAGGAGGCATGTTGCCAAGTACATATTTTGCTGTGATCCTGGTTAATGGCAAAAAATTGCATCCATCATGTCTGTTGTGATGTAGGAGCATAGGATGAAGCATGTCAGCAACCCAGCAGCTGAAAAAGAACTGCCAGACTATGGCAACAAGTTAAGAGAAGAGCAGTGACTAGACACAGGTGAAGGCACAATAGAAGAATCCAGCAAATTTTCAGCACTGTTGAAGGTCCTATGTTTTGAAAGGGACTGTTCAAGAGCTGATTTTGAGAAGAATATGAATCACCAGAAATTTGTGTGAATGCATTTATTTTCCACCTTGATCTACATAAACAATGCACACAGAACGTCCTAAAACCCCTCAAATACTGTTTTCATCTGTGGTCAGCAAGAGGCTGCTGTGATTCGAGTTCTCCTGAAAGGCAGCTCACCTCTGAAAGAAGACTCCTTAATCTGGTGCCTCTTGGATCAGAGTCCCGACAAAAATAGTAGTGAAACACCCTTTCTTCTTTTCTTGCAGATAGATGTCTCTTTGACAGACTTGAGGGTGAGCTACAAAAAAATCCTCAAATGATGGATTAAGTCCCAAGTGGTGCAATTAAAGAGATTTATTGAGATTAGGTGGAGAAGGTGACATTAAAGCTGAAGAAAAGGCCTGGATGTCACACCTACCCTGGCATGCGGCAACAGCTAATTGGAGAAGTTCTACTTTGGCTTAGTCACAGTGAATGAGATGCCATGAGTTTGCGAACATTTTTTATCAAGCACTTTTACCCCTTCTTGTCCGGCCCTCTCCTCTTGTCACTCAGCCTAGCCCACAGTTATAGGCTTTTGTGTGACCTTGGTTTTGTCATCCCTTTTTGCTTTGCCTCACTTCCCACCCTGATTTACAGCAGTAGGACTTTGAAGAAAGCAGAGACCTGAGCTGTGGGAACACAGTGGACCCAATGTCAGCCACTTGCTTTTAAAACATTAGTGTGTGTTATGTGCTGTAAGTGATGGCTTTTGCTGGTGCATTTGTGTACAATAACAACTGACATGGTTTTGTTACTCTTAATTACCCAGCTGGGTACAGCCAAGCTAGTAATATTTACAGATACATTGCTGGAAAGTATGTAGTGTTCAGTCTGACCAGGAAACAATCACTGCTGCATTATTTTATTTATACAGATTCAAAGCACAAGATAATAAAATCTATATTCTTTCTTGGATCCATTTGATATCCAAAAACACATACACGAGGACAAAACCCTACCTGATTACCAAGACCAGCACTCACCTATTGCAGGTGATGCTCTGGCTTGCTAAGATCTGCTTGCCCTGTCCCACATGGATGATTGCATATTAAAGCAGTCTTCTTCAAATTTTTCTGTACTTCTCTTTCTCAGTACCTGTCCTGCAGAAACATGGAGGTTTGAGGATGGAAAAGTGAACACAGCTGTTTCTTTAACCAGCTTGTCACCCTCAAAGTTTCTCATGCAGGTCCTTGGATATTCGTGTTTTGGAAAATACTGGTGAATCTCTCTGAACTTGCTGTTGACTCACAGCCATGGGCTGGATTCTCAGTTCATTGTTGCCTTGTTTCCAGGGAGTCTTCACAGAGGTCCCAACTGAATTCATGATTCACATGTTTAAACCACAAACACCTTGGAGATAAATTGTGGATATTAAAATAGATAATATAACCAGTTTTTTTTAAAAAAACACAAATACATCAAAAAATTAGCAAACACCTGTTACCAGCAGTTGTAACTGAATATACAAAACTATAGAATTTAAACCTACAATTCAGTGATAGCCATGTGTGTAATTTCACTGCTAATCTCTCATGTCCATGGAAAGACCTTATAATATTTGTGTGTTACCTTGGAAATAATTGCTGTATGTAGACCATAGAGACTTGCACTGTATTAATTGAATTCTGAAAAAGCAGACATATGATCACGTGTAATATTATCCAAATATTAGTGCAACAGGTTCTCTGCTGTTATACTACTATCTAGTACTGTTACAACTGCAGATCTTCACTCATTTACACAAGTCCTAACTTGCTACTTTTTGTGAAGTGGTGGTGTAAAATAATGGTCTTAAATTGTCAGCTACCGCTGCATAAAATGCACTTGTGAGAGGATCACATGCACAGAGATGGCAGGAGCCTGAACGGAGTCAATGGAGGCTTCGGCATCTTCCCAGCTGTGGCCACGCTGCACACGGGAGACACCTGAGGGGAGAGGGGCAGCCCCACCGCCTGCCCCCCAGGGAGGTGGGAGCTGTGGGAAGGGAGGGATCCCTTAGCACTTACCGGGGAATAAAAAGGCTTTTGGCTTTATCATTTGTGGTATCAGTCTGGGCTCCTGGCTGCCTAGGAAGTGAGATGGGTAGGGAGCACAACAGGATGGTTCGGGGCTGTAGGGGTGATCTCTGTTACCTTGGAGGGGGGCAGGTGGCCCCACGGAAGGGCTGGAAGCACCAGCAGATCCTTCTGGAAGTGCTATCAAATCTCCGAGCTTTTCAGAGTCTAATCTCTAGTGGCTATCAAATCTTGAGCTGGTTTAGTGGCATGTCTGCTGACAACTAATGAGGATATGAAAGTATTTAGGTCCTGGCACGTGAAAACCGTTGCTGCTCATGGCAAAACTCCCATTACAGTGAATGAAGTGTTAAAAATTTGTCTCTTAGTGGGCTGCCAGGCTGTGCAGGATGCTATTTCTGCTGTCTCTGCACTGTAGATGAGTGTAGCACATAGGCTACAGTCTTCCAGTATCCAAGCCACTAAATTGGTATTAGTTTGAGTCATTGTTAATACCTCTTTGTATCTTGTAAGAAAAGGCTTTGCTGCTTCTTTTACAAATGGTGCAACAATTGCAGGTTCAAAAAAAATTGCAGTAAACACCTAGACTAAGTGTGTGTTGAGAGAGATGCTGGCTCCTATAAATACAAAGAGTGGCAAGTCGAGTCACAGGTAAATACTTCACCCTTTTTTCCTCTGTATGATTCAAGCAGCAGTAAAGCTCTAAGAGTCACTTCTGGTAAGCAATTTTCTTTTTTTAAACTTCATTGCTTAAGACCAAAGATACAGAAGCAGGTCACAGCATGCAGCTGCACTTTGCACATGGAAGCACTGTGGGCTGATTTTTGCTTGGGACTGTACAGCACAAAAAAAGAAAAACAAAGATACATGAAAATTGTTCTTATTTTTCCTATCCTGGTTACCTGAAGCTTCAGTTCGAGAAGGTAAGTAATAGCTGCTGCTAATTGCTAGCCATGCAGATCAAAGAGAAGGGAATGTACACTTTCATGTCTAATGGAAATGACCATGGACTGGTAGACTTGCCCTATAGCAAGAAGGGATTGAGATTAGGAAAAACTTTTCTAAATGCAAGGATAATTTTAAGCACAGCAGCAGATTCCTACAGAAGCTTGAAAGTGATGATGGCAATCTCATAAAAACGAGTCAGGAAAACTCAGATCAGCAGTAGCTTGGGTCCAGTTGAATCTGCTTTGGGATAGAGAGGGGGACTGGATCCAAAGACAGAGGGTTAAAAAAACCTGGAGTGGGCTCAGTTTCACTCCCCCACCCCTCTGGCCAGCACAGCTGGGCTGTCATAATTTCCTTCCATCAGTAGCAAGGGGAGAATTGGAGACCAACTGTGACTCACATGGTCTGAGTCAAATCTTCTCTGTTGCTGTTCCTGTGAACACAGTTTACAGCATCTTCTAATTTAATTTCAAAGTCCTGGCTGGGCTCTTGGGTGGTGTTACTTCCAGCTGTAAATTGCAGAGGGAAGAAGTGGGAGAGGTTCCTCTAACTTCTGTAGAATGACACTTGGAAACTTCAGCAGCATTAATGGGAAAACCCTGCGTGTATCCATAGAGGCTAATAGTAACTAGTGAAAGCATTTCATGGGGATATGAGAAAGGGAATAGTCTTTGCATATACAGAAGCAGGGGGGGTTGTTCTAATTTTTTTCTGCTTTTATGCAGAACTTCATTCTTCACTTCTCTTACATTGCCTAAACTTCTGAAAACCACTCATTCTAAATATTTATTCTTAATTTAGGGAATGTGTGGTGACCCCCAACCTGCTTCTGCCATTGGCACAGGCAAAGACCTGCAAAGCAGTGGATGTCTTTCACTACAGACATTGTTTGATTCAGTCCTGAAACTGCCTTCAGCTTTCAGCATGTATTTGGCATACTAGACATTACTATTTACAAACAGTAACATTTTGCACGCTCAACTTTGGCAAAATGTTAAATCACCAAAAAAAAAAAAAGCAGAAACTGTTCACAGAAGTAATATTTAATAATAAGCATGCACAGAAGCACTTGCAAGATCAGGGCATTGACAAAATAATGTTTTTAGCAGTATCTGCTTAATTCCAACACAGAACTACACTTGACCTAAATGAGTTCCATAACAAATAAAGCATTCTGTGCTTTAGGGATATGAGCTCTACATAAATGCTAAGTGTTACACAGCCAAAAGACTTGCCATACTCTGAGGTCCATCTAGCCCAGGACCCAGTGTCTGTCAGTGGTAAGTAGCAAGGAAAGGAGATAAGAAACAGAACATCCTTCCTCACAAATGCCTTTCCAACAACCAGAGGCTTAAGAGCTTAGTGAACTGAAAATTATGGCCAGACTACTTTGTACAGTAGAAACCATTGGACCTATTTTTCATAAATGTTTCTCATCCCTTTAAAAAAAAAAAGCCATGCTTCTGACTTCACTTGTGTCACATGAAAATGTAATGATGCTCTGTATCCATAGGTTTGTTATATTTACTATTATGTGATAATTTACATAATAATCTTACAGTTTCGGTATATTATGTGGAAAAAAATCTCTTCCTGTTTATCCTAATCTTATTACCTGCTAATTTTTCTGGGTATGCCTTAGTTTTTATATTGTGAGTTATCATTCCCTGTTTATCTTCCCTACCTGTGATTTTAGGGCTCTCTGGAACCTGATTCTCTGCCTCATATACAACACACCCATTACCTTTTTTTTTAATTTTTGCACGTGCTTCAACGGCAGCCGGGGAGTGTGTTGCCTGTAGCACGGAAGGCGAGGAGGCAGGGGGTACGCTGCTGTCATAGCCTCGGCCAGGGTTTGTTTCATCATCATGTGATTGTGTTCGTGTCATTTCGGGTGCTTGCCAGGGATATGGGCTCTTATCTCCGGATGCCCCAGCCGAAAAGGAGAGCTGGAGTGTATCCCTGCCTTCACTGCATGCCCCTCAAAAGTGTAAACGAGTTCATAAAAATAGTTCAGAGGCAACTGCAAGGCAGAGAGGTGGCTGGTGGGCTGGTTTGTTTGGTTTGCCATTTGGGATGGTGGGGCCAGCATTACAGGCAGGCATTTCCCCAGAGCACGAGCACCCCGAACATCTGGAGCCTTTGCTCAGCTCCAAATCACAAGAGCTGAGAACTGCATTATTATTGTTATAAAGGTACACAATACATTTTGCAGGAGCAGACGATAAATATTTCCAGCAAGTGCACTTACTATAGGTGTGGATGCCAAGCAGCACTGTCTCCTTCCTAACTGTTAAGAAAGCATTTTTGTTTTATTGCACAGACAGTAGATTCTCTGTCCCTTTACCATTCTTCTCACAAGAATGTGTTGAGATGGCACACTGGGTTTATCACACGCTAAGGAAGAAAACTAGCTAGAGTCTCTGCTTCCTATCAGCTCAAAAGCCTATTTTAGCTCATGGGGCTCTTGAAAAGACAAATCGTATTTCCTCTGCTCTCGTGCACGGTCAGAGTCTGAGCAGTCCGACTGCTCCGTTCTGTTACTTCAGGTGCAAGAGTGGTCCAGCCTTTGATGTCAGTCTAATTACAAAGTCCATATGTACGCACAGGGAGGAGCCCAGGGAATACTGGCAGGTAAATGAAATGGTGTGCGGGAGCAGTACAGAGTGAAGGAGGTCTCTGTGCAGATGCATGATTTTCCCATTATCTTTATAGCTATTTCAAACAATGGGCTTCTCCAAAGCAGCTAAAGGATCTGCTGGACCTCATCTAGGAGAGTGGGAAGGAAACTTGGTGTCCTGCCTCAGTACTACTGGGTGGAGCACAGGTTCCATGGCATGCCACAATTTTTCCATTTACACTCAAATCTGGGCCGTGTCAGCCCAGGACCTTCTAAAATAATACTAGGCAATTAATGTATTTTAATTTTCAGGACACTTTAAAAATAAATGATTGCCCACTAACACTTAAATACCTGGAATGAGGCAATAATGTTAGCTTTATTTTTTTTCCATCTGCGGGGCTGGAATACAAGCTTAATTTTTGAAATCCTGCTTGTCAGTCTAAAGCTTCCTAAAGCTTGTTACGAAATTATTCTTTGATCCATATCCTTCGGGCAAATTTGACATCTATTTCACCCGAGGCAGGCACAGATCTCTTGAAGGATATTTCTACATAATGAATGACTGACTGCTAGAAGTCATGTCATCGTCCTCCTCCACCTCTTCAGATCCGATTTGCAGGCCAGGTGAATCTCATGACATGTCTCCTAGTAAATCAAGCAGTGAGAAGAAATGCCTGAAATAGTCCCCATCATGCTGACACTAGAAAATCTAGATGATGAGTGATTTTGAGAATCTGAGGAGAAACTCAGCTTACCCTTACATTCGTTTCAGAATAGGGCAGTAATTTTGAAGAAAATTCAATCTTTCACATAGCACATTTGGAATCTGTGCCGAAAAAATCCTCCACAACTCCTTTAAATAAAATCTATTTTTCCTTCTTAGTTCTTTTCTTATCTCTGCTCATATTCACTTGTTGTATTCCCCTTCAATATAGCATTTCTCTTATGTCACAGCAGTTTATTTTAACTACAAAATATTTAGTTCTATAGCTAATAATTAAATACTAGTCTTCTTATCACACATCCAAGTTTACTTCAAAGAAAGCTGTGTGACTTGTTTGTGTAAGGTGGTGGACACTTTGTAAGTGCCTTAGTAGATAATAAAAGTGAATCATGGATATAAAAAAGGACCAATATCAGAACACCTGTGAGCTAACCATTCTTAATTTTTACCTAAGCAAAGTTCTCACTGTGGATGTCTCTTCTGGTGATTACAAGGTGAACTTCTTAAACTATTTATTCTTTCATTCCATGCATTCTACAGTAGCAAAAAACCCTTTACCTATGAGGAAGAGCTAATCAATTAAGAATAAGTAAAGGATAAAATATTTCTGGAGGCAAAAAATCCACAGCAAATAAAACCTGCCCTTTCCCCATGCGATTTGATTTGCTAAACATCTGAAAACATTTCCACTCACAAGTCTGCTACAGCAATTTGAATCCTTTTTATCTTACACAGAGCAGCTGTGCAAGGTTTTGTTTTGTGTAAAATCACCATAAAAACAAGAAATTAGTTATCCACCTAAAAATATTTCTTTGCTTTTGGTGAACAGTAGATGCTTTCACTAGTTGTCACAAGGAGGTAGGAATATGGCCAGATATATATTTAAACAGCATGGTTTTGCAGTATTGTTAAATGGAAATTGGGAGTTAAATTTCTACTTTTCCTCTGGAGGGGCAAGGAACATTGCTTATCCTCAGCTTAATTTTGCTGATCTTTGTTTTGCCAAAACTGGAAATTCATTAATTTTAGCCAGACTGAAATAATGTACTTGGTTTGCAGTGATGACATCTCATGCAGTGCTTAATAATGAATATATGGCTGCATATTAAATACACAACAAGATAGCAGATCACTTAATGCTAAAGACGAATACCTAGGACATGGAAGTTTCTTCATAAAATACATAACACGGAGCTCTTCTGGAAGTTAATTTCTCCTAACATATGTAAAAAAATTATTCCGTCAAGAAGATTAAATCTGATACAGATGTATATAGAAATACAAACACATACTCTCATACACGTATACATATGTATAGGTATAGATATATACAAACCTATGTTAAGAAAGTCCAGAGCAAGATTACATAAATGGTTAGAGTTACTGAGTATTCACAGGCATAAACTGAAAGAGATTTTTAAAAAAATGTTATGTTCTTACCATAGAGCATATTAAAAGCGCTTTTATAGCTGTGAATATACATCCTTCTTATGCTGCAGGTTTTGGGAAGATACATGTGCAACACTTTCCTTAACACCTATCGGAAGAATATCAAAGACTCTACATAATTAAACAGTCTCTGCAAAAACAAAGGCAATAGAGTGGACAAACTGGCAAATTATTTGATAACAAGGAGAAAGACCTTGTCCCGACACTCATACCATACATTTTAAGATAAAAAGGAAGGCTACAAATAGAGAAGTAAATTGATTTTAGTAGATTTGAAAAAAGAAAAGCCATTATCTTTTCTGTGGAATTCTACTCAAAGTGTTTAATAGAATTCAAGGGAAATATTAAAAATCCATTTTTAATGCATCCAAATATATTAAATGCATTTTTTCCTTCTTCTACAATATGGTATCTCATTGACTTGCAATAGAGATTCCCACTTCTTCAGCCATAGTGGAAAAATCTCAACCTTATAGAAAGACAAAATTTGCTCAATCATTATTCTTTTGACCAAGAAATATTTTCTGTCCCAGACAATTTCAGTTTATGTTCTTAATCCTCAAAATTTGTAAACCAGAGGCAAAACAGCAAAACTCTGAAGTGAAATTTAAAGGTAGCTGCTTTTTTTTTTTTTTTTTTTTTTTTTTTAAAATAACAAGA
>JANZLP010000018.1:29637505-29647594 GCA_026930925.1 Chelictinia riocourii
TGCCTTAAGAACATGCGTTTGTCTAGAGGAAGCAAAACATTCCTGAAAAAGATATTGGGGGGGAAACAAAGCTGCTGCTTCCATAACAAAAAGGGAAAAATCTGTGTAGCTGCATACCTAATGCTCACCAGCGAGAACTGATAAAAACTGGTTTTGCTGCTGCTCAGCTCTCAGGTGGAAAAGAAGATTGCAATTAGCCCTTTATTAATTGGATTGGCTTTTCTGAAAATTGTATGGTCAATAGAATTAACTGATACAGCGGTGAGTTTGTCGAATAACTTAAAATTGATGAAGTGCAGCTGAGCAGTGCGAAGGGGAAGTGCGCTATGGAATGCCCTTGGCACTGATAGAAATTACTGTTACTTCTCTTATGGGAAAAGGGTTGCGCTTTAATACTGTTGAAATACTTGTATCTTTATTTCAGAAACTTAATGCTAAAATTTATTTTGTTATCTTGAAAGATGGCTCATGTTTCAGGGGGGGTATTCACCAATACTGGCAATATAGAGCTGACTTGGTTGTTGTGATTACAACTAGCAGAAAGATTCATTTTTTTTCTCTCATTCTGGTTCCTGACTGAATGGAAGCTGAAATTCCAGAGTTGTGAACTCTCCTAATGGTGATTCTGGCTGTTTCTCGCGTGTAAATTATCACTATACAAAACAAATATATAAAACAAATATATAAAACAGATTCTAATTTGCTTTAAAATGTAACTTTAAATGGAAAATATTCACGAAGGAGTTCCTGGAAGAATTTCTGGTGGGACCTCACCAACATTTCTTAATATATCCATAGCGACCGTTGAGAAGGAGTGTTAAAAACGCGGATACCGGCACAGTGAAAGGCGAAGTTGCGCGTTCGGCACAAGGAATCTCGCGGAGTCGGTATTGCTCTGTGGGCACCATCAGATCCGTCCCTTGTTGCTGTGTCTAGCAGGGGTGCAGGGGCTTCCAAAATAACATTAAAAATCAAATACTCAAAATAAAAAAATGATTCCGAGAAGACCTTACGAGACCAGGAGCTGGAAGGTTGCTTTGCAGCGAAAAACCTGAACAAACCCTTATGTATCTTAGCAGGCAAATTAAGGCAAAACTAATTCTGTAAGTAACTATAGGAGATGCTTCCGATTGCACCTTCTTAACTCTGTTAAGAGCAGTAGAGAATTAACAGGCAGAGGTGAAACCTGGGTAATGTTGGAACGGGAGTATCAGCATTGGAGTTAATTTCTCCAGGAGTTGCTTAACCTGTTTTAGGGATTAGGGCAGATTTTTAATATTACTCATTGAAATTAAAATTTGTTGATGTTTATCTAACGTTTACCTTAAGTCAAAGTCTTAACCCCCTTTTCATAGTTTTCGGTCAGCATGTCAACAACGTTTGCTGTCCGGGAAGAACTTTTTTTTGAATACAGGACCTGTCCGAGGATTTGTTGCGTATTCCAGATTTCCCTCCCACGGGGCTTTGATGAACTCCAGGATGTATAGCCATCTCTCTCCTGGCCATCTGCGCCTCCGATGAGAAAAGGACAGTTTATTTAAAAGCCCTGCTGAGAGGCAAGTTGCTTCTCAAGTCCAAAAGCGAACATACTATGGTATTTTTCTTGTCCGGCGATCGTGTCATAAAATTCAGAGGTTTTATTTAAAATGAGTGTGAGGGTTAATGTTTTATCCTTGTTGCTTTTTTATGTCAGTTATGAAATAACTTCCATCTCTGTGAGATACAGAAGGGTTTGGTATGTGGCCTTTTACTTTCACCGTGAAACCTTTTATTCAAATGTTACAGGTTCGACGTTGTATTTCTTGATATATTTCATATAGCCAGCAAGTGCGCGGAGGGAAGGTTCTTCGATCAGTGCTTAGTCATCGGCCAGCTGGAATTCACTGCGCCGAGGAGAGGTTTTCACCTCCGTCGGGGTCGTACTCGTTTCCTGGGAAGGGGAACATGGAACCTGGTTTTGCAGTCACTTCCGTCTCTTTTATTAGCGCAATACGGATGTTGCGTGTTATCTTTAATATCCCCTTCCTGATGCGAAGGACTCGAGATGGAATACAGTTATTCATCACATATCACACAAGAAGAACTTCTGGGGTTTTCTAAATCCATATTTGAACTTTTTTGAACATAAAGAGAATTTTCTGAGAAGTCTGTTTCAGAGTTGGTTAGAAGCTGCCAGGTGAAATTTGGGTATGGTGAAGGAGCCGCCATTAGTAAGTTTTTAATTATAATCCACTTGCTCATAGATTTGCCTAGATGGGTGGCTTAAGGCATGGGAGGCTGTAAAGAAGATGAAGCCAGTGAGCAGGGAACTGGACCAGGGGATCACCAGAGGTGACTTCCCACCTCAACAACTCTGTGGTTCTATGGAGTTTCTTCCAAAGAAGAACTACCATAAGCCTTTCAGAACAAGAGGTACACCTGAATGACAGGAAAAGTATCAAAATCATTAGTAGCATTGCCACCGTACCAATTTCTTGCCTAAGCTCAAATATTAGGGTAAACAAACAAGATATATCTAAAGGAAAACACCCTATGGAGATACTATGTCTTGAGGTTTTGTATTTCATCCTGCCACCACGCTTCCCCCTATTTGCTTACAGGGGAATATTGTGCCTTTTCTCTTGCAGCTCCCACGGGTAGTAGGGAGGCGGAGTAGCAAGGGTAGTAGGACAGGCGGAAGCTCGGGCTCCCTGGTGAAACCCAGGATCTGCAGAGCTGCTCCGGCCAGGCAGCAGACTTTTCCTTCAACAGATTTAGCAGCGGCAAAACTGCCGTCTTCCGACCCGCAGCATGGATCTGGTCTCTGCCTAGAGCCAGCGGAGCCGGGCTGCCGGGGAAGGCTTTAGCCTGCACCTCTTCAGCCCCTGGAGTAGCACCGGCGCTGCAGATCTTCAGCAGCACTCAGGAACGTCTATTTCTGATAGAAGCATTGGAATGAAGAGGCACCTCAGATCATAAACTCCAGACTCCTTTGTTGTCATGGCAACTGCATCACATAATTTGTTTCTTAACATTTAGCCAAGCTCCGTTGTGGAACTTCTTAGATTTTTTTTGTCCCTGTTATTCCTGTTAGGCCCAGAACCTCTGAAAAGAACCTTTTTTTTTCCCCCTAATTTCCACTCTAGGTGTGACTAGTTTATAATAATCCTTTTTGTCCTGTGCCCAACTGCCAATAGCCTAAATAGCTATTTTCCCCCTACTCTCCATGCATTCCACAAACATATCAGGAGGGAGAAACATCCTGTCTCAGCTAAATAAGCAATTTAATAACCTATTATGACAAAGAGTCTAAAACCCAAATGGAGCACAACAGCCGTCCAGCACTTCAAAGCCTTTTTTTGTTTTTTTTTTTTTGTTTTTAGTCTAACTTCAGTCAAACTGGCTTATAAAGATGGTCTGATGTTCACCTGTATTTCACCTAATCTACACTGCACCCACATCAGTGTCTGACCTCTCTCAAGAGAAACACACAACTTACTTTCTTCTAAAAAACTACTAGATGCAAGTAGGGAATACCTGCACTACCCCTTCCACGCAGTCGTTGACCTGGAGCACTGACATTTTTGAGTATCTGAGTTACTCGCACCTGGCCAGTGGGAAATGTTTGGGACTAGAAGTTCAGCAGCTAAATATTTGATCCTAATGTTGGTTAAAAATTGTAAAAGCCCTGACCTTTTTCCACAAGGGTCAAGTTGTGAATTTTGCTTAAGTGACTGTGTACATACATATGCACACAAACACAGCCTAACAAGGAAACACACTGGATACTTTAATGGAACTTCCCTTATTGCCAGCTTCCTTTAATTAAGGGTGCTCAATAATTATCCAGCCTTACTAGAAAAAATAAGCAAGGGAATAACATATCAAAATCGTTTCTCGATAACATCTTCTTTTGCCCCATTAAAAACATTGCCAAGTAACACAAACAGCCTCGCTTCTGTAGAGAACTCGGTGCCTAAGTTAGGGGTCAAAGCTGACAGCACAAACCATAAGGAAAGCAGCAGAGCTGACGAGTTGAAGGTTGCTGTTTCTCTCTTACCCATGCCACGGATTAAAAGGTGGAACCATGTTAAACTAGCATTTTAATCTAAGATCTTGCATTTTGCCTACCTGTATCTAATCTGAAAGCTGTTGAAAGTACTACTGTCCTCCTCACGAGACTACCTTATAACATTAACCTTAGAACACTTAAACATCACTCAATTACTTGGACCCATTCCTATTAAAAATAATTGTCTCCATTAATCAGTCCCTGTTACTATTTTGAATCATCTGGTTTAAGTCACATTTCTTAGGAGAGGTTCAATTAACTTTATTGCAGTTGATTGAACTGCAGTGTACTGCAATCAATTAAATTACACTTAGGATGAATTTGTCCAATGGCTTTCAGGTGCAAGAGGTGGCAGTTTTTCACTCCTAACTTCTCTTAGGAAAAAATCAAGTGAATTGTGCACATCTGTTTTGCTCTCTCATATCCACACCTGAAAAGGTTTCCATTTCTGAGGAGTCTTCAGAACAGAACGCCTAACTGGTATATACTGATATGAGGTTGTGATCTACACTTGACATTTTAACTTATTTTAAAGAATGTGACTTATATTCACTGAATATTTAGTGGTCTGGGAATGTCAAAGATGAACAAAAGAGGTGCAGCAGTTGTCTGGCCGGTCTCTGGCCACTTCTCCGTTTCTGCACGCTCCGAGGAGTTATCAGCCAGGAGGTTTGCACGTGGGAACAAGCTTTAGAGGTCCACAGATAGAGAGTCTGGACCATAGCTAGGAAGCGAGTCTGGGCATGGTTTATGACTTCATCTCCATCCTCTCCCAAATCTTTCTCCTCTTCCCTCCTCCTGTCCTGCTACCTCAGGAACATGCCAGAGCCAAATATGGCATCTGCCTCGTTCACAGAGCTCCTTAGGAGGAGGGTGGCCTAATTTAATCACAGAGGTTGGAGTTGACATTCGCCTCGTCCCTTGCCCTAGTTTTGCTGGCATTATCTTTATTTGCTACTCCTTTTGTCTTTTCAGCATGTACTTCTTTTGTATATCTGAGTTCCATTAGTACCTGATAGTTCATCCGCTTTCTGGTATGTTTGCTTCTTTTTTCCTTAAAATAATCTCAGTGAAGATAAGCTGATAACTGATTTTTTTTTTTCAAATTCCTATGCTTTAAAAAAAAACCAAACACCCTTCTAATTTAAATTCAGTAAAATTAAAATGAAGTTTGAAGTGCAACAGAGAGTATCTTAACATTCATGAACATGCCTCTTCCATTTAATTTGTTCTCAGATGCTATTATAGCCTACAAAATATGGTACACAGCCGGTACCAAAAATAGCAAACTAGATCTCACCCATATACTAATGAAACATCTCTAGCATATCTGCCCTTCACAGATGAAGGCATTCATGAAAGTCTAAAACTGATTAACCACTGCAACCAGAGCTGCTTTCACCTCATTTCTCTGACATACCCATACTCATCCACCTCCGCTGGGGTTTGTTCTGAGCTCTGAGCAAACTGGATTTTTCATGTAAAAAAAATAAATGCAACCCAAGCTGCCCATTCAAGCAGTGGTCCTGCAGTGGAAAAGCAAGTTTAAGAGACTCTTGTCCCTCTACTCCCTTCTGCTGACCACTGACCCCCACACAAGTTTGCCATTCCCTCAGCAGAGTTACTAATGCTTTGTGAGGCCCTTCTGATAAACTGACTCCAGAGGAAAAAAAAAGAAAAAGGAGGATAATTTTAATCCAGATCGTTTAAGCGAAATGGTTAACGCCACACGGTTTCACAAATTGTCATTGTGATCTGGCTGCTGGGCCAGCGATGGGCGGCACGGGGGGAACGATGGTCTGTTGGGCTGGCAAGTTGTGGACGAGCATCCTTTTGGCAGCACCGTATTCCCACATACCTGCTGCCTCCCTCGGCTCTCTGGGACAACTCTCTGCAGGGCAGCGCGAAGACCGGGATCCGTTTTGGACAGACTGCATTTCTAAGCCCGGCCTGTTCCTGGAGCTAGCTCACCCAGCGGCTTCACAAACAGCTTCACCTCCGCGGCCGGGCGGGTGCGCGGGGTCGGGAATGAGGAGCGGAGGAAGCTGGAGCCAGAGTTACTGCTACAAGTGCTCGTGCAGCTACGCCCGGGGAACAACACTCATTTGCCACACTCTGACCTTTGAAGTGATTAAATGCTTCAGACCCCAATTAAACAATTCCCAGCTTAACACTTTATAAAAACATGACGCTATGTTCAACCCTAAAAATAGCTTCTTTTTTTAAAATCAGGAGTACAGCAGTATTATGCAAGCACTGGGAAGACAATGGATCTTTATTTGAATTCTGAATGAACCACTTGGTAAGTGTTTACAACAGGTAAAAGATAGCAGGCTGAGCCCTTCTTTTTTAAAATTGTGCATAACTACATTAAAGGCCATTAGGCAGAGAATTCTAAAATATATATCAAATATAGATCTCTTTATAAGTAATAATAATGCAGCCCAATATTCTTTTTTCATTAGGTAAGCACACATTAGTCAGGAGACACAATTTAAAATTAAACATTATACATGTAATTTAAACTGACCAGGTCTGTATGTTTCAATGATTTTCAGTTAAAACCTTTACAGAGATTACACAGATATATTGACAGAATGTGTTGTCATCAAGTACAGATAATCTGCATTTCCTCCTCCCACATACATTCACTTTCCAGAAGATGTATCTGCACTAGGAACAATAAAAAAATGTATTGCTCATGTATTTCTCTTTATGTAGGAAACCCTAGTCCTACAGCATATAGAAATAATTCTTTCCTAAGTCATGTTAGTTTTAACTACACTGCCTTAAACTTCGAATCGCTTATAAGGGTTTTTTGGAGGCTATATATCACGTTGTTAAAACTCACAGAATAGTTAGGTTAGGATTTATGTAATGGCATTTGCTATACAAACCTAGAAGAAAACATAGTAAAACATTCATGTCTTTAGAGTGAGACTTGTAGGCAATTATTTTGTTCTTCAGAGGTACATGCTGCAAGGGCATAAGAGCTACATAAGAGAGCTTTAAATAGGCAAACCAAACGTAAGCCAATATTCCTTATCCAGGCCTGCAATACACTCACTGTCCTTATGGAAGAGCACAAACAGGACTGCGCCCAGAAACAGAGACCTGAACAGGAACAGCTCCAGCTTCAGTTTTCAACCACAGAGACTGCGCCTTGTTGTAAAGTGCGGTTTACTTGATGTCCGTCTTCAGCCATTAATGTTGGGAAGGAGTGCGGTTTTGTATTTTCATACCTATTAATACATTACTATCTATATGGACAGGTATTTTAATTTATCACCCACCAGACCCATCAAGCCTGCGGGCAGGCCCCAGTTTTGCACTGTTTGCTGTTCTAAGATCAAGATCATCGGATCATTTGACTGTTGTTGGCCCGGCAGAGAAAGGCATCCTTTGATTCAACAAAGTCCTGATTGAGTAACTTTATGCTCATTGACTTCAATAGCACTACTGGCTAAAAGAACTGGTAAACAGTTTACGCCTGCGGACCAATTTGCCACGGCTATGCCTGAGAACGAAGGTGAATAAAGACTAAGTCTGGGCCTAAGAAATGCTTAAGCACACACAGGATAATCAAACTCGCATAAAAAATGTTTTCTGTGTTAGATTAGAGGTAGGAAATGCGCATCAGTCAGTTGAGTTGTGAACTTGCTGATGCTAGGAGTGTCCCACCCTAATTTAGAAAATTACTAATTGCACTAACCATACTGCAGTTTTCTACTAATTGCCAAAAAATGTGCATGTTTTACGCAAGACTTCTGAAATTGAAAATAAAACCCAAAAGAACTACCAATCGTAGAGTCATAGTACACTGTAGTTACAGACATGGAAAAGTTAAGTTTAAAATAATCAACCAAACTGAATTACAAACAAATTTTAAGCTACCTGTAAGGAAAGAATTAATTGGAATTGCTAAGTTAAAAAAAAATTCACTCCAGTTGTAGCAGCTTGTTTGCAGAAAGAAATGGTCCTCCATCTCAGATGAATGGCTCCTGGAACTCTAACCACGTGGTGTAAAACTCAGCTATCCAAATATGCTTGCTTCGAATGTATCGTTTGCACGGCAGATGCAGTTTGTTCTAACTGCTTTGCAACTATTCATATTCAATCTAATCTTGATAATAACTTTGAAACAAAAATAATGGAATTCTACCTAGTCTTCTTAAACAAAGAACCAGAATTCTTCCTTTAATACTGCATCAGAATTGCACTAAAATCCCAATTCAGCCTGAGACTCACCTCGTGACCTTTAAGCCTGTGCTTCAGTTCAACAGCCTTGAAAAGGGGAAGATAACTAATCCGCTGTACCATGCCTAACCAACCATCAACCCCTAAGGCCCCACCAATGGAGGTGAAAAGCTCAAACAGGTTTGATCAGGAAGCACAACATATTATAAAAAATAATAACGGGCAATCCTCTAGTATGTACTTTTGCTGAGGAGTGGCAGAATTCACCAGAGGCATTCACAAGGTCAGCAACAAAAATCCTCCTCATCCTACTTTGTAAAAGACTATCGGAATGTAGATCCATAATTCTAATGTAAAATAGACACCAGCCACAAATACATCGTGTGGCACAACATCAACTCAACAAAATCTCAAAAGCAACGAGACAACTTTTGCCGTTCTCTTTAAAGAAAACAAACTTGTTTATAAGAGCAACTTCATCAATTCATAATAAGTCTTTTTGTTACCACTTCAAAGAAGCAACATTCTAATTTACTTACTATCCACACAGAATGACTTTTTTATCATCTCAAGCAAGAATATAAGTGCAAAAAGCTTCTCTGTTGAGAAGGAATGATTTATTTTGGTTAGTGAACAAGCATCATAGAAGTATAACAGCAGACTGCTCAGAGCATTTTGTCATAGTGAATAAGAATCACCAACAAACCTTTCATTAAGTTTGATTTTATTTGTAAATAGAAGTAAAAATCTATTTTTGCATGATCTGATGACTCACGGAGCACGAGGAAATTTTCTGGCCTTTAAAGCGGCTCCACCTAGCCTACACAGAACGCTAGTCCTGAGGCAATATCCTTGCAGCAAAAGGCAAAACCAGTTGAGCAATGTTTTGCCTTATGCATTGCTCTAAGTCTGTGGGTGCCTGCAGTTGCAATGAGATGATGCAGCCTGTCCTTTGGAAACATTTGCTCCACGGTCCAATTCTGTATCAAAACAAGCTGGAAACACTTCTTTGGAAACACTGCATAGAATCTTAGAATACCAGGTTGGAAGGGACCTCAAGGATCGTCTGGTCCAACCTTTCTTGGCAAAATTTCTTTCCTTCTAGTGGTCAGAAGGAACCCAAACCTGCCCTCCTCTTGCTTTCAACACCTAAAGTTAGCAACAAAATTGCCTGCTTCGCAGAGAGAAATCAGCTGTGCAGTGTACTGGATGAATCAGTGCTGTTACGCACTGACATTTTAGGAACAGGCTGAATAGCTATACGACCATGTAAAAATGTAGCAACTCATCAGAAGCATGTTATTGAAATCCACATGCCACAAAACTGAACACAGACACTGAGGAGAGGGAGACAAATGAAGCACAAGTGGGGAGAACATAACGGGTTTTTCAATTAGAAAACGGCAGCCTCATTCACAACAACAGTAATTTTGCAGGCTTGTTATCCTGGCGCTTTTATTTTCTGTGCATTAAATTAAAAAAAAAAACCCAACCCCAAACATTCACAGATAGCAAACCCTCGGTAAGCTTGAGTTTATGTTAAATCTTTTGGAATGTGAATTAAGTCTTAAAGAGAGCAAGGAAAGATCAGAAAAGCAACTTAGTATGTACAACAAAGGAAGAACAGAGAGAGATGCTGCTGCCGTACACTGAAGGGCAGAAGTGCTAGATGCTTCCAAAAGTAAGGAAGAGAAGCTTGGATTCAAACACCAAATATTATGCAAATCCCTTATAATTTAAATCAAATTGCTTTGTAACTAAGTGTTGTAGAATGGAATTTAGATGTCAACCAAGTTCATAGGTAAAGGTTTAGAACTTAGAGGCACCGTGGAAAGAGCCAA
>JANZLP010000018.1:30065245-30082125 GCA_026930925.1 Chelictinia riocourii
GTTAAATGCCTTGCTGGGATTGAGGTCTTTACAAAAATCATTTTTGCCTATTTACAGAGGGTTAAAATGATTACCTTAATAACTAGGCATATCAGAATTTTGCATTAATCTGTTGTGTTTTTTTTAATTTTATTAACAAGATTTTAACTAGCCACAATTGAATCTGAGCTTTGTATTCAAGAAAGGAAACGTCCCCATCATCTCCTCTGATGTCACCCCAGAGAGAAGATTAGAAGATTAACTATGTCAGGTGACACCAATCCAGTGGCAAGGAAAGTAATTTTGCACATTCAAAGAGAAAATGGGGTAGAAATTCCAGCTATCTCCAAGAAATGTGAACCTTACCAGTGATAATTGCTGGCTCGCAGAGAAAACATTTTATGCAAGCGTGCAGATATACAGTAAATAAAATAAGAAGATCAAAGACTTGGAAGAGGGTTTATCTTGAAGAAGAAATGAGTGGATAGTCTAAATCTCAGTGGCATTTTAGTTTCATCTAATTTGTAAGCAGTTGTATTCTCTGAGGAGGAGTTATGAAAGGCCATTGAAATTATGTGAGAAAATAGAAAAACTACATCCAAAAGTCAAAACTGGCTTCTGAACTGTCGCAGTCATTGCCAGCAATGTCTCCTGATACACTGGGTATCAAAATGAGCCTGCCCTAGCGCTCAAGTGAAATGCATTTACACAAGGCCGGAGAGAAGGTGAGCACGATGCTGTGAGCCCAGCTTTCGGCATCTGCTGATAAACACAAGTGGCTTTTTGCTGGCAGGTTCTGCAGGAGTCACCCAGCACAGGGGAACCAAGGCTGGAGCTGTTTTCCCGTCAAAATATGGCAGATTTTCATGCACAGCTGCAATTAGTGTTAATGGGAGTCCCTTCTGCAAATGTTCCAGGCGTTACTGAATACTCTCCCAGTAAACATAAAAAGCCAAGAAAAATTATACAATTCAATCTGATCTTGCTGCTTCTGGTTTTAATGTCATTATTGCTGCCTGAAGAGTGGCTCCCGCTGGACCTGGAGCTGCTGCCTTGCCAGGAGCAGCAGCTGGGCTGAGCCTCCCTCCTGCTTGAGGTAGCAGATCCCAGCTCCCCCTCAACTTGGGAAGGATAACCCCAGATAAAAATCAAATACTCTGCTTTGAAACCTGGGCCTTTAGGCACCTGAAAATGTGAACAGGCATTTTATGGGGTTTCCTGATGTGCAGACACATCTAACTCCTGCTGACTTTAAATTCTGTATTTGAACAAGCTGCCTTGCTCGTGATAATGTATGGCCAGGTTCCCCTGAACATATCCTCTTTTTCTGTCTGAAATAATATCTGGGTGAAAAAGAGTAATCTAGCCTTTCATTTGGGACTTGCCGATGCCTGGAGTCCTGGTAGAGCTCCAGCTGGGTTGCTGAATGTCCAGAGATTCTGGGCAGATGCACTGCCCCCATTCAGCATACCTGATGCATTTTCAATATACGGGATTTTCTGGCCTTCTTTATAATGTCCAGATAGTAGGCCAAGCACACTGAGGACACGTCAGTCCCCTCTGCACTGCTGCTATGGTGCACACAGCTCAGTTGCTAACACAGATTTCTTTAGGTGTCAAAACGCCCTTAGAATCTGGTCCAAAATTTTGAACCCTGGTCCAAAACTTTAAAACCCTCATCCAAAACACGTTTATAATCAGATGAAGCTTTTCTTTACAGTTTCATCATTCTCTCATTTCTAGTTTACAGCTGACAAGTGAGTGTCACAGAGGCATGGGCTGTGCATGGATCAGCAGCCACACTCATCTTCCCAGATGTGTTTATATGGGATTCAGATTGTTGGTTTGATCGCCAGAAGCTATCAAGATATTCAAACGGATTGCTCCTAGGCTTTATACCAAAAGAAGAAGAGGAGAAATCTAATAAAGTGTTCATCTCTGGTTCTCAAATGAAGAGAATACCTTGGTTGTCGGCCTCTCGCCGCCGGCTGCCCGCTGACAGGCAGCAGGGCTTGGTGCGCGGCAGCGGCTGCTGGCTCGGCATCTGCAGCTCTTCCCGGGAGGAAACAACAAAAATTTTCCAAAGCAAAATCTGATTGCCTGTTGCCGCTAAGCAGGTACACAGAGCTGAAACTGCTGCAGCATCTCTGCATACCCTAAGCGCTACGTGCCCAGGCAGGCCAGGAGCGGTGGCCGAAGAGCCACCAGCAGTAGGGTCTGTCCTGCAACCAATTCACACTGTCCTCTTCATGGGGTTTGAAGGATCTCAGGCTCCTCAGGGCATCCCTGGAAGAATACCAAAGTCCCCGGAGATTTACAAACAGCAACAGTTTGGGTTTTAAAGTCTGAGCTGCATGAAGTTCCCGGTGTTCAATCCTTTCCCATATGCTTTAAAAAGCAAGACTGTGACATGACTGATCTCAGCGCTCGTAGGTGAAATGGAAGTGTGATTTAAAAATATGACATTATTTTAAGGAAGAAAAATCGTTTTAATTCTTGATGATGTGCCTGTGACTCTAAGATTCTTTTTCACTTAAGGAAGCAGAATAATTTTATCACATAAATTTGTTAACAGCTTTAATATAGGAACGTTTAACTGTTAATTCTAGTAGCTGGTATTTTGGAACATTGATTCATGTTGCCCATGAATTGTTATTTTCTTCTAAAACCCTCAGGAAAAAGCTTTTAGACTGCCATACACCAACCATTTTACCGGCAGTATCCAACATTGCAGAACTGCACCCGACTCTGACTCCACAGTGTAAACCAGAAGGAAACTCAGTTCTTAAATACATCAGAAATGACATGAGACACTGGAATTTAGGAGTAGAGAAATTTAAAGTAGGAAAATGCTACAAAGCTCTGAGAGCTCAGCATTGCTCCTTGGCTCTGAAGAAGGCTGGATGGGACCAAAATGTTGAAACCTCCATGGTAAAAAAAATATTCCCATTCATTCATACACACAGCATTTCATATAGAGCTTTACATGTAAAACTAAGGTCAGCACAGCCATATTCAGAGAAAGAAAATTCATAGGGAAACCCCAGCTGACCCGTGCAAGTTACACTCTGAAGTGCTGGCAGCAATTGCTTACACTTTTACTCACTATTGATTAGATTCCACAGAAGCCACTAATAAAATCAATGGCTGAATTTGTCCATTTCCCATTAAAAAAAAATATTACCTTGCTTTGCTCGTCATTACTTAATTACAAGGTGAATGAACTAACAAAGAGCACTACTTCTAAATTTTCATTGATCGACTCATCTTACTGCTTTACAGCTGCTGAATTTATAGGTTTAATAATTATTTTCACAAAGCAGTTATTTGGAAATCTTTTCACCAGATGAAGTTCCTAAGTACTTTTCCTAACTTTGCTTTTATTTTCAATTTTTATTTTTCCAATTCCCAGTGCAAAATTAATACAATTAAGAGCAAGCTTCCTTTTGGTTTCTGCATAAAGCCTGATGTCCAGACAGCAAACACTACTGAAGTGTTCTTGCAGGTTTCAGACAGACCAAGGACTCACTGCACACTACCGATCCTTCCAGCGATGAGGAACGTCCGCACGTTTCCCACAACCATGCAGTCAAACCTGAATTACCTTACAGCAGGACACCCTTTGGAATTCCTTCAAAGCCTGAGGCAAACAGCATCCAATTCCAGGAAGAAGTGTGTAAATCCCCCAAAGATCTCAGACCAAGTGAAATAAAGCATTAAAACCATCAACTGCAACATGAGAAAACTCTCAGGGCAATACTTACCCAGGAAACGGTGATGATTTGTAAAAGCCTCTTCGTAAATGGCGTGACCTCACCTTCCATTACATTTATATTGGCTTCTGGAACGGAGTTCACAGAATATCCACACGTGTCAAGCCATTTTTGGAAACTTTTTTTTTCAGTTTGTGCTTATCACAGTGACAGCACAAAAGCCTGGTTAAATTTGGGCAGAATTTCTAACATCTCTGGATCCTTTCCCACTCGCCGACTTCTGTGCCTCATGACAGAGGGCCGTTTTCTCCCCTCAAGAGAAAAATCCCTCACACTAGATGAGCAAGTCTGGAAGGAGCTGCAGGTCCACTCATAGCTGGAAAGCATTCTGCTTCGTTATAACACAATTAGCTAAGAATAGCTCATTATCATTCTGTTCACAGCCATCTTCAAGCTAGAAAGGGCAAAGTCATACCCCGTACAGTACTCATGTTTCAACTGTACCTGGCGTGTTTGTGTGCGCAAAGACTGAAAATAGCTGACTTATCTGGGTACTTGGGTGACACGGTGACCAAAACCAGGGACTGAGTCAGCAATCAGCCATTCAAAAGAGATGAGCCATTACCATTTTACGGAAAAAGACACCAGGAATATTAAATATATTGGATTTATAGAGAAATTCAGACCTTTACTAGACCAAGAAAGATGAAAGAACCATCCAAAGAATAAAGTTTACAGGATTTCCCTACAGTGGTAACTACAGCTGGCAGTATTTCCTATTCCATGTGACAAAAATAAGGGATGCAGAACATCAGATACAATTTGGTAAATGTTAACCCTGCAAACGTAGATGACAACCGATCCCTCTTTCTTACCTATCACGCAACTGCACAGTAGACCTCACAGCCACGAATTCTTGGACTTTAAGCAGATAATTCACTAACATCTCTTCACAGTCAACCTTGTATCTGCCCATCAGTAAAACTGATGGAATCCTCCCATTTCCTACACATTAGGTTTTTCTTTTTCCAAAGGATTTTTAGGATTTTAGTCTAGCAAACCAGAAATCAAACGGCTACTTCTTTTTTGTGACTTTATGTCTACTCCTTTAGACTCGGCTTCTTTTGATTGTATCTCCATTTTATACAGATGTGAGTGGAAACACAGAGAGAACAAACACCGACAAACAACAATACAGGGTGTAAAAACAACCTTCCAGCTTCCAGTGACCAATCTTCACAAATAAGCTATTTTTTGAATCGGAGAAATAGTTGTGCAGTTTCAGAGAACATTGTAACAAAGCATGAACGTATTAATACGCAACGCACAGCACACTATTACGTGTCTACAGAAAATGAATGCAAATCCTACTTCTTAGAGCCTCTCAGTTGAAAATGTACCCTTTATTCATTTGTACCTTGAAGCCCAAACATGTAAAATATGTAAGGTTGGGCCTTATAAGCTTGAATTTCATGTGTTGAGCAGTAACATTTTGCCCCAAAGACAGGCAGAAACTAAATCCACCACGACAAGAAGTGCAAGTGAATTTAAAACAAAACAAACAAAAAAACCATCAGGAGAAAAGTTACAATTTCACCTTTAAACAACAGTAAAGGAATATAAGAAGTTGAAGACATTTCCTCATGTCATCTCAGTTCTGAATCTTTAATCATCGGCTTACCTAATTACCACGTACATAACTCTGCACCTTAGCCATTACGAACTGTATGGCCAAAGAACAACCTTCTTAATTCTTTTACTTTCATCCAAAAACATCCAAACAAAAATAAAAACAACGAAAAAAAAAATCAAAAATCCAGTAGTTCTTCCTTTATTGCACTCTGTAAAACTTCTTGTTATAATCAAGAAGCCAATAAACAGTAATAGCTGAATATTCCTTTAAAATTTATAGTTTAACTCTTAAAATAAAATTTATATAGAAAAGATAGCATTTACAACCCATTCAGTAGTAATCAATCATTATGTACTCACAAACAATATTAAATAACTTGTATGCAGCAGTTTCTTTATAGGGCAGAGGGGAATATTTTCTCCTTAGCAAATATAATATTCCACTGTTCAAGAGCAATTCAAGTCAACTTTGGAGCAACTGTGATATACACAAATTTCTTTTAAGGAGCTCAAGATTCGTGTAGTGTAACAAGAATATATACAACTGTGTCCAGTGCATAGCTTAACAGCAGCATGTGAAAAGTCTATTATCTTGGATTGGCACACCATCACCTACAGGGAAATAATTTACCCAGAAAATGCAGTGTATTCAGAGAACACCAGTGAGGCACAGTAAAACAACAAGATGTAGTGTAACAAGGTATGTGAGGAATAAGTAGCGGGATTTTGCTCTGGAGGTCAGCAGCTTAGAACAGTAAAGACTTCGCCCTCGAAGCCATCTACGGAAGGAAAGGGCTCCTCCTTTCATCTGGTTAGGAAACAAAAAACATCAAGTAAGTAACCATGAATACAAATGAGAAGAAGCTCCACTGCAACTTAGATTTCTGAGGCACCATAAAATCTTTTGCCTCTGATGCAGCAATGGATGCCACAGCACAGGCTGTGAGCATAAATGATTTAAAGGCCAAAGAAAACAGCATTAATAAAAGGGGAGAGGAATGGATACAAGGTATTTGTATACTATGTATACATATTAGAAATGAAAATGCATCATTATAAGCATACACATTTTATTTAATGGCCACATGTGTAATATAAATATGATTACTCACATTTTCATTTGGACATACATAATGTGTTCTGTGGCATGGTTTACACAGCTGCCTGTATTTCACTCACCAACCACAACCCAAACAGAACAAAATTAAGGACGTTTTTTCAGTAAAATGTAGTTTCAGCCCTAGTTTGCTACTTTGAATAGATGGCTCTATGGCCCACCCATCCCCACGATACCTAACACAATAAAAAGTACTTCACAGTCAGCTTCTCAGAGACAAGGTGGTTAGACAAATGCTGCCTCGTGCCAGTGTTTACAAATCAAGAGGACAACCCCAAATCAGTGACTTCCAGTCACTCAGAAGGGAGATCTGCACTCCAAGAATGAATAGCAGTTGAAAGAAAGGTATAGCAGAGGGAAGACTGAAAAAAGAAAGGAGTAGCATGGAGGAGATAACGAGCTGTGCCGTCTTCAATCTAGTCTCCAGCTAGCTTTATACGATATGCACACCACTTTGAAGTAGCTTATGATTCAGGGTTTTTAAAAGCTTTCATTTACTGACCTTCCGCACAATAACATGTTCACTAGGATTGATGATTAAGGCTTCCCTTTCCTCTTCAGTTTCCATCTGAACAGTGTATTCGCTAGGTACAGACCTGTAACTGCTTACTTCAAATCTAGAGAAAAATTAAAGGGAGACAATGGAGTAGTGCATTATCTGCTCCTTTAAAGTACTGAATTCACAGAAGAAACATTATTTTGTATACTTACATTACTGGAGGAGGGTCCCCATAAAAAGCAGTAAGACTTAGTTTATGCTGTCGGGTCTTTTTCAGTCTCCATTTACAATCTACTCTCAGGGCGTTTCATTTATTCAGAATAACCCCCATCATTGCTAGCTGATTGAATAGTGAATTTCAGATGATGGTAGTGATGGACATGTCATGTAGGCAGATGGATAATGGTATTTTAAATTTAAACAGTGCTGTGCTAAAGCTGTTATAGATGAGATTTTCTTCTAACTTGGAAAAAAAGAACTACCACTGACTACCGAGTCCAACAGCCAAAGCAAGAAATTAAATAAAGGGCGGGGGGGGGCAGGGGGGAACACCAAAACAAAGTCCATAACATTTTCTTGATCCATAGAGTTAAACCTAGGTTCTTCACACAGTTACACGTGCATTTCCATTGCTCCAGGTACTATGGACTGACAAACAGGTTCTATTATTTGTTTGTTCTACTATTTGCTCAGAAATCTAACATCCGTAAGAAAACCTACTACTTATCTCACTAAAAATAAAAGGCAAGCAAAAAACATCTGACAATCCTTTTTCCAGTTCTGTAGTACACTTTGCATTTACTCCAGGTGTAGCGTAAATGAAAACCTCACTGTGCATTTGTCCAAGGGGAAGCAGAAGCAAAAGATGGCTTTGGCTCTCTGAACACACAACTTATTTCGTACCCGCATAAGGGTTTAATGCAGCAATCTAACTGTCACATACTCCAAAAGTATAAGAAAAGAAAAATAAATACATTTTACAGACACTTTTCTTTCAAAAGAAAAAACCCCCGTGTTTTACATACAGGAGTATTTTACCTGTGAATTTGCTCCTCTGAGAGTCCAAGAGCCTCTTCTGCAGCTTCTCTCCTCCTCCTCTCTTCTGACAGTGTTTCTGTCAGCTGTGAGAGCACCTGCTGCACTGAATCGTATTGTTGCTCAGTCTCTGCAAGCCTATGACAAAGTGAAATCTGAAATCAGTATTTGACC
The DNA here is from genome assembly GCA_026930925.1 of Chelictinia riocourii. NCBI lineage: Eukaryota > Metazoa > Chordata > Aves > Accipitriformes > Accipitridae > Chelictinia > Chelictinia riocourii. The sequence goes on from JANZLP010000018.1 coordinate 30,073,395, forward strand.
TACTTGAATTACTTTCTTTTTCTTTTTTATTAGGGAATGTTCTTTTCTGTGATAAAGACTTAATTATAATGAGATGCTTTCGATTAGATATTGAAATAAAGTCACCAGTAAGTATGTATCTTCACAGAAACAAGCCACAAATATCACCAGAAAATAGCAATTCAAGAATATGACTACGATTCATTTAATCCACTGTAATTCCACTTCTTTCCCTTTTCCCCCAAAACGCCTCTAAGGACAGAAAAGCACTACTTTCACACTTACAACACAGCTGTCAGGAAAACAATATTGCTAATACATGCTCTCAGTCCTGACCTTTTTCTGAGTTCATTTAGCTCCATATTGTCTATTTCAACAATAACCGCTGATCTTTCCTGTGGCGCTCCAGGGGGAACTTCTGCTCTAGTTTCATCCTAGAAAAAAATAAAGGGGAAAAAAAGCCAGTCACCATTTTTCTAGTTGCTAAAAATCTTTATTTCAATTAAGGAAGCTGTAAGAACCACAAAGCAGTGGAACAAACCACTCTTTGTGCCATTTAATCTTTTAATCTCTGGAGCTGCAATTTTCCAAACCTGTTTTCTAACAGAAAGTTGATGAAGAACACTGCCTCTGTGTGCTGCAGAACTTGAAGGATCCACGTACACTGCACAACACAGCAATCTCTGAACGATGTCTGAAGTGAAGGAAATGCATCTACACGTCCACACAGTAATATAGCACTGACCGCAGTTTCGTAAGTAATGCAGCTATTCATTTATTTTTTAGTTTACAGCTCTCCTTATTTGTGTTTATTTCTGTTTATGGAAGAATGACAGGGTTTTTATGTATGTATCCATACAATATTTTAGGATATTATACTAACTGATTGTTACTGAACAACCAAGGCAGTATAGGAAAATGTTTTAAGAAAAGATCACAAAGGAATAAGCTTACAGATGAGTATGAGGGGTTGGCAAAGGGTTCTGAAAATATTACTCAAACTCCTTGCAAAATGATTCGTGACTGATGTGAAATATTCACTAAACTCTGTTGATCCAGTGATTAGCAATCATCCAATTATCTCTGCCAGCTGTAGACCAATTCAAAAAGGATGATACTTCAAAACAAAAAAGCACATATACGCAGCTTCCTTAAATGAAAAGTCAAATAAAAACAGCTTTACAACAATAAAGACAGTTACCTTCAGCACATGATAGGCCAGCAAAAGTACTGAATCATTTTAGCATAAAACCCAGAAAACCCTAAGCACAGAAGAAAAAAAAACACCTAAAAACATTTCCATGTATTTGTTTACCTGAACAGTGCCTTGGAAAGATGTCACTTGCATTGTCTGACATTCCCTCTCCAGTCTTAAATAACGATTTTGCAAGTCAGTATAACGAAGCTGGTTATCCCTTAGAGTCTGCGAAAGAGTCTTCAACTGGGCAGACAAGACAGCATTCTCTTCTGCTGACTGCACAACCTGAAAGAAATTAACATTTAAATAAATAAAAATTTGGAATTATCTCCTCCAGGAAGTAACTACAGATTTGCTATCTGCTGTTGAAAACAATCAAGTACTAGTTTCAAAATTGCAACTTTTTGGCAAGGTCACAGTTTGGTAAGATATAACGAGTTGTTTTATGAGCAGCGGAAACAATGAAACCTGAGGATTGACTTCCCCGTCATCAATCTGCCCAAACCAGAAACTCAGGGCTTTAAACCCCAATGCCTTCCTCCCTGTGTTTCCCATGATATCACCACCAGGCAAAAGACAGTAAACGTAGTTGCTACTTCAGGACAATGCACATAGCCAAATAAGCCTATTAGGCGTTAGGATGGCTCAGTGGCTGGAATGGAAAGGTTTTCTCTTTGAAGGATCCCTGTTGCTTTGGCTGGAGTTCTGCGGATGTCCTGTCCGGTAACTTGGTACCTGCTAAACTCATCCAAGGTCTCTCTGCCTTGTTCCTGCAGTGCAGGTGTTGTCAGCAGGATGCTCGGGACTGTTTGGGAGCAGGTGATGGGGATGCTAGCTGATGTGCCCTGGGTATTTCCTGGGAATGTCGGCAAGCGCTGCTTGCAGTGTTGAGCGTGTTCTGACTTAGGCTCTTTGGTGGCTGCATCTTCGTTACAGTCCTTTCGCAAGTCAGCGAATGTAAGGTGACACAAGAATCCAGCCCCGGTTGTCAACTGGTGAGATCCTGCTGGTTCTTATGTTCTTTTTTTTTTATTGATTATGTTTGTAAGGAAACAAATGCATCGCAGAGCACTGGTGTTTGGATTGTGGGGTGGCAAAGGGTGAAGGAGGGACAGTGTGGCAGAGGGGAAAGGGAAGGGGCAGTACAGACTTGGGTCAGACTGTCCTGCGGTGCCTTGGGTGAATATTTCTGGCAAGGAAAATTCTGCTGGAAGTCAGACCCTCTCTTTTGGTCTTTACCTGTTGCTTTTGAGTTGGAAGACGTACTTAGCTGTGGGAATATGAGTTTCCCCTTCTGTTTCTTTACCTGATTACCGGTTGTAATGTACCCTTCAGCGACCACAAAGACTGCCGCATACTGGGTGTCATACAACTTGTGGTTCTGCCTGTGGTTGTTCCCCTTCTGCTCTCTGCAAAGTAGACAAACAGATGGTGGAATAAAGGCTTATCAAATTATTTTACAAATGAGAAGCTGAAGCGCCTGAAGATGTAGCGATTTGATAAGGGCTATGTAGGAAAGCAGTGATGAAGCCTTGTATTAAATGCAAATGTAACTCCTTGTCTGGTGTTTTAACCACAGTGTCATTAATATTCATGTCACCATAGTATCGAGGAACTTTTTATCACGGACGGGGGCCTGTGTCACATAATGCAAACCCAGAACAAAGACTGCCCGTGCTCCTGGGAGGTGCCTGGCTGCTCTCGCCTGCGCCGGCTGAGGCGCAGCATTTGCGTTTGGTACCAAAATACTCACGAGCTGCTGCCTTAGGAGACAGAAAGACGCATCAGTAGGTGCAAGCAGCTGTAATCTTACAGCTGATCATGACAGGATAATTAACTCAGTATCTTCTAAAGATCTGATGTTGTTGAGAGACCACAGGAAACACAAACTCAACCTTGCTCACACAGCGTTTGACAAAACATGTGACGGGATTAAACATGTATGGGATTTTTTAAAATTTAAAATTATGCTGGTTTTGGAGTGGGACAGATGGTGGTTTCCTACCTTTTGCTTTTGTTTTAAACTTAACAACATAAGAATCGTTTAGGTTGTACCTGTCTTTTCCTGCTACCGAGCAGGCTAGAAATGCATATATTGATATATGTAAGTTAGGATTCTCGAGCAATTATGTAAGTTCATTTGAGCTGATGAATTAAATCCCTAGTAATTATGGGGCTTGAGTAACAGTCACAAGACTGCAGGTTCTGGACCCCTGCAGCCCTTTCCCGTTTCTGGACATCTGACAAATGGACAGGCAGGTGTAGGTCTATTCATATCTTCTTCCTCACCTGTCTGTATGTGGAAAAGCTCAGAGCTGTGCTTCACGTAGGGCTGATTTCTGCCACCCCCACCGGCCCCGTGATGAATGATGGATGGTGCTGTGTGCTCCTGATGGATGCTGTGTGCTCCTGACTGTACCTAGTGGTTTGAATTCCCCGAGAGCTGCCTGGTGGGATAGTGGATACCTCTCGCCATGCTTGGCATGTACTGAGGAGTTGAAAAGTTCATTGCTGTCTTCGGGGTTTGATTAGCATATACGCTTCTAGGGGAATATTATGTCCTCCTTAAGTTGTGTTTTCCTGTTGCTCAGTGGGATGGCACTTCCGTGGCTCAAGGCTATACCTGTGGTTTTAGGGGAGACCTGGAAAGGTTGAAATACGGGTTCTTGGGTTTAAGCAGAAGAAACCTGTCGGTACGCCGTTGTGAGGCTCTTAGAGTATCACGTTAGCTGTGAGCTTGACCTCTTCCTAGAACATACGTATTAGGGTTTCCTGTGTGTTTTTCGTGCTGCGCTGCTCCGTAGGGATGTCTGGGTGCTACCACAGTAATCAAAATTCCTAAATGTCTGACTTGTCTGTTGCCATGAGCTCTCCTTGGATCCTTGCATAATTGCTTCCCAAATGGAGTTTGCTGTTACCATAGCACTTAAGGTCTCCAGTAAACCCGCTCTGGCTGGCCCTTCCAATCAAATCCAGTTAAAAACCAGTCCCGGGCCTGGCCAGCTGAGTCTTGCTTTCTTCTTCCTCTACACCTCCAGCTACAACCTGCTCTCTGCTCAGCTAGTTTTGTTTTTTCTCTCCTATCCAGTCAATGTGATTCACTGCTTCCTTGCCTTCCCAGTGAAGCTTTTCAGCTGCATGCCGTTGCTGCAGGTTCTTGCTGGCTTTGCAGTTCCAGTCATGTTCCCTCAAAACCAGTCATGCTCTGCAGCATGTTTATGCCATTGCTAATTTCACTTGGAGATGAACGAGGTCTCAGATGCTATTAGCAGCTGCTTGGAATAATAGCAGCTGAAATGTGCTTTTTAGAGGGCTGATTGATAACTAAATAAACGATTTTTTTTTTTTCAAGCCCTGAGTTATTCATGACCCATTAATATTTTTTTTTTTTCAGTCTTATAGTGGAAGTTCAAGGACTAAAATTGTCACAACAGAGAGAGGCTGAGTCTGCTTTGCCAAGTAATCTACTTGGAGGCAGTGTATCTTGCTGCACAGTAATAAAACACGGCTCCATCAGCTTTGGGTTTCCAAGTCTGCCTGTCAGGGAGGAATTGAGTGGATGCACAGGACTGTAAAGCAGAGCACATGCCTGGCAAATCTACCCACGTGAACGTCTAAACGTGCTTCCTGCTGTGAAGGCCAGTACGGTTCCATAGCCTTTAGTGAGCTGCTGTGTGTTATGAAATTGCTGTCACAAATACTGTGAGACTTTAATACCCCCAAATTAAGGTGTCCAGGCTGTGTTCTGACTTGTGTTCCTGGAGGATGGGTGGTGTGGCAAGCTATTGCTGCCCTTGGACTAGAGCTTTTGAAAAGGGAATGCAGAGTTAATGCACAGGATGAATCTTGCACGCTGATTATTTTAGGCTTCTAATATGTTGTTGCATGGCAGAGATTAATTCTCTCCCCCCCCCTTTGTTTTTTCTTTCTCCCTTTCTCTGCTATATTATAATTTACAGCTTCCTTTTTTGACTTTCTCCATGGAACTGTGGGAGTTGAAGGAGTATTGTCTAGGGCAGAGGAGTGGCTCTTAAAGATCTGAGACAGGTCCCTGTAATGAGACAGGGTCCTAAAAAATGCAAAGAAGTGAAGCTGAGCAGCTTTAAATCAGACCTATCAAAATAAAACCCAGAGAAGTGAGGAAGAGGTAGTTAAGCTTTTTCCATGTCATCAATGCACTGAAAATGTCTGTGACTGTATAAATATTTTGTGGCTGTTTGCACTTGTGAGTGTCATACGTAATAAACTAAATATTCACCTTCCAAAACTGCAACGTTCCCTAACCAGCCAGTCTTGCTGTCCTAAAAGCAGGAGAGGTAAAGACCTTGCTTCTGTTCTGTACTGGCTGATGTTCTCTGGTTGTATTATCTTGCACAATTTAGGCACTTGTGGCCGTGACTGCCACGCTAACATTAACTGTGATGTACTGCCTATTTAAAAGGAGCCCAGAAGAGGGTGGAGCCTGTAAATCTAAATCTGTCTTGTCATGGCCTAGATATTGCAGCAATGACACTAAGCGAGGGCCCTGTAATTATGCTGGTAATATTGGATAATCACATTAGGATTCTCAGCTATGGTAAATCTGTGTAGGGCTAACGATGTCCCCGCTTTACTCGTGCTGAGAATCTGACCCACGAGCTCTGCGTGAGCTTGAGCCTTTCTTGTACCTGGGGAGGAGTCCTTTGCTCCGTTAGGTACGCTAGCTGTTCTATTAAAGTTTGTCTGGTGGTATTTAAAGACTAGAGCTGAAGCAGTGCTGCAGCTGGAGCTGAGAGCTGCTGCTTCTTCAGGGGGTAGTGAGAGGAGTTCTGAAAAGCAGGCTTTGCCTGCACACCTTGGGCTCTTTTGCAGTATTGGGTGCAGGTCTTTGCCTTGACGGCGCGTGCTGTCTAATGGATGCACGTGACTCTGGAGAGATCTCTGTAGCTGTTTTTTTTTTTTCTTTTTTTCCTTTTTTCCTTTGCCCCTTCCCACTAAATCGGTTGTGCAGTGGTTGCATTTCGTATCCGGCACAAAGCTGACGCAGACGCTGGGCTTTCTGTGCCCGGCGAACTTGCTCAGCGTGAAGCTGCCTAACAGATTGTTGCTGGCCAGCCATGGAGGCTCCTCTTCTTTTAAGCCAATAGAACATGGACATTATATTGCTTATATGTGCACATTTACCTTGTGGAGACCAGATTCTTTCCAGCTCGAATGTGAGCTGTGTGGAGAATTTCTTGCCGCTTAAAGCGGTTATCACTGGTGGGAGAGGGCCGAGCCTCATGCCTAAACCCTGAGACCGCTGCCGTAGGGCGGCGTGTGTAATTCCCTCTGCCCCAGGCCGGCTGTGTGAAACGGAAGGCTGAGTGGGAGCCCATGACCTGCTCTGCTCAGAGCTGGTGTGGATGTGAATATGAACCAGGTGAACACGGAATCTACCGTCATTTCCCAGCACTGCTTTCCTCCGGCAGCCCGACCAAACCTGCGAAGCCCCAGCCTTTGCTGGGAGGAAGCGGGTTGTGTATATGCTCGCTCTGCGAGGAGGGGAGGCAAATTGGTGATTTTATGGGGCTGCTGCCCAGCAGAGTTTGAATGTTCTTCAAGAGTTCGTCCTACGCCAGGAGGATGCTGTCCTTGGATAGCTTGACAAACAACCCCTGTCCGTGTTCCTTGTATAATTTCTTTAGCTAAAATATCACTAGAAATATTTATAAAAGGAAAAGCTGCATTTCCTGTAAGTTCAGCTTAACTCTGAGCTCTCTTGACTTTTTACAGTTGTGTCACTGTTATAATCTTCTTTTGAGTATGATCACTATTCAATTCCCCATCTTGTTGCAAATATACCTGCTTCGCTAATTTTCCATCTGCTTCATATCTCATCTGGGGAGATGCAGGTTTCAGCTAATTCTCCTGATTTGTGCCTGTTTCAGATTTCCTGTCTTGAAATACTAGGTGTGCTTTTATGTTTTATCTAGGTACTGTCTGCTTTCCCCACAGTCCTGCGGCTCTGATTCGCTCCTACAGCCACTTGAAATGGTCAGAACATGGTCGAAATTTGAGTGATTTTGACCATTGCTGCTTACACAGATGAAGCTCTTTCAGCTGGAGTTAGTGGCTTGCTTTTTATTCTTTGCCCTCCAGATAACTCTTAAACGTTCAGACTGTTTAATTGGCGGTTGATGTTTCAAGATCTGATTTGATAAGTTTCCCAGAGCAGTTCTATCTCCACTCCAGTGTGAAGCCTTTTAAAGTGCTGTTTAGGGGCAGCGGAAGCAGCTCAAAGGAACAGACTAACCCACAACCAAAAGCTCAGTAAACCAACCAGAACCTACACTGATTTTTTTGTTTTAATGGTGTTTTGCTCCCCGTACAGGTGAATATGGTGAGGTAAGCCACTGAGGGCTGTATCTTTCCTCTGGGAAATGAGCATCGGGAGCTTCCCAGGGACTGCTCCCGTGCGTGAAAGGAAGCACGGTACTTTGTTTTCTGCGGTCTCATTTGCTTCGTAGCTCTTAGGCCTGCATGGACTATAAGGACTCGTATCTTTGTGCTTTAGGGCCCTTGAGCTGAAGGAGAACCCCTGCAGGACTGTACGGAGACCCTGCTTCCCACCCTGCGGAGACCAGTGGTTTGTATTCCTGATACGTAGAGTTCATCTTAATAGGTTGCTCTGAATGCTACTCTAGGAGGTGCTGGGGCAGGCATTTTAGATTGAAGTAGTCCCTTAAACTTGGCACTGTTACGCCTTAGCATAAGTGAAGTGACTTTAAAAAAAAAACCAACAAAAAACCAAAACCCAACTACGTAAAGCTTGTTATTTCCTTTGAGGGAGAAAATCTCGGCTGAGGGTAGACCTGTTTAGTTTAGCATTATTATCTGCTTTTCTCAGCTGGAGAGCCTGTTGGCAGGGGATAAGGGTTTTTGTTTTGTTCTTGTTCAGAGCTGGACTCCTTGGTTTATAACACACGTGTACACACACGCAAACATGCGTGCTGGCTGGAGTTAGAGGAACTTGGGTGCAGTAAGAGCAGGAGATCCGTATTCAGGCCTTCCTGGTTCCGCAGGAACCACAGCTTGTTCTGTTGTCTGTGCAGCACGTCCTGCATTTCACCCCTCTCTTCTCATGGCCACCTTCAGAAAGTCGTTCAAACAGCACGTAGGGCCGTGGGTTTCCGTGTGCGAGCCTCTTCTGTTCCAGCTGCTGGCTGAGCACGCCCCGTCACTGCTTTGTGCTTGAGCTTGCAAGCTGTTGACGTGGCTTTGCCTAGGTAAGGAAAATCCTGATTTTGTAGCCTGGATTGTAGGAAACAAATACCGATTGTGTCCAGGTACTCCTGAGACATGATGCAAGCCTGTGTCTCTAGGATAGGCTATGGGTTTTCAGTGCGTGGAACTCGAGGGTGAATAATCTTTGCTTATATGGATATAAAATAACATGTGAATACCCCAGTGTAACCAGAGGATTATGGAATTGGGTGGGAGAGTGAGTCATAGGCATAGGACCAGCCACGGTTTTTGGGAATGGCGCCGTCCAGGGAGGAGCTAGAGCCGGACGTTCGGAATTTGGACGTGGCC
>JANZLP010000018.1:30082225-30094689 GCA_026930925.1 Chelictinia riocourii
AACTGAACACAAACACACAGGTGCATGCAGGCATACACACACACACACACTTACCATCTTAACAGCCACAAAAGGGTTCATCAAGAAATTGTAAAGGCAACATTTTTGAGGCATTTAAAATTTGCTGTGAGATAGCTAAAATCTTGTTTCAGCTAAGATGGACATCTGTTTCTGTCCATAATGAAAAATATTTTACTTTGAGTAGAAGTTCAGCAGCGTCCCATCAATCTCTTCAGAATGTAGATTTAAATAAACCCCTCTCAGTCAAATAACAAGTCAGGAAAGCCTGACAGAAAGATAATACTGACATTTAGTTTGTAATTTCTAGTCCGAGCCAACAGGGCTGTTTTGAAGAATCTAAGTTTTAAAGCACTCTGACTTTCAATTATCTGAGACACCGCCAATTTAGCAATATTTCTACGCTGACACCAGCTCAGATTCACATGAGCTGTTTAGGATCACAGCTGTTGTTCTAAGTTACCTTTGAATTAATTTGCTGAAAATGCAGATCCTTCTGATGCATCTCCTGAAGACAGCGCTGCAGTTCATGTTGAAGCTGATTCTTCTCAGCTAAGACATGTTTGATCTCCTCCGGTGTGTCTGCACTTCCAGCGAGGGAGGCAGTTTCTAAAACCTTAAAAAGTATTAGCATATTCAGGGTAAGCACTATAGGAGTTCTTTAAATAATACACAACTCCAACACTAAATATACATATGGACTGCATAGTCATTTCCTTTTCATAAGAACATTTCCTTCTCACAAGTTAATACCACATTTGCAAGAGACTTTATATATATAAAAAAATCTTCTACTTACTGATTTCAACCTAAATACTTAAATTAAAAAAAAAAAAAATATTACCATGAAAAGGCAATTCAACTCAATTTTTAATTTGTAAATAGTGTGAAGCACAAACAAAAAAAGGGAAAAATTAGAAAAAGCCAGATGGATATAAAACACCTTTCAAAAATCATTTTCAAACTCATAATGTATGGTATTCGTGACTTATAGAAGAATAGCTATTTTGTAAATACAAATTTAAAGCCGAACATCCATTTTGGGGTGGGAAGGGGGGAAAAAAAGCCCCACACCCAACTTTCTCACTGATTCACAGCTTTGGCCTTCTTCATCTCTGGCAGGTCAACATTTTGATGTTAGTCTCTAATAGTGGAGGGAAGTGTGCCATCTCTTATGTTTTATGGAATCTATTTTCCTATACAGTCATGAAATAAAAACTTCTACCACGTAAAATATTCCATAACCCAACAGACATTACTGTTCAAGAGCTTTTATTTGTGATTTTCATCACAGAAAATGAACAGCACGAGACACAAACTTAACCAACTAAAACGTTGTTTTTAATGAAATTAAAAGGAAGACGGTTTACTTCCTTTGGCACAGAAAAAGCAAATAAGAATATTATTCTAAAATAACACTTTCCTTGAGCCTTTAATGATGGTCTACAAAAGCAGACAGCAATTGCCAGACTGGGTCTCAGCTGTTGCCTTTCTAAATCTAGTGCTTTGTTCCTGGCAGAAGCCAACTCCAGCTGCTTCAGGGGAAGGGCAAGAACACATCTCTCCCTTCTCCCCTCAATTAGGTCCTAATCTACAGTAATGAGAGACTGATTTATGCTCTGAAGAATGAACTTTATCAGACCTTAAAAATTTGTCAGCAACAAGTATACAAATTCTGAAAACTGTTGTCACTGTAAACTACCAAGTTCTTTTTTGATCTTCTTAAAAACTATGTCCCTGATAATGGGTTGCAGCTGTAATAACTGAGAAAATGTTCACATTACCTGAAAGAGCATATCCTTTTACTAGTTTTGTATTTGTAACTGAAAAGTCCCCTATTCTGGGTCTGTAAGAAGTGAGAGTGCAGATTCTCATTTCACTTGCATCCCACAGTACTATTCCATTGGGGTTTTTTTCCTCTCATTTATTTCCTTCTCAATGTAAACAATCCCAATCTTTACTGAATTTTCTTCTCAGAAGTTCTTCTATATCATGCTTCCAACCTCTCTCCTTTGAAACTTATTTTTTGTATCACAATGCAATAGTTCGGTGAAGCTGAGGTGAAGTGTATTACAAATTATTTACACAGAAGAATTATCTTTTCTATGCCACTTTTCCTACCATTTCTTCATCATCCAAATAACTTATTTAGACTGGTTTTCTAAAAATAAGATATATGCAAGTCATCTTGTCTATCTGTTCCCCCAGTAATATTTGCATCAGGTAACCAACTCTAAAACTGGATTTTAAAAAAAGGTTAATGTCTCAAAAAATTATGATGCTTCTATACTTAGAGTAATAATCACTGAACTGGGGAAGACAGATCCAACTTGGTATTCCCTATTGAAAGAAAAAGAAATAGGTAGAACACACCTGTAGTACAGGCTGCCTGCCAAGCGATTAAGTGAACTGGCACGCAAGGACTCTGTGACAGTAAGTACATTGTGGGCATCCCACACGTAACAGTACAGCCCCCTATTCTCTTCTGAACAAGTGTGCTGTAGTAACAAGTAACGGCACTGGTGTTATAACAGTGTGAACAGTGAAAGACTCATGGTAGATACAAAATTGTCACAGGAAGCCAGAATCATATTCCCACTTACAGACATAACATTTTATCTCTGCTACTACAGGAGAAGAATTCCTCCTTGAGTTGCCTGAAAGTTCCCTCTCCTCCTCTTGATTTGAAAGAATTAACTAAGAAACCTGTAAATTGCACTAGTTCTTTTTTCCCTTTCCAGTACGTGCCTCTATTTATCAGCACCCATTCTGCTGTTGAACATTTGAACCTTTTTTTTTTTTTTTTTTTAACTTTTGTTTTATATTCTGGATTTAACTAACCTAAACCAGTAATTTGTAAGATTAGTGAAGTAATTTACTAACATTAGCAACTCAGCAACAAAGAAGTAACTTACAATGTAACCACAGCAAATTGTTACTCCTTTTTGACTAAGAATCAGCAGCCTTTATTGGTTCATAACCTTCACCTTTTGTTTCACAACTATTTCATTTCTTTATGAAGGTGCTTTCTATGTTTTTAACCATTAAAATACACCACATCAGCGAGTTTCCTCTGTTATTTTATCAACATCACATAAACTCATGATTTTTCTTTTTTAGAAGTTGATCAACATGGCAGATTCCATTAAAAAGTGGGTTTAACCATTGCAACTTACTTGCTTGGAATAGTTGTAACTTGCTGATTTGACCCCAGGCAACCTGACATACAGGTGATGCACTCAGCCTTCCATAACTCACTACCATATGCTGTACAGTTCTCTTTTCAGAAGCAAGCTGCAAATTTAATACAATAAACCAATGGAAGTAGATTTGTGCTTCCTCCTACATTTCATTTCTTTACCTTGACTGGGTAATTGCTGCCAGCGGAGACTGATTTCTTAACAATCATGTCTTGTTGCAGCTTCTGTAGTTCTGCAATTTGTTGGTCTTTCTCAGCAACTGTGATTTGACATTGATTTCGCAGTGCCTGGGACTCTGAGAGGAGGAGGTTTTTTTCCATTCTGAACATAAAACATTATTAGACTCGACGTTAAATGATGACATACAACATACAAGTCAATGAAAAGGATAAAACTGTACTTACCATTATTTATTTCAGAAATAACAGTAAGTTTTGAACAGTTATATGTAAATACGAAGCACTATATGAACATTCTCAATACATACTTCAGCTTAAAAACATCTGCTAAAAAAAAATAAAGTAAAAATCAGAAAATAAAGCCTGGAAAGTGATAACATCACATTGGCTTCATTGGCTTGGAAACAAGAAAAGTTCGCTGGCTGTAAAGATACTAACATCTGTTAACGCAATAAATACTTCAGCTACCTAAAGAATAAGGTTGCGCAGCAAAGCAACTCGAGGTCGCAGCTGTGTAGAGCACTGCTCATGGTAGTCAGTCTACCCTATTGCAAGTACACAAGTTTGAAAAGGAATACCCTAGACAAAGAAGACCGAAATAAACAAATATGCCACATCTCCAGAAACTGCTGTCACACACAGGCAATAGCACAAAGGGTGTAAAAGTAATTTTAAATCCTTTTGAATTTAGTTTCTGTTTTTTAAAGTTCAGGGAAAAAAACTGAAAGACTATTCATGCTGTTCACTGGTTAAGTCTACATGTTACAATGAGGTTTGAATATTTCTTTCTCACATTTGCAAAGATAAATGTGGGGCTGGCCTTTTGATCTCCACCCCATCCCCCAAAAGCTTCTAGTATAAAACAGATACTATCTTACACAGACTGTAAGTAGAGATCTAGAAAATTGCCCTACAGACAATCAAATACAGTAAGGCACTAGGGTACTGCCTACTGGCCTCAAATTCAAACAAAATTATCCTCACTGAACTGATCATAGCATGCTTTCACACTTCAATCATCTGCACAAGTTGAAAAGCCTGAATGAGAACAGCAGTCTAAGGTGACCAAATCTTGATCTACCTCCACTGAGTGCCACTTAAAAACGCCTGCTGCCTTCTTTGAAGCAGACCTTAGGATGCATTCACAGAACTAGGCCCAAGATGTCACGTTATTCATTCACCACAGATAATGCAAGATGTGAACAGTGCTGAAGTGGACTCTTGAATCTACAAAAATCATGCTCAAATGTGAATTTAAATTTCAATATGTAGTTGGGCCAAATATGAAACACCTCAGACAGCTTTTGAAAAAAAGGAGACTGGAGGGGGAAATGTTCAGCCAGATCAGTCATTACTCTAAGAAGAGAGTATGGACACCAAACACCGAAATAAGATTCTTAAACTGTAGTTCCATATATCCAAGTCACCAAAAGAACACAAAACATGCAATTAAGACTGTTTGAAGCTTCGCATAAACCAAGAGACCATTACATAAAGACAAAAGGATAACTGCAAACAAAGGCAACACTGCAGAATTTGATTTCGCACATTACAGAAATATTCTTATCCTACTTCCTGTTAAACTAACTATAATTTTAGTTTTGTGTCAGTTTTATGTCAGGTTGTGAAGCACTGAAGAATAGTAAACAAGAGCCACAGGTACTATTTAATTTTAACGTTTATACCTTAATCCAGCAAGCTCATTCTGGTATGATGCAATCTCTCTCTCAGCTTCTGCTTGGAAGGCTTTTGTCTGATGCAGCGCCTTCTCCAGATCATCAACCTTGGTCTTCAGTTTTGATATTTCAACAGCTGCAAGGCTGGCTCCTTCTTTAGCCTACGTTTAATAAATGTGATTAGTGAACTGGAATGAAAACTATACGGCTGAAGTTTTATTAGTGCTAGACTTCTAATTACAAAATAATGTTTTTTCCCCATTTACTCCTGTTTAACGGCATAATTACCTAAACTCCCAAAATTCTAAGCACACCTCCTCTAGTCACACAATGTTTTCTTAGCACTCACATAATTTACAAAGTTAAACTTTATGGATTCTGAAGTCTCTAAAGCATTCTCTGCATAAAGAGAAGAATTACCAAGTGATGTAGCTAATTAAAACTTACCAATCTTTCCCTACCGTTCTGAGGCACATCCAAATTACTTGCAAAAAAATTTATCTCATTGATGCTGTTGCAACCAATTGGAAATGAAGCTGTGCCCTGTTTTGTTTCAGAAGTTACCTTCTGATTGCTGAGTTCCTGCAGCAATTTGTCTCGGTCGTCCTGAAGACTGGCCATAGCCTTGGAAAACGCTTCAATCTGGTGAACGTAATTCCCACACTCAGATGAGAGCCTGCTAACCTCCATCTCTCGGCTGACTAACGTCCTACAGAGATTTTCAATTTCATCAGCAATCTGATCAAGTGTAACCTTATCTGCAGCATCAAAAATAGCCTGATTCAAAAGAGAATTTTCTTTGAGCATATTGGTAAGACGTAATTTAAAGCCATCCAATTCAGCTTCAAGTTCATCTCCTTTCTGTTTCTCAGTCTTGAGTTCAGATGTGTATTTGCTCTCGAGTACCTTTAAGTCCTCTATTATCCTATCTCTATCATTTTGTAGAGCAGTCATTGCTTTCCCAAAGGCCTCATTTTGGGACCTCAGCTCACTATTTTGAGACTGAACTTCTAATAACATCTTTGCAAAAGCATCAGGTTCATCTCCATGTTCAAGTGTCAAAAGAGTCTTACTGTATCCCTCATCTGCATCCTTATTATTTCTGCCTCTTGATTTCTGGAGTTCTTGAATCTTCTTCTGAAGATTTTCTCCATACTGTCCATTTGATACACATTCTTTTTTCTGAACACCATCACTAATTAGCAGTTTCTCTCCAGATTCAGAAACAAGTTTCTCTTTGTTTAATGATGCAATTAAAGATTCTAAATCATTTACTTTAGACACTAATTTTTTATTTTCATGTTCCAAAGATACAGCAGTATCCTTTTGCAGTTCATTGGAAAGTCGCATTTCTTTTATTTGTTTTTGAAGATCATATTTTTCTTGTTCAAGGCTTTTAATACAATCCAATTTCTGCTTAAGTAAGTCTTTCAGCTGATGGTCTTTCAGAGATAAAACTTGGTTAAGATCTTCCCTGTACTTTATCAGCTGCGCACTTAGCATGGCATTTTCAGAATGAAGATCATCTATCTGATTGAGAAGTATCCTTAACTCTTGTTTCAACGCATTATTCTCACTTGCATTGCCAACTATAAGACTGTCCCGCTGATTATCCCCTGGCTCCTTTGACCCTGGTGTTCCATCTGCTGTTTCTCACTCTTTTTGCTTCCTCCTCCTCTGCCTGTGGGGCATTTTTTTTGCCCTTTCTTAAATATGTTTTCCCTGAGGTGCCACCCACTTGGCTGTGGGGCTGAGCCGTGCCCTAGTGGGTCAGTTGGAGCCAGCTGGAGCCGGTTGTGTCAGGCCCAGGCAGCCCCGGCCTCTCCTCAGAGGGGCCACCCCTGCAGCCCTGTTGATGCTGGCTTTGAGATGTGTTCAATTTACTACAAATTAAGGGAACATGACCTGACATCGTTTTTCTAGTCCTGGTCCCTCCACTTGCCTCATGTTTTCATCCTTTGCACTCCCTGTTTCTCCTGATAAAGCTAACAATGTCACAGTTGTTTTGCTCCTTGCTGCCGCTGAGGGCTCTATTTTTAATCGCAATTAATGCTGGGGCCAAAACAAAGCCAAACTTATCTCTCCCCTGCATTGTTTGTAAAGAGGCTGCTTAGTCGGAGGTCACGGGGCATGCCTCTTGCCAGTGCCTTCACAGCCTCCTCCGAAGTCAAGCAATGCTCAGGGCCTGTGCAGCTCCTGCCAACAAAAACTGCCTTGCAGGTTTGCTTCATACACTATGGTTTCTTATTATTTGAGGCCGCCTAAATATTTCCTGCAGCCTCATGCTCTCCGTGCGAGTGTGTCGTGTGGTGTGGATGGATGCTGAGGAGAAAGGACCGTTTCTTGGCCTGTCTGTCACTGCTGTGACCATCTGCGACCTTTTGGGCAAGAGTCCATTTGTGAGTAAAGATGCCTTACACAGACCTCGGCAGCTCCTCTCCTGACCATGAGTTATTTGGGCCAGAATCAGGCCATCTTGACCACCGTGGACTTAATGTACCTGGCCAAGAGGGATGCAGCTGGGTTATCTAAAGCAATAAGTAACTCATGATGGTGCCTGAAAATAACAGCGCATGTTCCTGAGAGCCCATTTCCTTGGGTACCAAAGGTTTATGAATATGCCCCAAAGCATCCTAGCATATACAGAGAAGCAGAGATCTCAGCACTGTTACAGCTTAGGGGGGACTTCAACTTTCCGTAATTCAGTACAGAGCTCCTTTCAGTTAATGTGTTCAAGCCTTCCTCATCTACCTGAAGAGTTTTGAATGTAACACAAGAAATGGTCTACCTATGACAAACAGCCTTCATAGTCCTTCAGAGGTCACCGTGTAGGCAGGCAGCTTTGGTACTGCACCACCTGAGTGGGCAGCTGCGGTATGCCCTATGGCAACCTCAGGAGAATAATAGTATTTTCTTTGGATCTTTTCTTAGGATTAATTCCTAAACTGCTTATTTATCTAATTTACAGGAACTGGTTACATTCCAGTTTTGCACACAAAGAAATAATAAAACCATCTTAATTTCAAAAGACCTTGCTTATCAAATGCATTTTTCATAGCCGAGATATTTGTTGAGCATTAGTGTATCAAGGCAGTTTTCTGTGCCTGTGCCAACAGCCAGTTTTCCCTGAAGAACTGAATGTATTTAAAATATTTTGAACCCCCACTTTCTGCTTCACTTGCTAAATAATTTCACATTTCTTCCAAAAGCTGATCTTCTTTCATCAGATAGCAGTCCATATTATTGCAACCTCCTGGAACAGAAGAAAGCTACTGACAGAATGAATATTTAGGTACAGAAGTAATTTTATTTTTTGCTTATTTTACTGCAGGAAAATGCTAAATTTGCACATTTCTAACTAGCATATGTGTAGATGCACTTTTTGCTTAAGCTGTCCAACCCAGGTTATGTTCTACGAGCATGCTTAACTAGTCCTCAGGGTTTCTTTTTCCTACTTGCTTTTAACATACCAACAGCCAACAATTCAACTGAAGGTCAGCTTTAACAAACTTCCATGCATTTGACTTTCCATGCATTCAGGGAACCTTATGTCCATCACTAGCAGATTCTAAAGGCATGCAGAAGGGAAATTTTGTTAAAGGATGCCTATATTATTAACTGCTTGCAGCTGCCTATTAAGAAACTACATTATCAGCCTCAGAAATACTGAAGCTGGCTACTAAAATGGTTAGGGACTGTCTACTTAGTTTATGTCTTATTTGAGCAAATGAAGTGAATAAGTATGTGTGCAAATGATCAGACATGCTGATTTGTGTGTGATTACTCAAGTCAATTGTTTAATTTGCATAACTGAATGCAAATTAGGTACAGAACTGCAAGCTAATGTGAAGCACACCATTTGGCGCCTGACAGTTTTAAAAATCAGACTCAAAACCTCCATACTTAGTGTAACTAAATCAGAGCGGTGGAATTCAGCACAGCAGATATCTATCATTTGATTCTGCTTATAATTATTTGCCAGTAAGGGAGGATAACATGTAAACAAGCAGCAGAACTACAACTCTGTTTCATTTTCTGTCTCTCCAAGAGAACCCACTCTTCTGAGCTACCAGCATGTTCCTTCTCACCTTATATTTTAAATAAAAATCTCTGACAAAAAAACCCCTACAACAGTGCAAGGGCTCCCTTAGAATAGCTGTTTGGTAGTTTTTTTAGAAGTGGAAATTTTCCACTGTACATGGTCCTCAAATTATTTTTAGCTTTGTTTGTTTACAGTCTGGAATGACATATTCAATGTGATTTGATGTTTCCTAGTATTCTTGATCCACACTTTTCCAAGGGAAGCAGTGGAAAGTCTATGACGTAGTAAACTGAATTTAAGACCTCGTATGAGGGAAATAATATTTGTAGAGAACAATCTGACACGGCTCAGGAATTTAACTGGATAATCTAATGGGCATTACATTGCTGGAGTCTAATGATACATGGTAGCAAAACGGCAAAATGGCAATTCTAATGCCATTTAAAAGCACAGCGAGCAGGGATTTTTGGTGTATTTGAAATTCTGGCTGACTGTACTGTACAAAAAAAGCACATAAACTCTGCTCAGGATGTCCTTTTATAATGTCTATAGGTTGGTTATAAACCCAAACATTTCATAAGCTAGGCTTGGGAGCAGAAGAATAGCTAGGAGATCAAAATGTGGCTGAAGAAATCCCAAACTCCAGCCTACATATACATCCCAATTTGCTGCCCTATATTTGAAGATGCAGTCCAGCTGAGACTGCTGCTGAACATGGAACTACTACCTGTTTAAACTGGGAGCTACAAAAGAAAGGCACCTAAAGCTCCTGCAACCTAGGAGGCAAAAGATACAGAGTTAAAAACCACAATAGTCCTAACAGCCCCAAATGACATGATGTTGCATATGCAATTAATGATTTACGAGTGACGGAGGAACTGACTCATGAATGCTCTGCTTTCTCCACCAAGGAAAAAACGAGCTGAGGGAAATGTCAGCGCTACCCTTTGGTTGTCTTCCCCACAGTGGGCAGAGCCTCCTGCAACCCCACAGTGCGGTGCACTGGGGTCCAGGAATGGAGCAACCCGGCGGAGGGCACTGGTCCCACAGAAACACACTTGGCGTTAGAAAACTGCCAATTTACCGTCTACATGGAAACTGAAGGTCTGTGCATGTGCCTTGTCCAAATGATGGCTCTGGCTGTGCAACTGCTGGAGTAGCAAACATGAAGGAACTTTGGACAAAGGCATTCTCACTTCTCCTGCTGTACAAGTCCCATGTACAAATCTTCTGAGATAAATCCCAAACAACAAAGATAGAAATAAGCTCTATTTATTCAAATGCACTAAAAATATCTTTTACCACCATGCTGCACAATGTAAAAACCTGCAGGAGAGGCAAGTATTGATCATGTGTGATGGACTGGTAGGAGAAAGATTATGTAGTGAGCTCTGTGAGCCTTACACACGTATATGCACCATGTGTATGCATTTCTGGGAACACGCTGTGTGTTAGCCTGCAAATCCCACTGCTTCACTCTAGGTGAAACAGAGCTAACATGAATGACAAGGATTGTTTTTCAAGAGCAATAGAGTAAGCAAGTCTGTTCCTGAAGAACCAAGATATTAACAACTGAGAGACATGCAGATATGTCAGGGAACAGCTGAAATTAATGGAATAACACTTCATTATAATTCAACTAAGAATTTGACCTTCTGTTGATACAAGTTCACTGGTAGATTCATAAAGATCAATATATATACATCACACTCAACCTGTAGACTGATTTGTCTGAATTCAGTTTCCAGCTATTGAAGCCCATTCTAGTTCTGTCTGTGTGGCTGCAGGGCTTTCTACTCATCTGTGGTACCTCATGCAGCAACACACAAAACTAACAAAGTCAGTCCTTACCCTTGTCTTTCATTAAACAAACAGACTGAGATACCAAAATTCAATTCAGGAGCAATTTTGTTAGACCCAGTACAGATGTGCTGGTTCTCCTCCAGTAGGCTATATCCATAATTCAGCTCCCGCAGCTTGACATGTTGGCATGTGTCAGCTCAGTCACGGCAACTCCATGTGTGTCTGTTTGTGTGTGCACATGTGTTCATAGTCCCTAGCAAATGGTATATAATTCAAGTAATCATAACCTAAATGATACTTTATTGACCGCAGGTTATGCTAAATCACATTTCCATTTATCTGCCAGGAACTGAGGGTGTGCACATGGACAGCTACCACTGGTAATCAGAAGAGCACAATTACTGAAGTTCCGGTAACCTAATGGAGAGTCTGAGCTCTATGTACATACAGGCAGTGGAAGAGGTGTTGGTTGATACAGGTCAGATTTCCCTGCCTTTTCTTGATGACTACTTTATTCCTTTTTCAGTGATACTACACAGGTCTTCAGCAGATGCCAAATTTAAAGCGCTGGTTGTAACCTCACTTACAGAAAAAAGCATAATTCTTTTGGCCAGGAACTGCTAACTGAAAGAGCTCAATGATTTCAGTGTACTTTGTGAGGATTTATAATCTCTGGAGAAAAACACAATCAGCATTTGCAATGCAATGTAAGTATACAAAAAAGCAAGTAGAAATAGGAATATTCCCCCAGCCAAGAATTCTTGCAAACTGGATCTGCTGATGTGCAGGGGCTTACAGGCAAGGGGCTTGCAAAGGAGCATGTAGGATCTCTAGTGGGAACTGAGAGACAGCCTAGGAGGCTTAGAAAGAGCGGGGTACCCATCCTGGCATTTTCAAGTCTTAGGCTGTGGCTCTGTAGGGAAACTCTTCTGATTTAAACCATAGCTGCCACTGAAAATGGTCCTGCTCCTCTCCTCCCACCTTTCCTTGTGCAATGGCATTTTTCTGGATGGAGATGAGCTGGGCTGGAGATCTGAGCCAGCTGACAGCTCTCTGCTCATTCCTGTAGGGTTACTTTTCTGCTGATTTAGTTTTCTGAACAGGTTTGCTGGTGGGGACAGAAAAGTGTCAGTGCCAACAGAAGGGGAGCGGTGGGGGGCACAGGCAGGGGAAGGGAAAGAAGCAGAGCCCTCCTTGGCTGCAGCAGCTAAGCATTAAGTCCATTTACTAGCATCGAAGTATGACACCGTTAACATTCCTGTCCCAGAAAGGAAGAAGACTCAATTCAACTTTAATTCTTAAGGCTTCAGTCTGATTTTTCTAGAAAATAGTTTGTTTGATGATAAGCTACTTTGCTTACTGCAAGCAGATGATGCTGAAACAGGACAGCGTTTCGAACCTTTCTTTTCCCTGAGTCCTCCCAAATGCAAACTGTCCCTGGTCACATTTGCTTAAGCCCTCTGGGAACAGGGTGTTGTAGGGGAGAGACCAGCAGCCACTACCACATGTGCATGCATTTGGGTGCCTTGGCCCTGGGCAGGTGGGC